>JANFOE010001423.1:0-600000 GCA_025667525.1 Glebionis coronaria
GGCGTTGCATGGCTCCTTCTAAATTAAGCATAGATGATCAGGCCATGCATAATTTAGGACTAGCAATGCGATGCTCAGCTTCGTCAAATCAGTATTACAGGTCATATTATTTAAAATATGTATATAATGCCATTTGTAAAAAAAAACAGGAATCAAAATATTTTATGAAACTTTTCGCCAATAAGTTACTGGCTAGATATTTAATTCAACAATTTTTTTTTATGGTTACAAGGGTTCTTTATAAAACCAATTGTTGAACAATTTGAGAAATTACATCGTAAAATTAATATAAATTAGTTTTATAAGATAGCATTCAATTATTTAAGAAAGACCAAATGAAACCTTTTGTAAAATGATTCGCAAACAAGACCAGTTTGAGTTTATATGGTAACATGATAATAGTTTACAAAGTAGCGAGTGGGTTACAAGAGGGAAATAAGGAGTAGTTCAAGACAACCAATGAAATGGTTACAAAGTGATAGGGTTTCGAGAGGTTTAGCTGGAATCGTCTAGAGTCCCGTGTCAAGAAGGATAACGAATGATGAAAATAAGAACTTCAACCTCGGTCCAAATCAGTGGTACGATAGAAGCAAAGAAAGACAACTTAGAATGACAATTAAGTCATATATAAAAGAAAGATAGAGGAATCCATATGTGTGCACATCGTTATTTATTTGACATAAATATGCACTATTTTAACTTTTTCAATCGCAATCATTGTTTCATGGTTGTAAAGTATCATTAGTTAAAGTTTTACGAGCTCACACGAACTCAAAAACGCCTAAAAAACCCTATTTCAAAATTTCTACCAGCTTTGACTTTTTAATCAACTTTGACCTTATTGGGATTGACCAAACCAATTGATTCACTAAATGATATTCTAAGACTCAAAGTCTAATGCAATTCGATGTAAAACGATGTTATGAACAACTTTCTAGTTTAACTAGAGACTTGAAACGGATAAAAAATGGACGAAAATGCCCTTGCATTTAAATCTGTCAATAAAATGATATTTTAGAACTACGCAGAAATAAGTTCTTAAATTTTACAATCCCAAATGAGCGTAACTTGCTTGTTTTTAATGTTTACTGGTAAAATATTATGTCCTAAACGGACGTCTCAACAAGTAGAAATATATATTTTTATGTCTAAAGTTATAAAAATATTTTCTCGACACTGATAAATTTCCTGTAAAGTTTCTGTACAAAGTATATTTTTCGACACAGTTAGAAATTAAATCCAAATTTCATAATAATCCAGAATTAATGTACACACAAAACTTGTGGATTCCATAAAGACGAAAAAGAATAAATTGCGTAATTAATCATGTAAAGAAAACATAGTATAGAAATGGTTCAAGAATGCCAACGATAAACTAAGAATTCAAAAACGACGCATGACATCTGTGTCTTAGATTTCGAGATGCAATGTAGGAAGGTCTCTTGGCAGTGTGATTTTTTTCCAAAATCACAAGACATATCGAGAAAGAATTGGAAGATTAACGAGTCACACTCCTGAAGCGAGGAGGTTAAATGAAATGGGAGGATACAAGTTTATAGAAGTACAATCGTGTTCCAAACAATCTTCGCATAATAGAGGATGAATTACAAGATAGCGATGATATTTTCAAGATACAAACGAACGTTGTAATTCGAAATCGAAACGTAGAATGGTCAGTGAAACAATATTTAATCGTTATACGAGTGTCGTGTAAAACGGCGACGTAAAGGTAAATCAAGGCTATGAAAACCCTTGATATTATTTAACACATATTCAACGAATGCTTAGAGATGTGTGACTCACACGATGTCCTTCAGTCTTTTTCGGAGACACATTGAGCTACACAATGGTCTATAGAATAGACATTCAATTACGAATGGTTGAAAAACAATTTGGATATCTAAATAGATAGCTTTAAGAGGTTTAACAATAAAAGTAACACGCACGGTAGTAGAATGAAAATCAGGAGTTTCATTGAAATCAACACTTACTTAATCCCAAACAATGGTATTGCGAGAATACACATAACATGTAATAGTGAGTCAAGAAAAATAAGCGGTTCAAAACGAACGAGTATATGAGGTCAGTCGTATCACGCATAAACAAGATAGCAATAGTACTCAGTAAAGTGAGTATGAAAAGTCGGCAACATACTCGATTCGAATTCAAGTATGTAACGTCATAACAATATAAAATCATTGTAACAAGATCAGTTCACAAAAACAAGAATTCAAGATATGTAGCAAAGAGCATATGTAATCAAGTAATATCCAATGATAATTCAAGAAGCACAAAGGCTTTGAAAAGACATAGTAATTATCGCCATTATGATAATGTAATATTTCAACATGTAATCAGGAGAAGAAATACTATGATGATAATTAAAAGTAAATAATAAGGATTAGAGAGTTACCGCGCAGATATCGTACAAAAATGGCAGATTCTGTGTTTGACACTTTAAACATGAAATATTTGAACTTTCGGTTATAGACTAAGTTTTGAAAAACGACTTAGTTCCCTATAACCATCGCTCTGACCAATCTGTGAGACCCCCAAAATCAGGCAAGGAAACGCGTAGGCAGCATGGGGGTGCCACGTCATGGTACAAGAATCAATAAAATACAGTTGACACAAAATTAACGTAATAAAACATTTACATTACATCTTAAAAGATCAGAGTTTTTAAACAAAGGTCCCAGAGTTTTATATGCGGAAAAATATATTATTTCAACGTGGTTTTGTAACATATAGTTACCAAAAATACAAAATAATCTTTTGACAGTTTTTAGATAAAACCAAACTTTAAATATACACAGAAATCTCCAAGCTGCGATAATATCCTGCGGGCTCTCATCCAAGCAAAGCTAAGTATTATTACCTGAGATTAAACATGTAAAATCGTCAACACAAAGTTGAGTGATATTCATAGGTTTAGAAGTAAAGGTGTGGAACACAAGCATTCATTTGTAAAACAAGAAATAGGGAAAATGGTTACGTACGATAACCATAGTCCGAAATTATTATTATTGCTATTTAGTTCATGAACCGAAGCTTAACTCAATGTAAGTTCCTCTAGTGAGTATTCAGCCTAAATACTCAAGTATAAACAAATGAAATGCGTCATGGTTAAACAACCGCAACATGGGACGGGGATTGTCAATCCCGATGGATCCACCCACAACATTCGCGCTTAGCAACACAAGTAAATTAACGGTTCATGATCAGGAGAGGAAACTTAAGGGCTATAACTAAAAGCAATAATAATAATGAAAATCTGTTGGAAATCATCAAGTTCTAGAAAGCATACAAGTTCTGGATAGCATACAAGTTCTGGATAGCATATAAGTTCTGGATAGCATACAGTTTTAAATGAATGTGTTCCACCATGTAAAATCTCACCCCGCGTTTAGAAACAATGTATAAGTAGTAAAAAGGGGCTATGAACTCACCTTAGCGATAGCGATATCGACGGACCAAAATAATAGTGACGAGAGTGAACTGATGAAATAAAGTAAGTCGAGAAACCACAAGCTTCTAACGACGACCTAAAATAAAATGGCGCGTCTTAGACTTGAGACGAACAGGAAATTCATATAAGTATATATATGTATTTAGATAACTTATGATATTTCATAAATTCTATATGGTTTAAAAAAAATAAGTTGTCACTTTAAAATAAATGCAAGAATACAACAAACCGAACAATGATAAATACAGGTGCAAGTGTCGACATTTATCAAAATCACTTTTCGTAAGATTTACATCTTTAACTTTAGCTTTGATAGAAATTATCTAATGATTATACACAATAAATACTTGATCATTTGATAATGTAACTATTAGCTTAAATAATCTTTACACGTTGCATTATAAAATTGTGACAGTTGATACATATTTCATGGTCTAAACACCACATATAAACTTTTGAAGACATATATTTAAAGTAAGTTTTACATGTAACTATCTTTAGAAATTAATACTTTTTTGAGATAATCACATACTCGAACATTTAGTATTCTATAACAGATAACTATTTATTTCTATAAAATCATTTGACTTTAAAGTTCTATATAAAAAAACGATTACAAGATGATATGAATACAATAACTTATATTTAAAATCTTTATTGATTTAGTAAAACATGACCAAAAGTCCCAACCAAAACATTACATAAGACATAAACAAAAAATGAGAGGAGGCCAAACTCTTTTTTTATGTGGTAAGAACAACGCAACATCTATTATGATGTAAGTTATTGCATTTAACTATCATAGTTTACATATATTAGTGTTGCTAACTTATACACATAAATTATGAATCAAGTGATACCTACCCTCCATGCGAAGATACGCTTGAAATGGAGTCATGATGAACAATTATAAATATCGACACGAGATGAATACCGATGTTAAATCTGTTCGAGACTCAAACCAAACTACGCACACAATCCCGTACTAATGAACCAGTCGTTCATATTGAAATTCAAATGAAATCATTTTACTAACAGTGAACACAATCATGGCCATTAATTAATTAAATCTTTAGCTCTATTTCATTTAAGATATATCTGAAAGTTTTAAATGTAGAAACTTTAAGGTTTCAAGCAAAACAATACACGTAGCATATTAGGATACGTGTATAAATTTCTAGGTTGCATACGTGCTTGTAATTGTGTTTATTTTAATACATTTAGAGTATGATATATTTATGATAAACTTTCTTGTTTTTGTTTTAGTTTTAATATTGAATAAACGGGTATTATCGAAATCCGATATTTTAATAGTTACGCGATTTGAAAGATACACATAGAGCACGAAAAATAAACGCTCAATACAAAATAAAAACTTCGACATTCGGATAACATTTATATTTTGATATATAAATGAGGGATTATTATTTAACAAACGTCAACATATCAGATAAACGAATGACACTTAAAAGATTATCGAAATTTACGAAAAATGCTCGTCAAATGAAAAATTAAAATAACGACAATAGAAAATAATTCTATGTCATAATTAAATGGTCACAGTCGATGACGAACGTAAACTTGCCAATAAATATTTATTGACACGTACTCAATACGTTAAATACTTAAAACCTTTCCGGTTAGTCAAGAATTCCATATTCTTTATAGAATGAACATGACATTTAAAAGTCGGGCAATAAATATTTTCCGGATATTAGGGATAGAATTAGAGCTCTGTCTAAATGTTGATTTTAAAGCTCGGGTTACTATAGTAAATAAATTTAGAAAATAAAAAAAAATAAAAATAAAAATAAAAATAAAAATAAAAGTTTTATAATATTCTGAATAAAATATTATCAATAATCAGAAAAATAATTAAAATATAATTTAATTAAAATTCTCGAGATCTCAGGATTTACGTATGAAAAAGTAAAGAGGAACAAGTAAAACATTGTAAGATCGAGAAGTACGAATAAAAGAATAATTTAATTACCGGGAAAAATATGAGTTCTCACAGTCGCCCCTCCTAAAGGAACTCTGGTCCCCAGAGTTCCACTGGAGACGGAAGAAAATGCAAACAAATGACTAGCAATAGTACGAGGGAATAAAACGAAATTCGTACCAATTCTTAACAAACGTGATAGAATAGACGCGTCGATGAACAAAATAATAATAAACAAGGATTTAGCCAGTCATCACTTCTTGAGTGCAGTTGGTGTTACCAACAACGGCTTATTAAGTGTTCGATGGTCGATACACGATCGAAATAGAAAAGCCACGCAATAAATTTTTGAATCACAGAAAATTCTTAAGAAGTTTCTTGATAGTAATTCCAGTAAACTGAACAACACTAGCCATGAAAGACGAAATCAACACATAATTCACACGAATGAATTTCAAAATGATAGAGTCTAACACATAATCATAATAGTTACACGAACTTATCGTTCACGTCCCGTCATAAATCACTATTCGCGTCTAGAGGCGTTTCGAAGATCTACCAAAATAGATAGGAAAGGTTGGTAAATGAATAAGCATAAAAACATTGAAATTTTCAAGTCTGGTATCAATGGTAAGAAATTAGACAATTGGTAACGAGAATTATGTCACGAAAGAAAATGAGGTAACAAGTTAAACAAAGATCGTTGAGTAAGAAAATATGTGCTTGAGGCATGTACTTTGTTCAAGAAAAGATAAGGGTTCATATGTGTAAGTCGCGAACTGTTGATACTCGCATAAAATGTAAAACTTTCCAAAATTTACATTTATCTAACTTTTTAAGAAATATAATTAAAAAGTTGATTCTTATTTAAATATTTAAGGTGACTACTATTTGGCGTTGCATGGCTCCTTCTAAATTAAGCATAGATGATCAGGCCATGCATAATTTAGGACTAGCAATGCGATGCTCAGCTTCGTCAAATCAGTATTACAGGTCATATTATTTAAAATATGTATATAATGCCATTTGTAAAAAAAACAGGAATCAAAATATTTTATGAAACTTTTCGCCAATAAGTTACTGGCTAGATATTTAATTCAACAATTTTTTTTATGGTTACAAGGGTTCTTTATAAAACCAATTGTTGAACAATTTGAGAAATTACATCGTAAAATTAATATAAATTAGTTTTATAAGATAGCATTCAATTATTTAAGAAAGACCAAATGAAACCTTTTGTAAAATGATTCGCAAACAAGACCAGTTTGAGTTTATATGGTAACATGATAATAGTTTACAAAGTAGCGAGTGGGTTACAAGAGGGAAATAAGGAGTAGTTCAAGACAACCAATGAAATGGTTACAAAGTGATAGGGTTTCGAGAGGTTTAGCTGGAATCGTCTAGAGTCCCGTGTCAAGAAGGATAACGAATGATGAAAATAAGAACTTCAACCTCGGTCCAAATCAGTGGTACGATAGAAGCAAAGAAAGACAACTTAGAATGACAATTAAGTCATATATAAAAGAAAGATAGAGGAATCCATATGTGTGCACATCGTTATTTATTTGACATAAATATGCACTATTTTAACTTTTTCAATCGCAATCATTGTTTCATGGTTGTAAAGTATCATTAGTTAAAGTTTTACGAGCTCACACGAACTCAAAAACGCCTAAAAACCCTATTTCAAAATTTCTACCAGCTTTGACTTTTTAATCAACTTTGACCTTATTGGGATTGACCAAACCAATTGATTCACTAAATGATATTCTAAGACTCAAAGTCTAATGCAATTCGATGTAAAACGATGTTATGAACAACTTTCTAGTTTAACTAGAGACTTGAAACGGATAAAAAATGGACGAAAATGCCCTTGCATTTAAATCTGTCAATAAAATGATATTTTAGAACTACGCAGAAATAAGTTCTTAAATTTTACAATCCCAAATGAGCGTAACTTGCTTGTTTTTAATGTTTACTGGTAAAATATTATGTCCTAAACGGACGTCTCAACAAGTAGAAATATATATTTTTATGTCTAAAGTTATAAAAATATTTTCTCGACACTGATAAATTTCCTGTAAAGTTTCTGTACAAAGTATATTTTTCGACACAGTTAGAAATTAAATCCAAATTTCATAATAATCCAGAATTAATGTACACACAAAACTTGTGGATTCCATAAAGACGAAAAAGAATAAATTGCGTAATTAATCATGTAAAGAAAACATAGTATAGAAATGGTTCAAGAATGCCAACGATAAACTAAGAATTCAAAAACGACGCATGACATCTGTGTCTTAGATTTCGAGATGCAATGTAGGAAGGTCTCTTGGCAGTGTGATTTTTTTCCAAAATCACAAGACATATCGAGAAAGAATTGGAAGATTAACGAGTCACACTCCTGAAGCGAGGAGGTTAAATGAAATGGGAGGATACAAGTTTATAGAAGTACAATCGTGTTCCAAACAATCTTCGCATAATAGAGGATGAATTACAAGATAGCGATGATATTTTCAAGATACAAACGAACGTTGTAATTCGAAATCGAAACGTAGAATGGTCAGTGAAACAATATTTAATCGTTATACGAGTGTCGTGTAAAACGGCGACGTAAAGGTAAATCAAGGCTATGAAAACCCTTGATATTATTTAACACATATTCAACGAATGCTTAGAGATGTGTGACTCACACGATGTCCTTCAGTCTTTTTCGGAGACACATTGAGCTACACAATGGTCTATAGAATAGACATTCAATTACGAATGGTTGAAAAACAATTTGGATATCTAAATAGATAGCTTTAAGAGGTTTAACAATAAAAGTAACACGCACGGTAGTAGAATGAAAATCAGGAGTTTCATTGAAATCAACACTTACTTAATCCCAAACAATGGTATTGCGAGAATACACATAACATGTAATAGTGAGTCAAGAAAAATAAGCGGTTCAAAACGAACGAGTATATGAGGTCAGTCGTATCACGCATAAACAAGATAGCAATAGTACTCAGTAAAGTGAGTATGAAAAGTCGGCAACATACTCGATTCGAATTCAAGTATGTAACGTCATAACAATATAAAATCATTGTAACAAGATCAGTTCACAAAAACAAGAATTCAAGATATGTAGCAAGAGCATATGTAATCAAGTAATATCCAATGATAATTCAAGAAGCACAAAGGCTTTGAAAAGACATAGTAATTATCGCCATTAGGATAATGTAATATTTCAACATGTAATCAGGAGAAGAAATACTATGATGATAATTAAAAGTAAATAATAAGGATTAGAGAGTTACCCGCGCAGATATCGTACAAAAATGGCAGATTCTGTGTTTGACACTTTAAACATGAAATATTTGAACTTTCGGTTATAGACTAAGTTTTGAAAAACGACTTAGTTCCCTATAACCATCGCTCTGACCAATCTGTGAGACCCCCAAAATCAGGCAAGGAAACGCGTAGGCAGCATGGGGGTGCCACGTCATGGTACAAGAATCAATAAAATACAGTTGACACAAAATTAACGTAATAAAACATTTACATTACATCTTAAAAGATCAGAGTTTTTAAACAAAGGTCCCAGAGTTTTATATGCGGAAAAATATATTATTTCAACGTGGTTTTGTAACATATAGTTACCAAAAATACAAAATAATCTTTTGACAGTTTTTAGATAAAACCAAACTTTAAATATACACAGAAATCTCCAAGCTGCGATAATATCCTGCGGGCTCTCATCCAAGCAAAGCTAAGTATTATTACCTGAGATTAAACATGTAAAATCGTCAACACAAAGTTGAGTGATATTCATAGGTTTAGAAGTAAAGGTGTGGAACACAAGCATTCATTTGTAAAACAAGAAATAGGGAAAATGGTTACGTACGATAACCATAGTCCGAAATTATTATTATTGCTATTTAGTTCATGAACCGAAGCTTAACTCAATGTAAGTTCCTCTAGTGAGTATTCAGCCTAAATACTCAAGTATAAACAAATGAAATGCGTCATGGTTAAACAACCGCAACATGGGACGGGGATTGTCAATCCCGATGGATCCACCCACAACATTCGCGCTTAGCAACACAAGTAAATTAACGGTTCATGATCAGGAGAGGAAACTTAAGGGCTATAACTAAAAGCAATAATAATAATGAAAATCTGTTGGAAATCATCAAGTTCTAGAAAGCATACAAGTTCTGGATAGCATACAAGTTCTGGATAGCATATAAGTTCTGGATAGCATACAGTTTTAAATGAATGTGTTCCACCATGTAAAATCTCACCCCGCGTTTAGAAACAATGTATAAGTAGTAAAAAGGGGCTATGAACTCACCTTAGCGATAGCGATATCGACGGACCAAAATAATAGTGACGAGAGTGAACTGATGAAATAAAGTAAGTCGAGAAACCACAAGCTTCTAACGACGACCTAAAATAAAATGGCGCGTCTTAGACTTGAGACGAACAGGAAATTCATATAAGTATATATATGTATTTAGATAACTTATGATATTTCATAAATTCTATATGGTTTAAAAAAAATAAGTTGTCACTTTAAAATAAATGCAAGAATACAACAAACCGAACAATGATAAATACAGGTGCAAGTGTCGACATTTATCAAAATCACTTTTCGTAAGATTTACATCTTTAACTTTAGCTTTGATAGAAATTATCTAATGATTATACACAATAAATACTTGATCATTTGATAATGTAACTATTAGCTTAAATAATCTTTACACGTTGCATTATAAAATTGTGACAGTTGATACATATTTCATGGTCTAAACACCACATATAAACTTTTGAAGACATATATTTAAAGTAAGTTTTACATGTAACTATCTTTAGAAATTAATACTTTTTTGAGATAATCACATACTCGAACATTTAGTATTCTATAACAGATAACTATTTATTTCTATAAAATCATTTGACTTTAAAGTTCTATATAAAAAAACGATTACAAGATGATATGAATACAATAACTTATATTTAAAATCTTTATTGATTTAGTAAAACATGACCAAAAGTCCCAACCAAAACATTACATAAGACATAAACAAAAAATGAGAGGAGGCCAAACTCTTTTTTTATGTGGTAAGAACAACGCAACATCTATTATGATGTAAGTTATTGCATTTAACTATCATAGTTTACATATATTAGTGTTGCTAACTTATACACATAAATTATGAATCAAGTGATACCTACCCTCCATGCGAAGATACGCTTGAAATGGAGTCATGATGAACAATTATAAATATCGACACGAGATGAATACCGATGTTAAATCTGTTCGAGACTCAAACCAAACTACGCACACAATCCCGTACTAATGAACCAGTCGTTCATATTGAAATTCAAATGAAATCATTTTACTAACAGTGAACACAATCATGGCCATTAATTAATTAAATCTTTAGCTCTATTTCATTTAAGATATATCTGAAAGTTTTAAATGTAGAAACTTTAAGGTTTCAAGCAAAACAATACACGTAGCATATTAGGATACGTGTATAAATTTCTAGGTTGCATACGTGCTTGTAATTGTGTTTATTTTAATACATTTAGAGTATGATATATTTATGATAAACTTTCTTGTTTTTGTTTTAGTTTTAATATTGAATAAACGGGTATTATCGAAATCCGATATTTTAATAGTTACGCGATTTGAAAGATACACATAGAGCACGAAAAATAAACGCTCAATACAAAATAAAAACTTCGACATTCGGATAACATTTATATTTTGATATATAAATGAGGGATTATTATTTAACAAACGTCAACATATCAGATAAACGAATGACACTTAAAAGATTATCGAAATTTACGAAAAATGCTCGTCAAATGAAAAATTAAAATAACGACAATAGAAAATAATTCTATGTCATAATTAAATGGTCACAGTCGATGACGAACGTAAACTTGCCAATAAATATTTATTGACACGTACTCACTACGTTAAATACTTAATACCTTTCCGGTTAGTCAAGAATTCCATATTCTTTATAGAATGAACATGACATTTAAAAGTCGGGCAATAAATATTTTCCGGATATTAGGAATAGAATTAGAGCTCGGTCTAAATGTTGATTTTAAAGCTCGGGTTACTATAGTAAATAAATTTAGAAAATAAAAAAATAATAATAATAAAAATAAAAATAAAAATAAAAGTTTTATAATATTCTGAATAAAATATTATCAATAATCAGAAAAATAATTAAAATATAATTTAATTAAAATTCTCGAGATCTCAGGATTTACGTATGAAAAAGTAAAGAGGAACAAGTAAAACATTGTAAGATCGAGAAGTACGAATAAAAGAATAATTTAATTACCGGGAAAAATATGAGTTCTCACATGTTAAGCCAATAAGGCTATCTATTATTCCAACAAAAAGAGCTTGAGTCAATCATTCCGAACAAAAACTCTAAATTCTTAAAATAAACAGTTTTGCCAGTTTACATGGATGATGGATCAGACCCAATTATAGTACCTGGTTCTTGTAAAGTAAATAAGCAGTTTAGTTAACAACTAATCCATTTTGACAACTTACACATTCTGAATACACACTTTCCACCTCATAAAGCCCGTAAAAAAACTCATAAACAGTGACTTGCTATCTCAAAACAAACGCTCACAGTCTCGTGCTACAGTTTGATAATCTATTTTTGCAACCTACGCTCACAACGTCTTACTACATTTTGATAACCCCGATAAGTTAATAAGCGCCTTATGTAATCTTAGGCTGAATAATCTTAGTGTGGAATTTCCCTTCACCCGTAAATAATCTTAGATGAACATGCCTGAGTATCTAAACCAACAATTTGAGCCAATGTTACTAAACAGACGCATTAAAACCAATACTAAAGAAAGTTCATGTTGTATCTCTCATTTCCCCTAATAATAACTAATGAAAGTATGAAACACTTTACATTCAACCGATGTTCCCTACCAAAGGACGGATAAGCAAGCATTCATCCTTCCATATTAACACACAAACAAAATTATCGTCAAACCCAGTTTCTACAACAAAATTTACTTCAGTCATAACAAAATCCTCTAACCTTTGACCCAACACACTTAAGGGGTGTTTGTTCAAGCTCACGAGCTCATCTTTAATTCATAAAAAAAGTCAGACAAGTATCGTAATAATGGGCTTAGTTAAATATAAAAACATTTTCTCACTTCCAAATACCCCATAGATTTACAAGCCATATATGAAACCAACCACTCAAAATGTCTTACTGCATTTTGACACAACCTATAAGCTATTAAGCTACTCAAATAAGCTATACCCGCATACACATGATTGCCTAAACAGACGCATTGAAACCAATCCTAAATAAAGTCCATGTTGTATCTCTCATTTCCGCTAACACAGTAGTTCACTCACAAAATCCTACATTCTATGACCCGATACATTCCTATATATAAAAGGTTATATTCAATAAAATCATCACTCTAGTTCAACCTCAAATCTCTAATAAAAAAATTAAATGATGGACTTACCAACATGTTAAGCCAATAAGGCTATCTATTATTTCAACCAAAAGAGCTTGAGTCAATTATTCCAACCAAAAACTCTAAATTCTAAAAATAAACAGTTTTTCCAATTTACATGGATGATGGATTAGACCCAGTTATAGTACCTGGTTCTTGTTAAGTAAATAAGCGGTTTAGTTAACAACTAATCCATTTTGACAACTTACACATTCTGAATACATACTTTCCACCTCATAAAGCCCGTAAAAAAACTCATAAACAGTGACTTGCTATCTCAAAACAAACGCTCACAGTCTCGTGCTACAGTTTGATAATCTATTTTTGCAACCTACGCAAACAACGTCTTCCTACATTTTGATAACCCGATAAGTTAATAAGAGCCTTACATAATTTTAGGCTGAATAATCTTAGTGTGGAATTTACCTTCACCCAAAAATAATCTTAGCTGAACATGCTTGAGTATCTAAGCCAACAATTTGAACCAATGTTACCAAAAACATCATATTATACCTCGCATTAACATGTCTAACACCAATGAAACAATTCTACAACAAACTTATTTATCAAAGCTAACAAAATCCAAAATTCTTGAAAGGACTTCATTCCTATAAATTAAAGGCCTTGTCGCTAGCTATACCAGTGAACGGTAAACGTAAAATAGTTATAATTATAATAACATATTATAATTGAAATGGATCAATGTTTAAGCGACGGATTTTTAAATGAATTTGGTTGGTAGCAGAAATTATATAGAGGAATAAGAAAAGAGGGTGGAGATGATGAAAGAAAATGTTTTTTTTTGGTTTGAAATGGGGCTAAATGGCTACTAAAATTGGAAAAAAATTGTTTTGTTGCCCTATTAAGAATAGAGTGGTGATTTGCACACTCTATGAATTTATTTGCACACTCCATTTATGTGATCTTTGACATTTATACCCTCATATCATTTAGTAGTGTGTGCATATAACAAGGGTATAATAGTCATTAGACACATGTTTTAGAGTGTGCCAATGAATTTTTAAAGTGTGCAAATCATGACCCTTAAGAATATGGGCTGCCCTAAATCATATAGTTGCCCAGAAGTGAAGTGTACCCAATGTGAGTGTGAAAAGAACTAAAAAATCAATTACCCAAAATGCTAATTGCCATATTTCTTTAGATTGCCGAGAAGACAAAACCATTTGTATACTCGACACACTCTAGCGTATTTTGCCATGTGTCCAATTCTGCATCGGTTGCCCTAATTGCGCACAATATGCAGTCCTTAATTAGAAAAACATATTTTTGAATTGTTTTAGAAATTGGATTTTGGGCAATGAACTCTTTTGAGAATTAGAAAAAAAAATATATATGTTCTTTGTTTTGTGTAATTTTTAGTAAATGCATCTTTTAAAATTATATTATGATTTGATCCGTAACGTAGTGACAGTATTACATTAGCTGGTTTGGATGTTGGCAAAAAATTTTATAATATACTAAAAATAAATATAATGAAACATAACAAAATACGAATGGTTTTTTTTTTGCCTGCCGTCCAGGTTCTTATATGTGGTGTTAGATAAACCAAAAGGAGACCGGGTTTTAAAGTGGGTTTGCAATGCCGGCACAGACCGGATTTATTGCTGATATTAAAGAATGTGAATTTGAGTATTGCGTAAACAATCATGTTTGAAAACAAAAGAAACAACAACAAAAATTGAATTCATAAATCGATCTTAATCGAACTGATCGAAACCAAACCGATCATTTTTGGTTCGGTTTTTTGTCTAGCATATTTATGTCGGATTTAATCGATCTAGTTTCAGAGTAAAACAAAAAGATATGTCTAAATTACTATTTGATTCGATTTTTCTCGGTATAGTTCGGTTTCGCTTCTGTTTGGCTTAATTCAGTTTGGTTTTTAGCTTACGTTTCTCTAAAAAACGGTTTTTGATACGGTCTGATTGTAAACCGATTCTCAACTCTACTCGTAAAACTAAATATATATATATGAGATGTGTTTGGTCAGTGGCGGACACAGGATATTGGGCAGTGAGGGGCAATTTTTTTTTTTGACAATAGAAAGGTAAAAAAACTAAAATCGAGTATTTTAATTTAAAAATGAAAGATTTTAAGGTTTTAGAGTGTTAAATGTCAAAATTTAATGTGTGAGTGGGGGATAATTTGCGTTTTTAGTGAGGAGCATTAAAAAAAAACTGTCAAAATTAAAGAAAAATTACACTGAAATCTCGTCTTTTTGGTCGATCTATGGGAGGCGCCGCCATCCCCGTACCTAACACATGCATTCGCCCCTGTGTTTGGCGATGGATGTTAATGTTAATGCTCGTTTGACAAGTAACAAATGTTTTCTATTTTTTTTTAATGTTCTATGAAATAATAACATTTATACGCGTTGAGTATTTAGTAAGTTTTTTACACGTTATAATTACACATAATTACGTTCTGAAACCTTTTTTACAAAAAAAATCGTTATCGAGCATTGCTACTGTTATTTTTGCCAAACACAGCCGTAACCTAACATTTTTTTATTAGTATTTGTCATCATTAGATTGTTGTGTACATTTAACATGTTTCTTTTTCATAGATATGGTTGAATCAACGAGTCATCGAACTAAAAATATTCAAAGGAAAACGAATGAGTCAAATGTAGTAGTACAAACTTACAAAGCCTGCAAAATAGACATCAAGAACCTTTTGGTTTTGAAGAAAAATTGTTTGGTTTTGACCCCATTACTACTTGGCTTTGGCCACCTTTAGAATCCTTTTCGTTTCTTAACTCTGCATACCATTAATCCATTTGGTTATCAAAACTTACCTGATTTTATGGTGCATAAGTACAGGAAGAGCGGAGGTAGAGTATAAAGTTATCGGGTGAATAAAATATTAACGACGATCAATATAATACATAATTTGGGACCGAGTTCATTTTGAAGAAATAAATATTTTTAGTAAACATATACACGACAAAATTTCATCGAGTTTCCGTGCATCCCCTGGAACCCCTAGCTCCGCCCCTGTATACAGGGATTTCGGATAGATGTGCAATGTCGCACATTATTTTCACTTTAAAAAGGTCATATTTCTATTAGTTTTGTATATAAATACGTATAATATTAAACATGTATACATTATATAATTCAATTTTACATACAACTTCTCTTTATTTAACGTGTATAAAAGAGCTTCTTTATTATTATTGTTTAAGACCACCAAAAACAACGAAACAATCATACATAAATACATTTGATGTTGCATGTGTTTGGTATCATTCTGCCATTAAACTTGTATAAGATCCCATACATATATGTTTGATGAAATGACAGTGTTGCAAAAGTTATTTTAGGCGATTGATTAATTTTCGCTAGATGTTAAGTGCTCATTAACCGTTGTGATTTTCACTAATCGTATTTATAAATCGTTTTGGTAAAAAATAAGTTACATACCGATTTATCGGATAAGAATTTGTCAATATCTTGATTTGTCGGATAAAAGTCGGTCAATTCGTGCATAAAATGATTAAATCGGGCAATTCAACAAACTCGGTTACTGATGAAATTCGACCAAATTAAACATAATTTAATCAAATAAAAAAATAATCGACTAAAACGGCCAAATTTGACATAGAATATCAAAATTTAATATATAAAAACCCAATTCGACGAATCTCTGATTAATCGTTAGATTTACCTATCCGTCCAATTAACGTCTAACAATTTTTGCAACGAAATAAGGGGCATGTTTTAGTAAAAGTGTTCAAAGAAAATTTATATGTACCTTTCAAACAAATTTATGGGTGGTTTCCACTCAAGTCATATAGATAGCTAATCATCATTAGTGTTAATTAAACTAGTAATTTTGTGTGCCCTACTTACCTATCATGAATATTACATTTTCACTATTTAACTTTATTTATTCTACTTATAGAGTTAACTTTATTTATTCAATCATTTGCACATTTACACAAAATGCGTTCAAAACTTCTTTTGACGAGTCTCAAAATGTTCATCAACGTGTTAGACCGGGTTTAATAAGGTTAGCCGAAAAATAGCTCGTGGTAAAGACGAGATATATACTTTGATTTATCTTGTATTAATCATCGTTATCTTAACATCACGTATCAATTTAGTTTAACAAACCAACTTTACCGCTAACATATACCTCATCAAAATACATATATAGACACAAAAACAAAGATAAACATAACCCGACGACTCGATTTTGGCCAAGACCGAGAGTTGAAAATGAGCCGCGTTTGATATGTGCTTGTGATCCTCTTAATAAGAACAAAATGTCTTTAAGGTCCAAAGACTCGATTTTAAGTATTTATTAGGCCGGGCATATTGATGACCAAGTTTTGTTTTAAATCTTTCGTCATTTTAATTTTTTCTCTTTGATTAATTACAAATTATTTGTTTTCATATCAAAGTGACATACACTATAAAAACATATCTCATAAAAATATCTTTTAATTTAATTAAACACACTCAAACATGCAACTCAACTAAGTCGTTCGATGAATCGATTTGTGCTTAAACGACCGACTCTCACTCAGTCCCCGCCTAGTGAGACAATCAGTCGATCGAATCACTTTTTCACCGATGCGCATAGCCTTGTCCCCGGTCTTTTTTTTTTTTTTAATTTTTATTTTTATTTTTATGTTTGATTGCTTAGAAGAAAGTGTGTCGGCGATTTTGTATTGTTGATGACTAATTTTAAATTTTCCAAATTTTCTACTTTTTATTTTTCAATCAACGCACTAATAATTATGTTGGGTTTGCTCTTTCCACTAATGGCCAGATTAACTATTTGTATAGTAATGTCATCATAATCTTATCCCAATTGAGATAACTTAAAGTATACAAAATAATATTCGTATTATGATTTAAGTTTATTTGGATATTAAATTTTATTTGGATACCAAGGGACTAATCTCCATCACCCATCTCCATCTTAATCTAATGGATAAGATTAAACATAAAACCAATTTCCTCTTTTTTTTTTCCAAAAATTAATATCTTTTAAACCGTTAATCGTTATACGAAAAAAAATATACCATTACGAATGACATTTAATTATCTTTCTTCAGATATGCTATATGATATACTGACAAATTTTTTTTTTTTTTTCCGTAACCTATCATATATGATACTAAATATCATATATGATAGTAACACTGGTATCATATATGATATAACTTATCATATATGATAAACCAATATCATATATGATTCTGTAATAATTTGTAATATAACACTAATATCATATATGATAAAACACTATTATCATATATGATATTTTACGCAAATTTAAAAAAAAAATACGAATTTTTTTTATCTTCAAAAGTATATCTTATTGCATATCTTTAGAAAGCTAATTAAATGCTCGTCGCGATGGTATATTTTTTTCCGTTTAACACTTAACGGTTTAAAAGATATTTAAGTTTTAAAAATAAGTGAAATAATTAAATACTTTTAATCTCAACCATTAGATATGATGAGAATGGATGTTAGGATGAGTCCCTTGGTATCCATGATAGATATGGTATCCAAAATAACTTTACTCTCGTATTATTCCAAACATTGTTCATTCATAAGGATCCATGGACACTATGGGTGTTAATAATCTCGATTCGATTCAGACCCGTTTTAAGTATATTTAAATCAGTTTATTCAGGTTCAAATTCTAACTTCGATTAATCGGATCAATCCAACTAATTCGATTCCAAAATTCAGTCAAGTATGAAAATTGTGTCTAATTCAAGTTTGATACAACCCGATTAGCATGATTAAAGTTATTTTTATTATTTTTTTAATATAAATATTATATAAAATTTATTTTAGAAAAGTAAAGACTAACCCGACTTTATATAAGGTCGAGTTCAAGTATATTATGTTAACCGCGACTTAAATTGAACTCGATCTATTTTACTTAAACCTGACCAATCTGACCTGATTCCCACACTAATGGACATTATAAAGTAATTAAACACTATTTGCTTCTTCATATTTCTTGCATACTTTATACAAAAGGATATCATTCCAAACATTGTATAGTAGCTTCTTATGTAACATAGTGTCGGTCACCATACAAATAAAATAATAAACGATAAATCTAATTAACAAAAGTTGTTCTAAAAACATCTAAACTTAAATAATTACGTTAACAATTTATTTATAACCTACAAACCCCATTCATGCAGACATGCACTCATTTGTTTACAACTTTTTAATTTACACCCAACAACTTGGTTGGTTGATCATTATTAAAATAAAAGATAATTATAAACATTTAGTCTTTTGTCCCAAAATTATTGTCCATTTTTTTATTTTGGTTTGTCCCAAAATTATTATTCAATATAAAAAATAGATAAGAAAATTTGATAAAATTACTACATTATCCTTAATTGAAATTATTATTACAAATTTTAAAGAAGCATTAATTAATTAAGTAAGAGTAAAACTGTCATTATACTAAAAAGTAAGAGGTAGAAAGCTGTAATAAATGTACTTTTTTTAAACTGTGTGATTCTTGTTTGGTGACAATAATTTTGGGACGGAGGGAGTAGTATTTATTAAATTTGTAAATAACGTGAATCGTAACGTAACGATATTACCAAGTTTCAAGTTACAGAAGCTATTGCGAAACTACAGTGTTTTCTGAGGCGTGATATATAGGGGCAAAAAATATTAATAAATTAATATTTATCCAACAAATTTACAAAATGGACCAATACGTTAATTCAAATTTAAAACAAAATTAGCTAGTAGTTAGTCAAGGATTTATTTCCATAGTAAAATTATTAATCCGAAGACTACTAAATACCTCAAAAACTAATAAACAAGCCAACTTCTTGTAAGTCAAAGATTCAAAATAAAATGTCATGCTACGCGACATAGCGCACTATATAACGCTTTATGTCGCTTTTTAACATGATACACTTAGAGAAAACATTTCAGTTTGTTTCGTACGCTATAACCGGCTATAAAACGCGTTATTTAAAATCATGATATTTATTAAAAAAAAGAGGATTTTTTAATAAATGCATACATGACAAAAATACCTTGACCATGTCTCTCAATATATAAGACACAAATGCCACATTTTCTCAATGTGCAAACATGCTCAACAAAAACATGCCCGAAACACCCCAACACCATCTTGCCGGAAAAGACATCGGCTGTGGTTTCATGGGTTCGATTTTCGGCCCACGCCATCGTAAAACGTCGTCCGTGCCACGTCTCGAAGCCTCGAAAGAACACCCGAAAACCCATCTTCCTAACACCCATACTTACAAAAAACCACCACGAAAACAAACCAGCCAAAAACCCGTCCCTAAACCCCCTTCAAAACCCGTCGTAAAAAAACCCGTAAACTCGACATATAATTCACTCTACACAAGTGCATTATATAATAACGCGTCACAAGTAACGAATATGTCGTACACTAAACACCTTCGAAAAGAGCCTAGTTTTACCTCTAGCGAGTTAAGTTTACGAGTTACCTCAACTATAAAAATCCCGAGCCATTTGGGAAATTTACAGAAGAAAAAAAAACTCGAGAACACAGCGTTAAATAATAACCATAGCAAGCTAGGGAATATTTATACGGCTAGAAAAACGGGACATGAGTCATTTAAAAAAATGGGTAATGAAAAATATAAAGAAGGACGGTTCGACGAGGCTATTGCATTGTATACCGAAGCCATTGGTATAGACTCGAGTGTCGCGTGTTATTATAGTAATCGAAGTGCTGCGTTAATCGGGCTAGGGAAACTTGTAGACGCGATCTTGGATTGTAAAATCGCTATTCGTATTGATCCTTCTTATCATCGTGCTCATTTTCGTCTTGGGTCTCTTTATTTAAGGTACGATGTGATGTGCATTATTTGGTTGTACCTTATTATGAGAATCTTAGGATTTTGGAATTCGTTTGTGTATTAATGAGTTGTCACATACAACTCATTAATGCATAAAAACGCGGAAGATACAGCTCATTAAACGGCTTATTATTTTTTTTTTGTGTGTTTTAGGTTCGGGGAAGCCGAGAAAGCTTTATGTCACTACAAATGTTCGGGTGAAAAAGCCGCAAGGCCAGATATTGCAAAGGTGCACGCGGTTAAAGCACAGCTCGTTACGTGTTCAGAGGCTCGTAAACTTAAAGACTGGAAAAAACTACTAAAAGAAAGCCAATTTGCGTATTCGTTAGGTGCAGATTCATCGCTTCAGGTATTTTTTAGTTAGTACTGCTTATAGACTAATTCGTGTCGTAACATTTGTTCTAAGAAGTGAAGCTTATATACGCGCGGTTTGATGATTTGGTGTTATAAGGTTTACGCTATGCAAGCTGAGGCATTACTAAATTTGCATAGACACGAGGAGGCGTACTCTGGCTTTGTAAATGCACCCGTCGTAGATGTAAATATTTCGGTTCGGTTGTTTGGAACAAGGGTTACGACTAATTTCTTAACGGTCCAAGCACAAGTCTACTTGGCGTCAGGCAGGTTAGGAAAAAAAGCTCTATTTTCAGCTTATTAGGACTTATGAAACTGCTTATTTGTTACGAAATAAGTCACTCAACAATGAAAAGACTTTGTTTTGGCTTATATGTGGGCTTATGAGCTTATTTGATTTTGGCTTATATTTCATAAGCCCCAATTTTATGGCTTTTTTTAGACTTATGGGCTTATATAAGTTTATCATGTCGTAGTAAATTAATATAAGCTCACAAGTCTCAATATAAGGCGGAAAATTGGGGCTTATAAAATATAAGCCGAAATGAAATGAGCTCATAAGCCCACATATAAGCTGAAACAAACACTCCTATGGAGTACATTTTTATGTCTGTTATTACTATAAGCCATTTGTGATTTTGTGTGCTTATTTTTTATGCAAAATGTGAATGTAATGTAGGTTTGAGGAGGCAGTGAGTGTTGCGCTACGAGCCTCTGAGCTTGACCCGAGCGAGGAGGTTTTTACTGTAGCAAGGAAAACCCGAGCTTTGGCAAAAGCTCGGGCCAATGGTAACAAGCTTTTCAAAGCATCACAATTTTCTGAAGCTTGTAATGTATATAGTGAAGGACTAGAGCACGAACAATACAATTCAGTTTTGTTATGCAATCGGGCTGCTTGTCGTTACAAACTAGGACAATTTGAAAGAGCAGTCGAAGATTGTACACTAGCCCTTAATTTACGCCCATCATACGGCAAAGCTAGACTCCGAAGAGCTCAATGCAATGCCAAGGTATATCTCAACCCGACCGTTCCTTTCTTGTGTAGTTTTAGTACTTTCTTAATTCTGGGCGATTTATTTTGTAGCTGGAAAGATGGGAGGCTGCAATTCAAGATTACGACATTTTGAACCACGATATACGAGAAGACAAGGAAGTAGAACGCGAGGTTTTGGAAGCACGGACGCAGCTCAAGAGGCAACACACCCCTGTCGCCAAACCTGTACACTTCATCGACGGTCCTAACAAAGACGACTTCGGAGGCTTTTTAATCGCGGTTTAAGCCAAGAAAAAAGACAGAAAGTTTAGAAATGATCGACGAGTGATGCCGAAATCGATCGACTAGCGAAAATATTTTTTAGATCGAGTCGGATTATGATTGAATTTGTTTATTGATTTGGGTACGTGTGAATTTTGTTTTATGTTTTGGACCCTAACGTAGTGTCAAATTGACTATGTCTTTTGGGTCCGTACAAGATTCTTGGGTCCAAAATGCAAAAAAAAAATATTGTGTCATGTAACAAAAATTAATAAATTGGTTTAGACGGCAATTTTGATTAATATTGTCTTGATTAAGTTAACTAATGGATATTAAAATGATAAATCGGCGAATGCTGAGTTTTTGACTCGGATACGAGTATCTTCGTGACCGTCTTCAACCATGTCCGTGAACACTTTTTGTTGGGTAAAAGGGCCTTAGAACCTCGGTAAATGTATGTCCGTGAACACTTTTAAGTGTGTATTCAGCGATACTTCATACTTGGACCTATAGGCATTTTGTAAAACTAGACGGTTATCCGTGTATAATAACGTTAATTTGCGCTAGCAATTATGGATGTTAAGTAATTGAGAGTATGTTTGGGTCCTTGGGCCTTGGGCCTTGGGCCTTGGGGTGATCTTTTCAATCAAAGCAGGCCTAGCTAACTTGTTTCTCAAAAAAGAAAGAAAAAACATTCTTCATTTAGGGGTCTAGTTGGCTCAATGAAACCCAACATTCTTTGATGAGAGATTTAAGGTGTGTTTGATTTTTCAGTTTCAAATTTTTAGAAAAGATGGGAGTTTTCTTTTTCTAGATAAGAGTTGAAAATTTAAAAAAGGGTAATATGAGGTTTTCCAATTTTTTATATAAATTTGAAAAATGAAAATTTTGAAATTTTAGAAAATTTTCAGAAAATGATACTACTAAACAGTTTTTCTGTTTTTTAGTTTTCAAATAAAAAATTTTCTTAAAAAATGAGAAAATTTTCACCAACTAAACATGGCCCTAAGTTTTTAATACTAACTTTATAAAACTAATGATTTGCATATTATAAAAATTAATTAAGATATTTTAAACTATGCATGTTATAGTCATATTATGTATACAATAAACTTTAACAGGTTTTCGATGATTTAGAGTGTGCAAATAAAAAATTAAAATCTGATAATCAATGTTTTAAAATTCGGGTTAATCCGGTAGATTCGTAAATTGGCTCGGAGACCGGTCCGGATGTAACTGAGTTTTTGCTTGTTTGATAACTGGATTGAACCGCCGGTTTTTTGTTAACCCAGTTTGATAAAACCGACCAGTTGACGATTTTTTATTAAAGAAATATAACAAAAACTTTTTTTTTCGATAAATACTTCTAAGTCTAATTGATAAATCGAAGTTATTGTGACTATCGTTAGTTAAAATAAAGTTAAAAATACCTTAATACTTCAATTAACATCGTTTTATTATAGTTTGTTATAGCTTGTAATTATAAATTAATTGTTTTTAGCAAATCATCGCTATAACTTTATATATATAAAACTAAAAAACTAAAACTATGTGAAGAATCGATATTTTTTATCGGTTCAAGAACGTAAGATAAGTTATAAAGTCATAAAGCATTACATATTAAATATATGAAAAATGTATACGTATATATAGGACCGGGTTGATTCGGCGGATCAACCGGTTGACTCGCGAACTGGTCACTAGAACGGGTCAACTAAAAACCTGAATTTTAAAACGTCGATGACAATCACTTCTCTTTTAAAAAGTTTGGTGTCCTTTACTCGAATTTAGAGCATTTACAATGCCAAAAATAACTCATGACATTTTTATAAGTGTTTTGACATGGTTTCTTGCATTCAAGGCAAAGAAGTCAACTTTATAACCTTTTCCATTATCACTAGCAGTTGTGGACGCATGATGTGCTTTTCTAAAAGCTTTTTATAAAAGCTTGACATACAAATAAAAGTTGTAAATATTAAATGATATATGTATAAAAAAGCAAAGTAAAGTAACATTCAATACTGTCTTCTACGAGTTATAAATCTCAAGACAGTGTATAGGGGAGGTTGAAGTATAGACAATCATACCTCCACATATGATAGATAGGCTGATTGATGCTCTTAGAAATATTTTTTTTAACGACAATTTTATTAGAAAAAACAACCTAGCAAGATGCTAGAATTACAAGGAAATAAGAAAATGGCTTTTAAGCCAATCGATCCAAGTGAACGATGATTTACTTCTAAACTTATACCAAGAAAAAGACCAAGCAACTATGTTGTCGAAGAGAACTCCTTTGAGCAGCCCGTTGTTATCGAATATGGTTTTGTTACAAAAATTCCAAACCCCCCACCACATGACGTACGAGACACCTTCAAACGCCAGTTTGAGTTTAGTCGGAAGCCGAATCGACGAAATCCAAGCTAACCAATCCTCGTAAGATGATAATACCTGGTAAGACACGTTCCACCAACGAGCAATCTTGTAATATAGCTGATCCGCAACATTACAACCAAAGAATAAATGTCCAGAATTTTCGACTCCACTGTCGCACAACGGACACAAGATAGAGCCAATGTCAATACCTTGGCAGGACAAATCAAACATAGTAGGCAAAGCATTCATTTTAACCTTCCACGCAAGAATATTCACTTTGATCGGAACGCCTTTGATCCAACAAGTTCTGGATGCTGCTGTACCTGTTTGACGATTGTCGATTAACTTCCTCAAAGATTCCACAGTGTATACTCCATTTTTTCCAACGACCAAACAAACCTGTCCATTTGAGGTGTAAGAGATATATTGTTAGCTAAGTTACTGATGGCTAGAAATTGATCGGTCTCAGCACCTCCCCTGGGGCAACGACGAAAAGAAGAGTTCAAAGTCGGAGCCACTAACTTTTCCTGAATACTCACATCTTTATTAAGTTCCAAAGCAAAAACTCGGGGAAACGTATCTTTAAGAATACCTGCATCGCACCATCTATCTTTCCAAAACCTAGTATTCCCGCCATCACCCACTTTCAACTTCAAGAATTCGATAAAATTAATTCCAAGACCGTGAAGGTTATCGACTTCCTTAACAATATTCAGCCAACAAGAACTATGACCTCTTCTAATAGCACGACCTATATTGCCATCGTCTCCATGAATAGCTTTTATAACCCTCGCCCAAAGCGAATTACTGTGAACGAAGAACTTCCACACCCACTTTAATAAAAGAGCATGATTCATAGCGTAAAGACTAGCCACGCCAAGACCACCCGACTCTTTAGACGACATAATGCTCTTAGAAATGTTTACAGCTAACTATATTTCTAACTCAATATAATTTTGTTAAAACTTCAACTGAACTGAATTCGGTTTTTGTTTGAATATAGTTTTGCTAAATATAAACCGAATTAAAAACCAAATTTTTCATAAATGTATAAATTATATATTCATATATGAAATATATACATAAAACATCATTAATACTTATTACTTTTTAAGGAAGCGATTTGATATTTTTATTCTTTCCTTTGGTTTTTGGCGGGAAAAGAAAAACGACACGTACCCTTTACGTGGATAGAAAAGCTTCTATCTTTTTTTATTGTTAAAGACTGCGTACGTGTCTCATAGACACTTACGTGTCTCACAAACCTCTTTCTCTCATAACTTCATCATCTCTCTCTCTCCAACTCATACCTCTCTCTTTCTCTCAAAAACTGGACCTCCACCCATTTCTAGATCTCGAGTCTTTTGGGTTCTCATGCTTTTTTTTTGCACCGATTGTTGCCCCCATTGTTTGATGGGTTGGCGACGATCGATTTAGGGTGATGACGGTTTTTTTTCAGCTGGAACGTTGCCCCCAATCTTTAGTGGGTTGGTGACGGTCGTCATTGAGTGATGTTGTCTGTTTTCACCAACGTCGTTGCCCCCAATTGAGATCATTCATGATTGGTTTCGGTCTTCTTATGGTGGCTATGATGATTCCCTGTTGATGATGGTTGATAATTGGTTTTGGTCACTAATGGTTGGTTTTGGTCACTCATGATGATTCATTTTGGTGACTGATGATGATGATGATTCATAATTGGTTTTTTTTTGCGGTAGAGAATTCATGAGGGTGCTGCTGTCATTAGGAGTAATGGAGGAGATGTCGATGGTATGTTTTATGTTAGATGTTCAATTTTGATTATGAATATAGATAGAGTTTAGATAGTCATATGGGTTATAGAGGGCCTCGGGGAGTGACCAATTTAAATGGCCTGAATTTCAAAAGAGGGAGTTTCGTGGTAGCCAGATATGCCAAATCAATTTTTTAAGTTTATAATTCTTACTGAAAAACACCCCATAAGAATTGTTAGGAAGCGCCGAAGCGTTGGCGAGACAATATCTTCTTGAATAAGTTGTTTGGAGGCGCTGCTTTTAAACATTGCTTAATATGCGGTTACGAAGATCTTTGAGCTTACGTATTTTATCAAACAAAAGGAGCGTTATTGATCAAGCCTTATATTAATACCATACTATAAATTTATAATAGATTTGTATATAGGACAGAGGATAAATGTATACACCTTGGTGAGTAATTGGACAGTTTGCTGAAGTACTGAAAGCTTGCTCAAACATTTTTTTAATCTTAAGTACAGGTCACAGTTGGACAAGTTACTAAGAGGCAATTGATGCATTAAAAGGACAAACGTTATAATGTATCTAACATAATGTAGACCAAAGAACTTTTCAGTTATATTAGTCACATTTATACCGGTCATTTCTTGGTGCGCTTATGTAGTCACTGTCCAATAACTCATGTTAACTCAATATGTGAAGTGGCTGTCCGTGCTGGAAAAGGGATTGCGATAGAGGAAAGGGATGGGGATAGGAATCATTTAACTCAGTCTCTTCCCCAAGTAACAAAGGTAACCATTTGGCGTGCTTTTAATAACTCATGTTCTATCAGACCACGTTTGAGGTAGCTTATCAGTTATCTCCTATCTCAAGACAGGTTAACATTTCCATGATTTGTGTTTGTATCAAATTAGCAAAAAAATAAATAATTGAAACTAGGTCTTGCATACCGCAAAACTGCATGTTAACTGAAATCAGGTTGTGTTGTATCGAGTTAACAAAAAATGTTTGCTAAAAGCATAAAAACTGATTTTTTTTCTAATACTACAGAAGTCCCTACTATCTGATTTCTGTTGCTGATGACACCATATTAAAATAAAGAGACCGTAGAGGTCATAACACAGAACATTCATATAAATAGTTTGTCTCCTGATGTCGCGTTGGCTATTTTTTCCTGATGTGAACATCAACACACAAACACAAAAAAATACGTAACTTTTAAAAGACTGAGATGTAATATCAGCCACTAAATTGCTTAGGCTTTAGCAAAATGGCCTATAGACACAATTCGTATCAAGTTCAAGCCCAAGAACTGAAGTGGAAAAAATCCAATATCTAATACGTAGTACGGTGAAAGCAAGTACTACAAAAACACATGATATATGTATACTTTAGAAGAGCACAAATTAAGGTGTCTTAGGCCACAACACAAATTAAAGGTCTCTTTCTGTGTATTCTATGTGGATTGAGAAAAAGAACATGAATGTCTTTTTTTAACATAAACATGAATGATTTAAAACTAGCAAACTTTCTGTGTATTCCATATTTTTTTCGGCCTATGATATATTTGATTTTTAGAAACTCAATTGGTAGGATAATCTTACAAAACTTTGAAGTCTTTTTAGTAATGTATCTTGCATATAATAGTAGTTTCTTTTGTTTTGTATAGTCAGAAACATATCCGAATTGCAGTCTCATCATGTGACAAATTTGTTTTTATGCGGATTGTTAACTTAATCAAATTAAATATACATAATGTGCCGATGTGCGGATTGTTATCTTAGATCCAATTATTTATACATAGCATCCCGCGGCGAAGCGCGGGTATTTAAACCTTGTTTAAACTATATCATAATATAAATGTAACATTTTTAAGCTTGATATTTATTTTGTTTACCTAAAAACTATATACTTAAATAAAATAATACGAAATATAAATTATGTTCTATGAGTCAACGTGAAAATGAAACCGAAATTAATTTTGGTTTGCGAATTTATTTAGCATATCTTTTAACCAAGAGAAATACTATAATCACATAATGTTTACATATAAACTTTCACATAATTATTTGACAAGTGAATTGAACCAATTGCTATGTTCTTCCCCCACTAACTATAGTATTTTATTACGAGTACAAATCATTTTAGTACACATCATTCTGTGATTTTTTATGTAAAAGTTATATGGTTGTATGCTGTATCTTTAACCAAAATAAGCTGGAAAGCCAATGACTAAACCGTAAACACCCCTACTTGTTCGTGTATGTGTCCGGAACACATGACCCGATCCGAAACATGACCAAAGGGTCCGAAACGCACGAACTCTTCTAGATGAAATCAGCTCTAGTCAACGGAGAAGTCAACAGACACACTTCCTATAAAATAGGGAGAGTGTCCCCAATCGGGCCAACCAAGGCCTATCACAACTCCCGTCCTTTTATGGATTTGACTAGTATAAATACCCCCCATTGGGTCCAAGATTTAGGTTAACTCTTTTATCCTTATTATTTTTATTCATATTATTATATTCTTATATTCCTCTTCGGATCTTTATCCTTTACTTACTCTCACGCCTGAGCTTGGTCTGGGTTCTCACACCCGGACGAGGCTAACACGTTGCTTTGGTTTCAGGTAGTCCGAAGCATACACCACTCTAGGTCCGAACCGTTCTCACCATTCGGACCCTTGCAAGAAATTGCACGAACATTTAGCGCCATCCGTGGGACCTGATATTCTATCTACCAGTTGTTTAGAATGGCATGTCCTACTCCTCTTGTCACTCCGACAGGTCCTAACCTTCCGATCGACTTGACTTCACTGAATAACCAGAATCTCACGAAGGAACAACTCGAACAGCACATCTCAACCTTGCGGTTACTGGTCAAGGAACATAACCAGAACGCCGTAGAACCCGTCCGTCTAAGTTTCAACGAGGAAGACGAAGGAAGCAGTAACACTAAGATAGTAAGAGGCAAGGTGGTGTCTGATGCGGATTTAAAGAAACCTTTCAAGGAAGCAGTTAAATCTTCTCTGACTCAAAGGATCATTGACTTCTCCGGACCCGAGTACAAGATGCCGGTCACTGTCAAGACATATGACGGAACGGGAGATCTGGAGGATCATTTAAACCGCTTCACCAGAGCAGCCAATTCTGGTGAATGGCCAATGCCGGTTTGGTGCAGAATTTTCCAGCAGACATTAGAAGAGGGAGCAAGGGGATGGCTTGAAAGCTTCGATGCAGACAGCATTGATGAATGGGTTGAACTAAGGAAAGCATTTACCAAGAGATACTCGATCCGAAAGCTATGCCACAAGGGTCCTCACGAGATAACCAAGATTGTAAGAAAGGCAAATGAATCACTCACAGATTTTAAAGAGCGATGGACAGTCGAAGTCGTTCTTATCCATGGAGTTCTGGAAGTCATGAAGATTTTGGTATTTATGGATTCGGTCAAGAGTCTGGAGCTGGCAAAGAGGTATTCAGACAAAGTTCCTAAATCGGTGGACGAAATGATGGAAAGACTGGATGACTTTGTTCGATCCGAAGAAGCATTCGCCAACACTGAACTGCCAAAAGGAGAAGGATCTGAGCCATAGCGAAAGCCCAACCCTCTTACCCAAAGAAGGGACGATCGCAACCAAAAATACCATGGCTGGAACAACAATAGAAGAAATGATGGGCGAGATGCATACAAGGGAAGAGATTTCTTCAACAACAGAAACAGGGATAGAGACAACAGGGCACCATACCCACCGCCTCGAAATGACAATTACCACCGGAATGACTACAACCGAAACAACTATCATGACCGAAACAGAGTGGCCCCGGTCTTAAGTGTTAATTCCTTGACAAAGAATCTAAAAGAAATCATGGCAACCGAAACACAGCTTCGGCTACCTCCTCCCCGTCCAATGAACAATCCGGCAAGCGGTGGAAACATGGATCGTTATTGTGATTATCATCAGGACAAGGGACACTTTATCAACGAGTGCATCCAATTCAGAAAGCAAATTGAGCTAGCCCTAGAATCTGGAAAGTTGAATCACCTTGTCCGGGACGTACGCCAGAGAGGACGAGATAACCGAAGAGAAGAAGCTCCAAGGCAAGACAAGATAATAAACATGGTCCAAACAATACCGGAAAGGGAGAAAAGGAAGGCTAGAGAAGCAACCGAAAGCTGGATGAGAGCCCCAATCACCTTTCCCCCATTGAAGGAAGATGAGATGTCTGACAATCCAATCATCATAGAGGTCGAATTGGGAGGCTATCTAGTAAAAAGAATATACGTTGATGAGGGAGCGTCGGTGGAAATTATGTTCGAACACTGTTTTGAGAAGTTACCAGCAAGCATCAAGTCAAAGATGAGAGACACACAAACTGATCTCGTCGGATTCGCTGGAGAGGTGGTCAAGCTGATAGGGAAGATCGAGTTAGAAGTCAGTTTCGGATCAGATAGCTTAGGTCGAAGAACTCACATGAAATTCGTGGTGATTAGCGCCCCATCACCGTATAACGTGATCATTGGAAGAACATGCATCCAGATCCTCCGGGCAATACCATCAACCATTCATGCCATGATGAAGTTTCCCACCCCGAGAGGAATAGCCTCGCTAGTCTCTCGATCAGTTATCGTCTCGGAATGTAGGCAAATAGCAAAAAGACAAGCACCAACTCCTACAACCAAAGATAAGGCCGTGAAGGCTGAGCCACCATCCGGTACGGAAAGCATCATGATTAACCCTGCTTATCCGGGACAGCTCATTACTATCGGCGGCGGATTAACCAAAGCTTGCCAAATAGCACTAAAGAACCTTTTAAAAGATAACTTGGATGTTTTCGCATGGGAACCATCAGACATAACAGGAGTGCCGAGACGAATCATGCAGCACAATTTAAACGTTAATGAAAGTTTAGATCCGATATGTCAGAAGAGACGGATGCTAGGGTCCGAGAAGAGCAAAGCCGTAACCAAAGAAGTGGACGATCTAGTGGCGGCAGGAATAGTCAGACCAGTAAAGTACCCAACATACATTTCCAATTCGGTCATGGTCCAAAAGAGTGATGGATCGTGGAGAATGTGCGTGGATTTTAAAAATCTTAATTCAGCATGCCTAAAGGACTACTACTCACCACCGAACATTGATGAAAAAATTGAGTTCGTGGTGGAGTCTCGCTTTAAGTGTTTCTTGGACGCATATAAGGGCTATCATCAAATTCAAATGGCCCCGGAAGACGAAGAGAAAATGTTAGGACCATTGTAATAGTTATATGTAATAGGTAGACTAGGAGGTATGTAGTTCCTCCTGGTCCTAGTCGTAGTAGGAGCAAGTCCTGCTCCTGGTCCTAGTCGAAGTCAAACTTTATTAGTTACTTAATATTCTGTTAGGATATGCATGAGATATGTTAGGAAAGGATATGCATATCAGTTTTACACGTTTTCATTAATAATGTATTAGGGTTTCCTTGTAGTATAAAAGGAACCTTAGGCAGAAGGATTACACACACCTTCACAAAACGTAGTTCTAGTCTTTATCAATATTAGAAATCCTTAGAAAGGATCAAGTCTTTATAGTAATTCTGTTTCTCTTGTTTATATTTATATTTTACATTCATATTGTGTATAGAGTCTCTTTATGATTTGACTTGTGATTACAGAAGTCATTCACCGGTCCTGACAGGCTCCAAGATCTACATCTAGTAGATCCAACAAGTGGTATCAGAGCCTGGGAGGGTCTCTATACAAGCAGAATCAAGTTCTCTTATTACTAACAATCTGTTTATCATGTCTGCCTCAACTTCTACTCAAACAGGAGAAGAAAGCACTCCTAAAATTGTGCAACCTCAGCAGATCCTGGCTACGGTTTCCAACACGAATAGAAAATTCCCTCTTCTGAAGAAAGGTGAATATGATAACTGGGCAATGAAGATGGAATGGTGGATCACCAACACTGATCAAGATCTTTGGAAGATCATTCTGAATGGAAACAGCAGAAAGCTTACTGGACGAGACAAGAACGGTAATATTACTCTTCTTGACCCTAAAACTCATGAGGAAATCATCGTTATTCAGAAGGAGGTAAAAGCAAAAACAATTTTGCTTCAATCTCTTCCTGAAGATCACATGGGTGACTTCTACCATTTGGATGATGCCAGAGAGATCTGGAATGGCATAAAAGCAAGGTTTGGCGGAAATGAGGAGTCAAAGAAAATGCGAAGGTCCATGCTGAGAGATGAATTCACAGAGTTCAAAATCTCAGAAACTGAAGGTCTGAATCAAGGGTATGATAGGTTCCAGAAGATATTGAGCCAGTTGAATCAACTTAGGTCCAAGCCTGATGATGGTGATGTGAATGCAAGGTTTCTTAAAGCCTTACCCTACTCTTGGAACCAGGTGGTAATCTCTCTTAAAGCCAAAGGTGGGCTTGATTATCTCAGTTTTGATGATTTGTTTCATAGGCTCAGAACCTTCGAACCTCATGTGAGAGGATATCCTAGTGACTCTTTTCCTACCCCTGCTAATTCAGCCTTTGTGAGCTCTATGGCATCTAGTCCCATGTCATATGCAAGTAGCCCGAGCAATACTGTTTCTCCCCAGCATACTATTCAGCATACTGGTGCCATGTCATATGCTTCAAGTCCCATGTATTCTGCTCCTGATCCTGCTGCCAAGTCTGGGAGTATGGTCGAAGCTGTTCTCCATTCTTTTGTGGCTGATGTTACTGCTGAACAACAACTTGCTTTTGATGACTTCAAACAGATCGATAAGCTTGATCTGGATGAGATAGATCTTAAATGGCAGATGACCATGCTTACTCTTAGGGTTCACAAATTTGAGAAGAAAGCAGGAAGGAAGTTTAATTACAACCCTCGGGAGCCAGCAAGATTCGATAGAAGCAAGGTACGTTGCTATAACTGCCAGCAACAGGGTCACTTTGTAAGAGAGTGCCCTAGCAAGAATGATCAGGAGAAGAGCAGGTACTCCGCTTTCAAGGTTCAGGAGGTTAAAGATGATAAGAAGGCATTGGTATCTGTTGACTCCATGGTCAACTGGAATGACCATCAGGCTTCTACTCTGGAATCAGCGGAATCCACGACTGATGTGTTGGCAATGATTGCTGGAAATCTCTCTGATGCAGAAGAAGAAGAGTTTGCTCTTATGGGCATCTCACCTCAGGTACGACATTGTCCTCTTGGTTGTCATGATAAATACACAGAACTGTTGTCCCAATTTAATGAAGTAAATGATCAAAATGATAAATATTATTTAGAGGTGCAAGCCTATAAATCTTCATTAAACACATTGGAACAACAAAAGAAGTGGTTACAAGATACACAACGTGCGTATGAGGATAAAATCAGGATACTAAGCATTAATTTAGAAAACACTACAAATATGCTTAAATATACAGAAACTGAAAGAGATGCTAGTATCAAAGAAAAAAAGGAGATGCAAGCTAAATTAGATGCTACAATGTTAAGATTTGACAAATGGCAAAAGGCACCTAAAAATCTTTCAAAATTAATTGATAGTAGCATGTCTGGCAGAACTAAAAGAGGCTTAGGATTTGAAAAATATATTGATTCTGAAGATGTATTTGATTTATCTTTCTCAAGCGTCTTTGATGCCGACAAAGAGGATGAGGGCAAACCTAGTTACAATAGGTTTAAACCAGCAGCAGAAATGCATGATGTCCCTCCTCCTCTTACTGGAACTTTCATGCCCACCACATGGCATAATGACTCGGATGGATCACAGATGCTTGAGTCCCCAACAAGTTCTACTAATACTAACGACTTTGTCTCATGTACTTTCAGTGACAAAGCCGGTGACTCTGCATCCAATGGTTCAAGTGAAGAGTCAAGACCTACGAGTTCCAAGTCGGATGAACATGCTGCTACTGGTGCTAGGAAGTGTGAAGAAAAAGTTGCTGTCAAGTCAAGTGTGTCTGGTCCTTGTTTATTGAGTCCTAGGAAAAATGTTTTTCCTAGAAATCTGTGTAATAAAGTAGGCAGTATGAAACAGTCTCATTCTAATAAAAGGTCTTTCAAAACCTGTTTTGTTTGTGGCAGTTCCTTTCATTTAATTAAAGATTGTGATTATTATGACACACATGCATCTGTTAATCATGCTTTACTTGCTCCTGGTTCACCAGGAGCTGCTCCATATGCTACTAGAAGACTTAATCCTAGTGCTCCAATGTTTCATACTTCTAGAGTATCCTCTCCTTTCACGTCTGAATATTGGAGAGAAAATGGATTCCAAACAACTAGTAATTATTTTCCAAATTATAATTCAAACTATGCGCATCAGTTTGACCACTCGTATTTTGGTTTGGGAAATGTGGGAACTGCTGTTAAGTCCTCAGCAGGTTGTTCTTGGTTCAATAACAATACCCATATGATGCATAGACAACCAAGAAACAATAGTGGATCTCATCAATCTTCTCGGCATTCTTTTAATGATCCACAAGGCAGGCTCAAACCTGAAAAGGTTTGGGTCCCCTTAAGACACTAACTTTTGTATTGTTATTATCTTGTTGTTGTAGGTTACTCCATACCAGGATCCTAGTCTAGGCATTGTTGATAGCGGTTGCTCTAGGAGCATGACTGGCAATAAAAGCCTTCTCTCTAACTTTGTACCATTTTATGGGGGCAAGGTCTATTTTGGTGGAGGTGAAGGCAGAATCACTGGCAAGGGAACGATAAAGACTCCAAATCTAAATTTTGAGCAGGTCTACTATGTGGAAGCACTTCAACACTTCAACTTGATATCGGTCTCTCAGATTTGTGACAAGAAGCAGTTTGTACTCTTCACCGATACTGATGCACTTGTGCTCTCCAAAGATTTTAAGCTTCCGGATGACTCACAAGTTTTACTCAGAATCCCTAGAAGACACAATCTATATAGCATCAAGTTGAATGAAGTCAACCCTACTGGTCAACTAGCATGTCTGGTTGCAAAAGCCTCGGAAGATGAAGCCACAAAATGGCACCGAAGGATGGGACATGTGAACTTCAAGACCATTCAAAAACTTGCCAATTTGAATCTGGTCTCTGGTTTACCTCCCAAGACGTTTAGAAATGACATAAATTGTGTTGCTTGCAGCAAAGGCAAACAACACAAAGCATCCTTCAAGGCCATTACTGCTTTAAGTCTCATTACTGAACCATTGCAGCTTCTACACATGGACTTATTTGGTCCTACTTCCATCAGAAGCATAGACCACAAGCAATTCTGTTTGGTGGTGACTGATGGTTATAGCAGGTTTGCGTGGGTGTTTTTCATGGCTGCCAAAAGTGAGACCTACTCAATTCTTCGAGATTTTCTTACCTTAATAGAGAATCAGTTGTCCAAGAAAGTTAAAGGTATTCGATGCGACAATGGAACCGAGTTTAAAAATAGAGACCTCATCGCACTTTGCAATGCTAAGGGCATCAAAAGAGATTATAGTGCTGCTAGGACTCCTCAACAGAATGGTGTGGCAGAAAGAAAGAACCGGACACTAATAGAAGCAGCAAGAACTATGCTTGCCGATTCCAAGCTTCCGACCATGTTCTGGACAGAAGCTGTTAATACTGCAAGTTATGTTTTGAATAGGGTGTCTATTACCAATCCACACAAGAAAACACCTTATGAGCTGCTCACGGGCAAATTTCCAAATATTGCTCATTTGAAGCCTTTTGGGTGTCCAGTCACCATTCTGAATACTAGTGACTATTTGGGGAAGTTTGATGGCAAGGCTGATGAAGGATATATTGTAGGATATTCAGCTCATTCTCGGGCATATCGTGTCTACAATCTTCAAGCCAAACGGATAATTGAAACTATTAATCTCAGGTATTTTGAGGATAAGACAAACATACAAGGAACAGGTCCAGAATGGTATTTTGATCTTGATTATCTTAGTGATTCGTTAGGATATTTTCGTTTCAAAACTAACCATGATGCAGGACCACAAGTGTTTGCTACTTCAAGTACGGGTGTTCCTTCTAGTCTTTCTGATTCAGATGATGAGGATGACATTTTTGTGGTTCCATCCTATTCCACCACGGTTTCTCCTACTCCTCCTAGTGATGCAACTCCATTGGATGTACAGGACTCCCAAGCAGCTCTTGATACTCTTCTCAAGCAACAACAAGAAGCTACTAACGCAGCGGCTCAAGGTAGTTTTGAGTTTCCCTTGGTTGAGCCTACTGACAAAGTTGCTCCTGGTACTCCAGCTTCTGCTCCTAGTGCTAGTCTTTCACCTACTGGTACTCCGGCTAGTGAGTCTACTTCCAATACACGTTTCTCCAGTCCTTCTGACTTGGGGAATCATGAAAAGAAGTCTTCTACCAAGCTGGATGATATACATAAACAACCGGTAAACAGGATCTTCCAAAGTGCTTCATATGATGCTGATTTTGTTGGTGATCTCAATAACTTGGCACCAGAAGTGGAGGTTTCTTCCAATCCAGTCTTGCAACCACATAAAGACCATCCTACCACTCAAATTATTGGAGATCCTGGTTCTACCGTCAAGACACGCAGAATGCAGCAGAAGGCCTCGTCTGATCATCATGCTCTTGTGGGCTATATTGAGGATCAAAAGCGTAATAATCATACGGACTTTCAACACTGTTTGTTTGCTTGTTTTCTTTCACAGGTGGAACCTAGGTCTGTTTCTCATGCCCTTGAGGATCAAAGTTGGGTGGAGGCTATGCAGGAGGAAATGCAGCAATTCTTGTTTCAGAATGTTTGGGTTCTGGTTGACTTACCAGATGGGAAGACAGCTATCAATACCAAATGGATTCTCAAAAACAAGAAGGATGCACGGGGAATTGTTGTCAGGAATAAAGCTAGGCTTGTCGCACAAGGACACACTCAAATTGAGGGCATTGATTATACTGAAGTCTTTGCGCCTGTTGCAAGGATTGAGGCCATTCGTCTGTTTTTGGCCTTTGCTTCGTACGTTGGCTTTACAGTGTTCCAAATGGATGTCAAGAGTGCATTTCTCTATGGAAAAATTGACGAGGAAGTGTATGTTACTCAACCTAAGGGGTTTGTTGATCCACTTCATCCCAAGAAAGTCTACAAGGTGGTCAAGGCTCTTTATGGGTTACATCAGGCTCCTAGAGCCTGGTATGAGCGTCTCTCCACTTTCTTGTTAAAGAATGGCTATAGAAGAGGCACTATTGACAAGACACTATTTCTTCGGCGGAACTCCAAGGATATTATTCTTGTTCAGGTTTATGTGGACGACATTATCTTTGGTTCTACAAGGAAGGAGTGGTGTGATGAGTTTGAACACTTGATGAAAGGCGAATTTCAGATGAGTGCCATGGGAGAACTGTCATTTTTCCTTGGTCTTCAGGTCAAGCAACAATCGGATGGGATTTTCATCAGTCAAGATAAGTATGTTCATGAGATTCTTCAGAAGTTTGACATGGATCCTCTTAGACCATCAGCAACCCCTTATGAAGTTGCTAAACTCAAACTTAAGAATGAGCCAGATCCACCGGTAAATGTTCATATGTACAGGTCTATGATTGGCTCTCTCATGTATTTGAATGCATCACGTCCAGACATTATGTTTGCGGTAAGTGCTTGTTCTAGACACCAGGTGACTCCAACGGTTTCGAACTTAAATGCAGTGAAGAAGATTTTCAAGTATATCAAGGCTCAACCTAAATTGGGTCTATGGTATCCTAGAGAATCTCCCTTTGTTCTTGAAGCATACAGTGATAGTGATTATGCTGGTGCTAATAATGATAGGAAGTCTACTACTGGTGGTTGTCAATTCTTGGGTCGTCGGCTTGTTTCATGGCAATGTAAGAAACAGACAATCGTAGCTACTTCTTCCACAGAAGCTGAATATGTAGCTGCTGCTAGTTGCTGTGGTCAAGTTTTATGGATCCAAAATCAGATGTTGGACTATGGGTTCAATTTTATGAATACCAAAATTTTTATTTACAATCAAAGCACTATTTGTATTGTGAAGAATCCTGTATTTCATCAGCGGACGAAACATATTGAGATTCGGCATCATTTTATACGCGATGCAAATGAGAAGAAGCTGATACAGGTTCTTAAAGTTCATACGGATGACAATGTTGCTGATTTGCTGACTAAAGCTTTTGATGGTCCTCGGTTTAACCACTTGGTGGTTCATATTGGGATGGTCAATCCGTGATGTCTCAAATTGAGGGGAGGCAAAGCCTAAGGGGAGGCTTTGTGTACATATTAGGTCAGTCTAACGTATTCATAGTATTTGACAAACATAATTTCTTGGTTATGGTGGTGTGTGGTGCTTCTGATGGAAGATTTTTGCTCTCTTCTGGTGGATATGGCCTTATATGACTGGCTTCTGGTCCTCTTTGGTCAGCTTCTAGTTATGCTTGGTTGCTTTCTGGTGGTTTACAATCCTTCCATGTCTATTGGTGTGTGACTCTTGGTACTGGTACTGGTCTGGCTACTGTTCATTCCTTTTGTCCTTTATTAATCACGTTTTGCTCCTGGTCCGACTATTGTGCACTTTGACTTTTGGTCAACGTTTCCAATACTGATATTTACAAGTTTGAATTCACCAAATAAATTGGGGGTAAGTTATTATGTTAAAAAGGGCAAGTGGTTAGTATGCCATTATGGCTTAATTTGAAAGGGCAACCCCCCATTAATAGGGGTCAATGAACAGTTACTATTTTCTTCCTATATGGTCAACATACACTCATTACAATTAAAACACACACAAAAACCGCTTCTACTCCTCTCATTCCAATCCAAATCCTTCTTCAATCCATTCATCAAGATCCATGGCTGCTCTTGCTTATCAACCTGCTCATAATCGGGTTGCTTATCTGGGTGATGGTCCTAATCGTGAACATTTTGCTGATATCTTGGAGTTTATTGAAGCTTCAAACTTAAGGTATGCATTTACTGTTTGTCCTACCATATATGATAGTGTGGTACGTCAATTTTGGGCGTCTGCTGAGCTTGTGAATGTGGCTGGACGTCCACGAGCACTCTATGCTACCATAGATGGACGTGCTTATGTGGTCACTGAAGCATCTATTCGCTCTTCTCTTCATCTTCAGGATGCGGGGGGTGTTGTATCACTTCCCAATTCGGAAGTATTAGAGGGTATGGCTGCTATAGGTTATGAACATGGGGGGAAGTTTAACTTCCAAAAGAATAGGGTTTCCCCTCAGTGGAAGCTTCTGGTTCACTATTTAATCCATTGCCTGAGTCCCAAGTCGGGGAGTTGGGATGCGTTCCCTACTCCTTTGGCTACTGGTCTTATATGTTTAGCCCAGGGTAGAGTGTTTAACTTTTCCCATTATTTATTTGAGGGGATGGCTAGTAATTTGTCAACTGCTGGTTCTAGGAAGAAATTTCTTATGTACCCTAGGTTTATTAAACAAATACTTGTTTGCATTCCACGTGATAGGGCTGAGCATGTACCATCTAAACTAACAGCGAAAGTGTATTACAATATGATGAATGGGTTTACTGGGGATTGGAGACCACTGACTCAAGCCATGATGGGGTTGGCTCAGGGTCCTATAGGTCAGGAGGAGGAGGCTCCTGAGTTGGTTGTGTTAGATGATGACCCCATGGAGGAGGAGGAGGCTCCTACTGGTGGTGACATTCCTGTGGTAGAGGAGGAGCTAGTTGAGGAGGTGGTGGTTGAAAAACCATCCCCTTCCAAGGCTGGTCCTTCCTCCGTTCCACACCAGTCTCCATTTGTGGAGACTCCACCTCCTAGCCCTGCCCCACACTCGACTGATATCCCCTTTGCTGCTAGTTCTCCACACGTTGACCCCAATGTTGCTTCGGGCTCCCGTGATGCTTTCCCTGATCTAAGTTCTCTTGGTGGGCAGGCAGAGGAGCCTACTACACTGACATCTTTGTTAGATCTTATGCACAGGTACCATGAGAGGATGCTTTGTTTGGAAGCTGACTTGAACCAACATCGGAAGCTCACAAGGGAGTTTGTTCTTCCTCTGGCCGATCGTATCAAGGTATTGGAGAATCAACAGCGTCGTCGCAAGAAGCATGTGGTTCTTTCAGATTCTGAGGATGAGGGCGCGGAGAATGTTGAGGATGGCTTGACGTTGCTGGCAAAGGCTGCCTTTGCTGATAAAGTTTATGATGATCTGCCCGGTCCTCCAATGTCCTCCAATGCTCCTTCTTCTAGTGCCATTCCCCCTTCTATGGGTGGTGATTCTGATGCTGCTGCTGGTTCTCATGCTGGTCCCTCTCATGATCCGAAGGGAAAAGCTCCAATGACTGATTCTCCATCTCCCACCCGCAAGCGCACTCGTCGACAGCTTGAAGAAGAAAGACTTGGTGAAGAGGCTGCTCGTCGGGTTCAGGCTGAGATTGATGAGGAGGATAGAGCTGCTGAGGAAGAGCTCTGTGAGCGAAGGCGTGCGCAAATTCAGCATGATGCTATGCACTGGACTGATGGTGAATGGATGCAAGTGTTGACTGTTCTCACTCGGGATTATGCTCAGTTTAAAGATTTGTTGGGTGATGATGTTGATGAACACAATTGTATTCCGCGTGCTATGGTGATGATGCGTAAGCATCAGTTGACTCTTGCTGAAGAACTCAAGAAACAGCGAAGGAACAGACCTCTTTCTCGGACTGAGCAGCGCCAGCAGATGCAACGTTACGTGAAATATCAATCTGCTGCTCATTTCAATGCTCCGTGGTCTTGGAATCGGGTGCGAGCTTTGACATTTGATGAGCTTAAGGTTCTTTATGAGAAGATGGTGAAGCGTCAGAGTCAACCTATACCGGAACGATTTATTTACCATCCTCGTGGTGTGACTGCTTCTATGCCTGCTGCGTCTACTGCTCCTCCGTCTGTGCCCATTCCTGGTTCAGATGGTAGTTCTTCTGGTTCTGGTGCTGTTTCTGTTGGTCCTTCTACTACACCCTTGGTTGCTCCTATTGGTTCTACTGCTGGTCCTGCTACTACCATCTTTGTTACGACCACCACCACTCATGCTTCCACCACCACACCTGTTACTCCTACCACCACCCTTGATCCTGCAAGTGCTTTTGTTGATCCCACCATACCTACTGCTGCTACATCTGATGTGCCATCTTCATCACCACAAGTTCCTGCCACACAACCTAATCCTACTTCTGATGCCGCACCTAGTGGTTCTTTGGGTGGACATGTTCATGAGTCTACTTCTACTGCTGCTCCTGCTGTTGCTGAAGTTCTGGTGAAGGTTGAATCCACTCATTCGGCCCCCACGCCTCGACGTTCCACTCGCCAGAAACTTACTCGTCGTGTTCGCCGCGGTAAATCAGTTCCTTTTGAGAAACGTGATCCTGAGAACTTAATTGATGCAGCTTCGGATAGCGATTCTGACTTACCTTTGGGCAATGGAAGTATTACGGGTTATACGGTTGAGAGGTCTACAACACTTCCTGGTGGCGTCTCCCATCGGATAACTTTGAGTGATGGGACTGTGCGAATGGTCACGGGTTTGCAGAGTGTGTTATCATGGGCTGACCGTATGGATCTTATGGCGTTGTTTGGGCTTGTTGATTCTAGTATGCCGTTTAACCCCATGGCGGTGTCTTCCTGGCCTGGTATCCGTCTTTGGGCCGATCTCAAGCTTATGTTGGATCCTCCTCCATCTGCTACTCCTTTGGGCGTATGGAAGGATCAAATGCAATGGGAGATTGTTCGCTGGAAGCTGTATGCTGGATGTGGAGTTCATGTGTTGGAGTTAGGTTCTGGTCATGTGGTGTTTATGTTGACGGATGTTGTGTATCCTTTGACTATTTCTTCCATGGAAGCAATGCTGGCAAGTCACTTGCAGATTTCTACTGCTCCTTCTGGGAATGAGTCGAGTATGGCTACATCTTTGGTGGAGGGTATTCAAGCACGGTTGCTAGCGGATAAAAAGGCAGCTTCTGGTATGTAAGGTGAATGGGTTGTAAGTGCTTATGCTTTGAATTTTTGTTCTTATTTTGGATCTTTTCACCAATATGTACAGTGTTTGGTGACTTTTATTCTGTATAGTTAAAAAAAAAAAAAAAAAAAAAAAACAAACTAATAATAAAAAAAATAAAAAAAACAGAAACACAAAAAGAAGAATATACTTTTTATATAATATCTGCTTATACTTTAACACAGTTTAGCTTTTATACTTGTACATAATATCCCTTGGCTGGTTCAAAATGTGGTTCCTGGTTTGAGTTTGTTTTGGTACTTGGTTTCACTTGGTGTTGGACGTGGTCCACACAACAAATGGTTCTCAACTTACCATGTCTCATCGACAAGAAAAGGTTGATTCACCTTGAGGGTACGGCTCCTGGTGCGATTATCAAATCCGTTGATGGTTGCCAGGTTACCTAAAACTGGATGGTTTTCACTTGCCATCGTCGTGGACTGAAAAGTGGCTAATCCAAGGGGGTACGGCTCTTGGTAAAGATCTTATCAAATCCGTTGATAGCTGTAATAGCTTGCTTAAAGCTATAGGGTGTTCAACTCACCGATGCTTCATTGCTAAGAGTTGGCGAGTCCAGAGGGGTACGGCTTCTGGTAAAGACGCATCAAATCCGTTGACGGCTGTGATGGTTTGCCTAAAATCATCAGGGTACTCCCACTCACCATTGATTCACGTTCTAAGAGTTGGGTTGGGTTCTAGTCTCCCAGGGTGATGCTTATTCCACCAGAATGACTAGCTAGCCCAAGAGCGAGCAGCTACTTGGTAAAGGCTAATCAAATCTGCTCATGTTACTGAAAAGATTCCACCTGCTGCTGATTTGTTACAAGCTTTGGAGAAGCTTCTCGTGTTTCATGTTGCGGCTGTTCTTCTGATTCTTATCTTGTTGATGCTGCTATTTGTTTTGCTGATTCAATCCTCGGGTTTTCTTTGCACGTTTTCCTGGAAACTTGAACTCAACAGGTCAAATTCAAGTTTAGGGGAGGATTGTTAGGACCATTGTAATAGTTATATGTAATAGGTAGACTAGGAGGTATGTAGTTCCTCCTGGTCTTAGTCGTAGTAGGAGCAAGTCCTGCTCCTGGTCCTAGTCAAAGTCAAACTTTATTAGTTACTTAATATTCTGTTAGGATATGCATGAGATATGTTAGGAAAGGATATGCATATCAGTTTTACACGTTTTCATTAATAATGTATTAGGGTTTCCTTGTAGTATAAAAGGAACCTTAGGCAGAAGGATTACACACACCTTCACAAAACGTAGTTCTAGTCTTTATCAATATTAGAAATCCTTAGAAAGGATCAAGTCTTTATAGTTATTCTGTTTCTCTTGTTTATATTTATATTTTACATTCATATTATGTATAGAGTCTCTTTGTGATTTGACTTGTGATTACAGAAGTCATTCACCGGTCCTGACAGGCTCCAAGATCTACATCTAGTAGATCCAACAGAAAACAACTTTTTATACGAATCAAGGCACGTTTTGCTACACGAAGATGCCCTTCGGATTAAAAAATGCCGGGGCAACATATCAAAGGCTAGTTGACTCAGCTTTTCAAAGTCAAATATGACGAAATATGGAGGCATATATTGATGATATGGTGATAAAAAGTAAAGATGATAATAGCATGTTAGCAGACGTGGCAGAAACCTTTGACAACCTCAGACACATTAACATGAAGTTAAATCCGGTTAAGTGCTCGTTTGGAGTAGAAGAAGGCAAATTCCTGGGGTACATCATCATTCCGGAAGGTATCCAAGCGAATCCAAAGAAAACCAGAGCCATTGTCGATATCCAATCACCAAAAACATGGAAGGAAATGCAATCGTTAAGTGGCAAATTGGCAGCTTTGAATCGATTGTTGGGAATTAATTTGATGAGACAAATCAACAATAATGAAACAAGAAGGACCTATATGCAATTATCAAGATTTACAAGAATATGGAGCCCTTTCATACAACAAGGAGGACTTATTAGCAAAAGATGGAGGGACTTCTAGTGTAATTAGATTTCTTGTAAAGAGGGTTATGTGTAGTATATAAACACACACCCTGCATAGGTTTTAATATCTCATTCATTCACAATGTAAACCTAAAGTGTGTGTCGCACTAGACGTGGGATTCAATGTATACACGTCTAGTGGATGTTTGTTATTAATATAATGAGCAACCCATTTGTTTTAATTCATGTGTCTTGTGCCTAAACACCTTGTTCATGATCATTGTTCTTTTCCGCTATGTTATCATATGAACGATGATCAAACCTAGATATATGGTTCATAACCATTGAGTCGAACGATTATAGGTTCCACAATTGGTATCAGAGCCTAAGGCTCTTGATATCTAGGTCCGACGAGGTGTTCGTGTATGGTGAAGAAGAAAAATTCGTATTGAATTTTTTCTGGACGTTTTTGTGTGCGCAGCAGTATTCAGAAGGTCATAACTTTTGATTGAACCGTTGGATCGTCACGAAATTTTAGATGTGTGTTCTACATACATAGATCTAAACATCCACCGGAGGGATTGTCGAGTTTTATCCCCAGGCAAAAGTTATTAAGCGTCGAAGTTGGCTGATGGCAGATTTTCAGTTTTTCTGCTTTCACATGAAATCATGAACTAGGGTTCTTCAAACCCTAGATCTATTTAAAAGCAGGAAGAATTGATGTTCGTGGCTGTTAATTCAGGATCTATGGTTAATCTACAAACCCTAATTAGGGTTTCGGTGCTCAAAGTTCTAAACCCTAGATCTGGTAAAAGATGGACTGCTGTTTGTTTGTTAAAAGAGACACGCAGCAAAGATTATTAAGTGTGATATAGATCAGACGTGGAAGAAAGGCTTATTTGTGGCAAATATATATGGAAAGCAAATTAAGATTCTGTTCACACGATTGGTTCAAGCGAATCTGTTTGGTGATGGAGTGTTCACACGAGCTACGTTAATTCTAGCGTGCATTCACACAGCTTAAACCCTAATATTCATTATCTAAATCTTTGATCCTATACATGCTCTTCCATGGAATTACCGTAAGCTCTCTATTCTGATTGGTTATTTAAGTTGTGTTCACACGATTACTTGTTCCTTATTGGTGGAAAGAATATATTTTACACGAATATGGTCATAAATTCCAAAGCTTGTGTTCACACGGGATATTGTTTCTGATTGGTGGAAATCTTACATTCACACGGCCAAGGAGAAACCCTAATAGTTGTTATTTAAAGCTTCGATCCTATGCATGCTAGTCTACTGTATCTTCGTTAGCCTCTCAACTCTCATTGGTTGAGATAGTTGCGTTCACACGATCAGGAGGCAATTGTTTTTGCTTTTAGAAAGTGACGTGAGTTTTTAAATAAGGTGCAAGGGCTGATAAAACAAAGACGCTGATGTATGGAGGGATGCTTTGTTTTAATACTCACGTGGGATTGCAAAAGGAGGTGTCAGTGGTTGAATTCAAGAATAGACGCTGACGTTCGTATTTTGGACGCTGACGAGTATAGTGCAACGTTGATAAGAATTTGACGCTGACAAGAGTAAAGAATGAACGCTGACAAGATTTAAGGTTGGCGCTGACGTTTGTTATTTGGGCGCTGACAGGAAGGAATTCGACGCTGACAGGAATAAGTCAACGCTGACAGCGTTGACAGTGTTGTCCGAGATATGTTCTTCAAACGCTGATACGCCTTGTCCGATATCGGGTAATGAATGTGGATATTGGACAGTAAGGGTTCTCGGATAACAAACTGATTGCTGCTGTTTGAGAAAACTAGTACGTTTTAAGCACACAAAAAGGAGGATAATACACACAAAGGTACATGGAATCTCCGTTTAATTCAGAATATCATGATGATATTTATGGCTCGGATATATTTAAATGGATTAATGATTTTAAGGCGAGTTAGCAACAATTCATGAAGAATTTTATTGGATTATGTAATCGGGATAGCCTTGTGAAAGAGTTATTCGCTAACAGCTTTTACATATGAAGATATTGACTTGTCATGAAGAGGTGTTAGCTTAAGGGGAAGAATTCTTATGGTAAGTTTTGATGATTGAAGAAGATTTTCGCAAGTTTGTGTTCTATCATATCTTCAAACTTTCAGTGGGTTTGAAGATAACTTGTTCATGCTTATATAATTGGTGACAACGGACTTGATAAAAAGATAGCAAAGGTATGGGATTTTTCTTAAGATGCTCTATGCTCATATTTGCTAGAGAACTCTTTTTGTCAAGAGACTACTCATTATAGCCGTGAGTTTTTAAGTCTGCTCATTATAGCCGTGAGTTTTGGAGTCGCATGGATACAACAAGACATGGAACATAAGATTGGGTTATTTTACTTCTACATCAAGAATACTTTATTTATTTTTCTTCAAGATCATTACACAGAGCCTACTTTTGGAGAATTTTCAAGATTGCCTACATTGTTTACTTCCTTGTTGATGTGACAAAAAGGGGAAGAAAATATGTGCTACACTTGAGGGGAAGCAATCTGAAGATCATGTACAATTTACAAGAAATCTTACTTTAAGGGGAAGCTTGTTTCATTCGTAAAAGATCAAGATTTTAAGATTGGTTTTGTCATCATCAAATAGGGGAAGATTGTTGGGAATTAATTTGATGAGACAAATCAACAATAATGAAACAAGAAGGACCTATATGCAATTATCAAGATTTACAAGAATATGGAGCCCTTTCATACAACAAGGAGGACTTATTAGCAAAAGATGGAGGGACTTCTAGTGTAATTAGATTTCTTGTAAAGAGGGTTATGTGTAGTATATAAACACACACCCTGCATAGGTTTTAATATCTCATTCATTCACAATGTAAACCTAAAGTGTGTGTCGCACTAGACGTGGGATTCAATGTATACACGTCTAGTGGATGTTTGTTATTAATATAATGAGCAACCCATTTGTTTTAATTCATGTGTCTTGTGCCTAAACACCTTGTTCATGATCATTGTTCTTTTCCGCTATGTTATCATATGAACGATGATCAAACCTAGATATATGGTTCATAACCATTGAGTCGAACGATCATAGGACTCAACATCGATTCCTATCACGACCTGCCGAAAGGGCACTTCCATTCTTTAACACCTTGAAGAACATCACAAAGGATAACAAGCATGAGTACAAGTGGACCGCGGAGGCGGAAGAAGCGTTCCAACAAATGAAGCAGTTGATTATGAACTTGTCAACCCATACTACTCCAAGGCCAAAGGAACCACTATACATGTACTTGGCAGCATCATAAGAATCAAGCAGCGCAGTGCTACTTACTGAAAGGAATGGAAGACAGTGTCCGATTCATTATATTGGCCGAACACTCAGTGATGCAGAAAAGAACTATTCTCCTATGGAAAAACTGGCTTTAGCTTTACTAAAAGCATCAAGGAGACTTAGAAGATATTTCGAAGGCCATGAAATAAATGTGATCACAAACCAACCAATCAAGCAAATATTAAGCAAGGAAGATGCATCCGGGAAGCTAGCTAAATACACAATCGAGTTGGGGGCTTACAAGATAGAGTATAAACCAAGGAATGCGATCAAGGGGCAAGTCTTGGCAGATTTCCTGACCGAAGCACCCATAGGTCAGGTAGCAGAAGAATTTTTCCAAATGCCTATTCCGAAGCCAGGAAAGGACGAAAAAGAAGTATGGAACCTCTTTACAGACGGAGCATCCAGTGCCCAAGGTGCAGGAGCTGGATTGGTTCTCATCAGCCCAACCGGAACCGAATACACTTATGCTCTCTGGTTGAATTTCGAAACCACCAACAATGAGGCAGAATACGAAGCCCTTCTTGCAGGTTTGGGAATTGCTGTACAAATGAAGGTGGGAAAGATCGAGGTTCGAGTAGACTCAAAGTTGGTAGCAAACCAGATCAACGGAACATACGAAGCGAGCTGTGATAGAATGATGAAGTACCTAGCCGAAGCAAAAGCTTTAATACCAAAATTTTCTCATTTTTCAATCATAAACATACCAAGGAGTAAGAATCAGAAGGCTGATGTCCTAAGCAAACTGGCAACGTTGGCATTCGACCACTTAACAAAAGAAGTACTAGTAGAGGTCTTGAACAAAGGTCTACCGACCGGAACAAAGTAAACACTATAGTGGAAGAAGTGGAGGACAACTGGATGACTCCTATTGTAAAATGCCTCCGGGACGGAATCTGGCCAACCGATAAAAATGAAGCACGATGCTTAAGACTAAAACTACACCAATATGAAATGGTCGATGGAGTCTTGCTCAAAAAAGGATACCTAAAACCAATGCTTCGGTGTGTGGGGCCATTGCAAGCCAATTATGTCCTTCGAGAGATACACATGGGTTCATGCAACATGTATTTGAAGCCAAGATCGATAGTGGCACAAGCTTTAAGGTCTGGATATTACTGGCCAACCATGCACACAAATACAAGGAAGGAACTAGAGAAATGCGATTCATGCCAAATTCATGCACCGGTAGCAAGATTTCCGAAGACACTGATGAAGTCTATCATGGCACCATGGCCATTTTATCAATGGGGAATGGACATCTTGGGCCCATTGCCAGCCTCATCCGGAATCGTGAAATACATAATTGTAGCCATTGATTATTTCACCAAGTGGATGGAGGCTAAGCCATTGGTGAAAATATCGGGAAAGGAAGTTATTAAGTTCTTCTAGGACAATGTTGTTTGCCGATTCGGAATTCCAAAGATAATAGTCATAGAGAATGCAAAACAGTTCATCAATGAACCATTCAAGAGCTGGTGTTCAGATTTGGAGATTAAGCAGATCAATAAGGCTTTAGCTCACCCCCAAGCAAATGGTTTAGTTGAAAGAGCTAACAAAACCCTCATGAAAGGTATCAAGACAAGACTTGGCCGAATCAGGAATGGATGGGCAGAGGAGTTACCACACATATTGTGGGCCCATTGGACATCACTAAAGCAGAGCAACGTCGAAACTCCTTTCAGCCTCACATATGGTTCGGAAGCAGTTATCCCGGTTGAGATAGGAAAGCCTACCTATCGGACAATGATGATCAATGAGAAGGACAATGACGATGCCCTGCGCATAAACTTGGACTTACTACAAGAGAAAAGGGAGATGGCAGCTATCCGAGAAGCAAAGTACAAAACAAAGGTGGAACAATACTACAACAAGCGAGTCCGTCCAGTCACATTCCGCCCAGGAGATTTTGTGTTCCGAAAGAATGAAGCAATCAGAGTACAAAAGGAGGGGAAACTTGCTCCTACATGGGAAGGCCCGTACCGTGTCAAGTAAGCATACCAAAATGGCTCATACAAGCTCCTTACCATGAAAGACAAAGAGGTTCCGAGGGCGTGGCATGCAATGAACCTTAGGGAGTGTTATTTGTAGTTTCATTTCTATCATGTAACGACTCTTTCTCCATTCAGCAAGGGAAGTGTCCAGTTTATTACGTTGTTTAGATTTTATTCTAAAATGTATCAACCTTCACTCCCTTCAGAAGGGAAAGGTAATGTCTTTTGTTTGAATGAAAAAGCTTCTCTTCTCGTTACTAAGAGAAAGCACGGTTGCAACAATTATGAGCAACATGAATAATATGGCATTACATTTAGATACATTCTATTAATAAAGGCACATATTCTTTCTCCCTTCGGCAAGGGAAGAATTTGATTATTTTTATTTAAGGTCCTATACGAAAAGGAAGGCCTATCCGTATATAATTCTTTCTCCCTTCGGCAAAGGAAGAATTTGATTATTGTTATTAAGTCCTATCCGAAAGGGAAGGCCTATCCGTATTTAATTCTTTCTCCCTTCGGCAAGGGAAGAATTTGATTATTTTCAGTTAAGTTCCTATCCAAAAAGGAAGGCCTATCCGTATTTAATTCTTTCTCCCGTCGGTAAGGGAAGAATTTGATTATTTTTAGTTAGATCGATTTAGCTTGTGTAAACGATATTAAATCAAGTTAAACACATAGAGAAACTTTGTTGTGTATAAAACAATTTAAGTATTATGCGGAATTAATACTCAAACAAGAACACACAAACAATGTAAACCAAACTTTCACTTGATTGATTAGAACAAACTTGCTTACAATGAAAGTGTTAAACGTATGAAAACTTATATGAAACAAACCCTAAAGGTCTCCTTTTATAGAATAAGAAGCCTTGTACAAGAGTCTACGTATCAGCTATTATAGGTAAAGATAAATATAGAAAATACATTGTTGATCATATCTTTACTAGAAACAAACTAGAAACATAATACGTGTAGAATAAATCTTCTATCAGTGCTTGACTTCATCCTATCAACGCTTGACATCTTCCTATCAACGCTTACTCTGTCAACGCTTGTTTTCTTCTTATCAACGTCCCAATTCCTCTTGTCAGCGTTCAAGTGTACTGGCTACATGTTATTCCCAACAATCATCTCCTAAACTTGATATCTACTCTAGCAATCAAGTTTCTGAATAAAAACTAAGAACTAGGAGGATTCTTAAAAATCTTATCATATTGGTAATAAACATGCCTAATCAAATCTTTAGCCACATCACTTGAATAGTCAATCTCCAGCTGTGTTGTCTTCATCTTTTCCAAAACTTCTTTGGACATGGGATACTCAGCATCTACAAGAAGATACTCAGCAAACTTTATAGAACTCAAATAATACACACCAGCAGCTGAATACAAACGCCATTGAAGTCCACTGATATCATCCTCAAGATCCTTCAGAACAGGATCTTCTTCTTCTGGTGCACACATTCTCTTGAATGTTGACCAAAGCTTTATTCCATTGACTAAAGTAGGTGCTTCAGTCTCATACTTGGCCAGCAATAACCTCCAAAGGTCTGCCAAGTCTTCTCTATCCATACTTGCAAAAGGAGACATAAGAGTAGTAAATGTGTGTACCTCTTTCCTATATCTGCCAATCATACAAAACCCACTTGCATCTTCTTCAAAGTTAATGATAGGGTTTCTGGCATCAAGAGGTAACACTTGTACCATATCTGAAGCTTCCATGGCTGAGAGCTTAATGCTCCTTCTAATAACAGCTTCACTGGGATTCAATTTATCCAAATCTTTAGGGAACTCAAGCGGAACTCCCTTCTTCAAAGGCATTGGAACAATCATTGCCTTTTGAATCTCCATCTCTTCTGCAAGTTCTTCTCTCCTTTCATCTGAGAGAAGTCTGATAGTATTCATTTCTTGCACTGTTGCCCAAATGGGATAAGCCTTGTACTCTAATTCTTCAAAGGATAATCCCTGCAATTTCTGAAACGTCCATCCTGTTTGATGACATCTGAGCAACATGTAATAAAGCTCCCTTCTATCTCTCTTTAGTAGTGAGAAAACATTGCTAGCCTTATGCTTCAGATTTACCTTGCAATCCTTTTGAACTCTTAGAAGAATCTCCAATCCCCAAATTTGATCTGAAATTGTCATATCTGGATTCTCCATAACCTTATCTTCCCAAGCATGGTACATCTGAGCAACTTCTGGCATATCATAATATACCTACAACTTTAACTCTCTAAGCTTCTCCCTTGCCAACTCATCACCATATTCAAGTCTTTCTGGTTGTTCAATTATCATAACACTTGAATCTGAACTTCCATCATCACTTCCTTCTTGTTCCTCAGAAGTAACAACAAATGGTGATTCACCAAACCTCTTCTTTTCTTGTTCCATAAGTTGTGCAGCCAACTTTGAATCAAACTCTACTTGTGCTGCATCCTTTGGAACTTCTGTTTCGACCATGATTCCTTTACCCTTATCTAATGGATCAATGATGGGTAAAGATGATGATGGTACCTATGAAGACACTTCCTTGATGATAGCTGATGACTGGAATACATCAACCATATCTGCAAGTCTGTCAACGTTCAAATCCTGTTTGTCAGCGCCCAACTTACTCTTGTCAGCGCTTGGTGTGTCAGTGTCCAAAATCCGCTTGTCAACGCTCACCTTACTTGTCTCAGCGCCTATTGTGAACTGCTCCATCATTGCTGTAAAGGACAAGTTCAAGTTTGTAGGAGTAATCAAAGATGCATCAAAACCTGGTTGCTTCTTCAATTCAGTAAGGGCTTCAGCCACACCCAAAGATTCTCCATCATGTGAGCCTTTGTCACTCACATGGATCTGCTCATCCTCCCCTTTGGAAGAATCCTCCATACCACGCCTATTGTTAACATCCTCCAAAAGAACAATCCTCTCCCTCAATTGCTTGAGTTCAAGGCCTTGTGTACTGATTGTTTGTACCAAGTCTGCATTTTGCTTTTGCAAGCTAATGCAGACAGCCGTCAATTCCAACATTGTGTATGGTTCCAATCTGCCCTCCTTTAGAATGGGTATTTGACCTCCCAAAGTAGAGTCATGGGGCATGGATGAGGTCGTAAAGATGTTAAGACCGGCTTGGCCTGCATCTAAGCTAGCACCAATAGTCCTAGCCTCACCCATATCACCAACCACACTTGTGGTGGTGGTTCTCTCTGCAACATGGCTAGGACCACCAGAGGAGAACACTCCAATGTTCCTTTGGCTTTTTTCCATCCTATAGTCTGGGGGTGGAGATGATGATGTGGATTGGGTGGTAGTTTGAAGGTTAAGGGGTGTTTGGGTCTGTTGTAGGAAGGTGTCAACATCTGGATTTGAAGTGTCAATGCCAACATTTAATGTGTCAGCGTTGAAGGATTCTTGGTCAAGTTCCATGTGTTGGGGTGAAGGTAAGGGGTCTGGTATTGGGTCAAGTTGTGGTTGTGGGTCAGGGTGAGGTTGTGCTGCTGCAATAACAACAAGCATGGCTTAGGTAAGGGGTGAGTCTCTGTGAGGGGGTGAGTTCATCTTACTAAAAATAGCTTTCTTTTGCACAGGGATCGCATAAAAATCATCATGATCCCTGGTGAAATACCCTTGGTCATCAAAAATCATTTGTAAAAATCTTGGGTAAGCCAAAGTCATCTTATTACCCTTGTTTTTACACATGCCATCAAAAATTAGTTTAGAAAAATTATACTTTTGCCCATTTGTAATGCACACAATTGCACTAGCAATTGATCTGTTAATTTCATTATGTGCAGTACATTTGGGACTCAAACATTGAAGGATGACATGTATTAAGTACTTCCAATCTGGGGGGAAATTCCTGTTTATGATATTTGTTTAAAGTTCCCTCTTCAGGGAAAGGATATCCCAAAGCTTGGAGTCCTTGTTCTATTTCATTAATGGGTAGAGTGGTTATACCATCTGCATAATTAAGATGCAAAGCCTGACGAACCAAGGCTTCAGTAACCACCCATGAACGCCCATGAACAATAGCTGTTAATGTAGTCACATTATTAAGCGTTGAAGAACTGATATTGTTTCAAAACTATTTAATATGAGTGACAGGGATGAGAGGAGCATGAGAAAGAGCATACCGTAATGGAGATGCATTCAAATACGCCACCATCTGGTGTATTGTGGAAACAGAGCATCATCAGCCTCCAAATAAGCAATCATATTGTGCTGACTTCTGAATCCCAATACCAAGTCACTTGGTTTAAACTTAGGCGCCGTTGTTGTAGAAAGCTGTTTGTGAAAGATTGTAAAAGATGAATTATAGGAGAAAAATTGTTAGACAAGAATATGAGAGTACCCTGTTTAAAAATAGGAGCCAAATATATAGGAGTGATAGGCACATGTGATTGGTAAAAAATGAGGCAAGTATTTTCAAAATATAATGATGAAAATATTGAAAAGAAAATAAGTTATCTTGTGCATTAATTAAAAGTTATAAATTCCCAAAATTACGGCCCCAATTTTCGTCAAAAATAACAACTGGGTAGGACCTAATGAGTGTCAACGGTAAAATATAACCCATCAACGCCCAACGGCTATATTCTTGTCAACGTTTGAAAAAGCTATGTCAACGTTTAAATTGGTTACAACAACGCTTGGAAATATATCTGTCAACGTCCAAAAAAAAATATAAAAATGAAATGTAACACCCCCAATTTCGGGTCATAGCAGCGGAAGGGTCATTGGGTGTTACTGTCATGGTTCAACCTCAATATCATAGAAAACGCCTCAAAATGAGTCGTTTTAACAAAACATACATCCATTCATTTGGTTAAAGATAAAACAGTTCACACACGGTCCCCAAATAGTTTTAAGGTTTACACAACCAACCAAATAATAAAACTTTCTTAGAATGGACATAGTTTAGAAAAGCGGGCCAAAACATTTTTAGTTAAGCAAGCTGCGTGAAACCGCCTTCCTTGAGTGCCTTCTTCATGGACCTGAGATAAAACATGCTATAAAGTTAACAAAAATGTTGAGTGAATCTATAGAGTTTAAAATTTAATAAACGAACACAAGAATTCTGAATAAACCTTCCGTGGTTGACAATCATGTGGATCAGACATAATTATCGTTGTTATTTCATAAGTCTCGTGAAATTGAATGTTAACATATATTATTTCAGCCCAACACACCTAGCCAAGTGCGTATATTTCTCTTAACAATTGCATCCGATGTTTCATTACTGGTGCATCACAACACCACGCGATAGCTAGTCGCGACCGGACTGGGTGTCACCCCGATAGATCTATCCATAGTATTAGCGTTCCTTTCGATTAACAATTCACGATTCATGGGTCTTTTCAGGCTAAACAAACTTGTATAACAACTTTCATTTAAGCATACAATCGGGTCCTTTGTGTTCAATTTTAAAAGAAAGAGGGTTTACCACAACTTCTCGTTGTACCCTTCATTTATAATAAATGCTTTTCCAATATTAAGGGTTTCCACAACCTCTCGTTGTACCCCTTTTATTTTAATAAAACAAGCATGTTATCCCCCTCGCGGGTTTTATAAACAAGTAAACATGTTAAAGCGAGGCCATAGACTCACCTTGGTACGATAGTAGTAATGTGACGATCGCCGACGATTTGTGATGCCCGTTAAACACGAAGACCGCAACCTACCAAATAAGGCGCGTTCGTTAATAAACGACTCAAGTATAAATAATACTTAAATAATACGAAAGTCAATTTCATATAACCATGAAAATCCCGAAAAATTAACAATATAAGTGTACTTCTATACCCTTTTATTCAACACTATTCTTTTAAATACTTGCACTCTCGACATTGACCCGTCATAAGACGCCAAGTCAACGCAAGTCAAACCATCATTTTACTTCTCTCGGACCAGTAACTAAGTCATTTATATAATGACTTAACACTTGAGTAAGTCACCATGTCTAATAGTGAGTACTCAACTCACGCCACACAAGTATTGAACTACGTGTCTAAAATACCAATCAGCATGTACACTCCAAATGTACACACCAATCTAACCTATCTAGACTTGTCCGATTTCGACGAAACTTGGTGACAAACTCACACATAATATGAATAAGACTCAGTTTAAATTTCATTCAAAAATATTAATCCTAAGACCTTCTGCCCGACACACCTTCGTGTTATAAAAATCGGACAGTTTTACGCCTTCGACTTGTAAAACTATTTTGACTTATCTAAACAATTCCGTTTGCAAAACCGACACTCGGGTTTGAAAATAGACTCATGACCTGAGGTTTAGCAACTTAATATAGTCCTTGAACATTTTTAAAACTCATTTTATAGTCCCCGAGATTATCCAAATATCGACAACAATTTTCGGATTGTGCCGATACCCGTCTCCCGGTACACGAATACTAAAACTAGCATAACTTTTCGCTCGTAATGAGTTAGAAGCTCTACTTTAGCTCAAATCGAAGCTAACGAAATTCTCTACGTCCTTATCTTATTAGTTTAACAAGATTTTTACAGTAAGTAATTCAAAAATAGCCTTAAAGTTACTGCCTAAAATTGACCATGTAAAAATCATACCAAAACAAATTTTCAACCCATTCCAACAATTCCTATGGTCCTAATATCATCCTAATATCATACTAACACATCTAACTAACTCCTAACACCCTCAAATTTAATCTTACAAAAATTAAATAAATAAAAACCTTACATGCAACAACAACCCACTACTAATATAATAATATTAACAACATCCATCACCATAGAAATAGATCAAACATGATGTTCATCATCAAAATTTGAAAATAAAAATTAAGTGGATGCATGTGGGAAAAATTTATACCAATATGAAGCTCTTGAAATTTCTAGAATGGGTCTTGTCTTAGATTCTTTTGATTCAAAGTTAAAAATCAAAAATCAAATGGTTTAGGGGTGTTGGAGTGGACGGTTTTAATAAGAAAGAAAGGAGAGAGATGTGTTTTGATAAAAATGAATTTTTAATACAAAAATGTGTAGTGGAAAAATCTTATATAGTGGGGTGAGGGTAGTTTTTGTCAATTTTGCATAGTTTTGGTCCCAAAATGCAATTAAATAGTTTACAAGGTAGAAAATGTAAATTGTAAATTTTAAAAATATTTACGGGGCTCGGGTTTCGTAAAAATACTTTTCGAAAGTTAAAACGCTTCATAAAAATAATAACAAAACTTCGACACGACTTAAAACGCAATTAAATCGAAAACGTCGAAAATATAAAATATCGAACATTCAATAATGAAACGTAAATTTTTTTGGGCATCCGTCGGTATCGCGATCACTAATAGTTCTCGTCATTCGTTAAAACGTAAAACACGAGAAATAAAGATTAAATATAATAAAAATCAATTTTATGATTATTTGAGAATATGATATCGATACCTAACATATTCCTTGTCGGTTTTCATATAATCGACATTCTTACGCTAGTTTCAAGTCATAACCTTCTCGGTTAGTCGATAAATTTTAAATTCTCATTAAAGTAAACACGTAATACGTAATAGTCGAGATTAAAATAACGACCTGAAATTGACGGATTGTCACATCATCCCCACCAAATTAGGATCTTCGCCCTCGAAGATCAACTTGCGTTCTTGCCCGATCGCTTGTTGAAATCAAAGAGATGAGGGTAATTCTTCCACATTTGGTCTTCTCGTTCCCAAGTAAACTCCGGTCCTCTTCGAGAGTTCCATCGAACTTTGACAATAGGTATTCGGCTTTGCTTCAGTTGCTTGACCTCGCGATCCATGATCTCGACCGGTTCTTCAATAAAGTGCAACTTTTTATCAACCTTAACCTCGTCTAACGATATAATGAGTTCTTCATCGGATAAACACTTCTTCAGATTCGACACATGAAAAGTGTTATGAATCCCATACAGTTCTTGTGGTAGTTCAAGTTGGTATGCCACGGGTCCCACTCTAGATGTAATCTTGAATGGTCCGATATAACGAGGACTCAACTTCCCACGTTTTCCAAATCGTACAACACCTTTCCATGGTGATACCTTTAGCATAACCTTATCTCCCACGTTAAACTCCAATGGTTTTGTTCTCACATCCGCATAACTCTTCTGTCGGCTTCGAGCAGACAACAACCTATTCTTGATTTGCACAATCATATCCGTCGTCTCTCTAATCAAATCTGGTCCAGTGAGTTGGGCATCTCCAACCTCACTCCAGCTAACGGGTGATCTACATCTCCTCCCATAAAGTGCTTCAAAAGGTGCAGCTTTAATACTCGCGTGATAACTGTTATTGTACGAGAATTTGGCCAAATGTAAGTGCTTATCTCAGCTACTTCCAAAGTCTATCACACAAGCACGTAGCATATCCTCCAAAGTTTGGATTGTTCTTTCGCTTTGCCCATCAGTTTGTGGATGATAGGCTGTGCTCATATCCAAATTGGTTCCTAATGACTTTTGAAGTGATCTCCAAAATCCAGAAGCAAAACGACTATCTCTATCGGAAATGATTGAAATAGGAACACCATGCTTGCACACGATTTCCTTTAGATAAATATCGGCGAGTTTCTCCAAACCGAACCTCTCGTTGATTGGAATAAAATGAGCGGATTTAGTTAAACGATCGACAATAACCCAAATTGCATCGAACCCAGACGGTGTCCTTGGGAGTTTTGTGATGAAGTCCATCGTAATTCGCTCCCATTTCCAGATTGGAATTTCAGGTTGGACAAGTAATCCTGACGGCTTCTGATATTCAGCTTTCACTTTTGCACATGTTATGCATTTCGCGACGTATGTTGCAATATCAACTTTCATATTCGGCCACCAGTATAACTTTTTCAAGTCTTGGTACATTTTGTCCGATCCAAGATGAATAGAATACTTGGACTTATGAGATTCTAACATAATCAAGTCTCCCAGTCCACCATATAATGGTAACCCGATTCGACCTCTCAAACATTTGATACCATCGGCTCGCGTCTCAAATGTTTCACCGTTTCCTCTAAATCTTTCGGCTGCAATATTTTCCTTCTTGCACGCTTCGATTTGTGCGTTTCGAATCTGTTCAGGTAAGTCATTTTGAACTGTCACTACCAAAGCACGCACTCGAATCGGTTTCTCCCTTTCCTTTCGACTTAACGCGTCAGCTACCACGTTCGCCTTTCCTGGATGATAACGAATTTCGCAGTCGTAATCACTCAAGAGTTCAACCCATCGACGTTGCCTCATATTCAGCTCCTTTTGATCCAATATGTATTGTAGGCTTTTATGATCAGTGAATACTGTACACTTCGTACCATACAGATAATGTCTCCAAAGTCGCAGAGCGAAAACCACAACGCCTAATTCCAAGTCGTGGGTAGTGTAGTTCTCCTCATTCTTCCTTAATTATCTAGAGGCATATGCGATCAAATTTTCACGTTGCATGAGAACAGCACCGTATCCTCGAAGAGATGCATCGCAATAAACAACAAAGTTTTCACTTCCTTCAGGTAACGATAAGATCGACGCACTACATAGTTTCATCTTCAGGGTTTGGAAAGCTTCTTCTTCATCATCGCCCCACACATACGGTTTATTCTTCTGAGTCAGCTTAGTTAATGGTTTCGATATCAAAGAGAATCCTTCAATAAACCTTCGGTAATAACCAGCCAAACCTAGAAATTGTCGTACTCAGTTGGAGTAGTCGGAGCACTCCAATTCTTGATGGCTTCGATCTTTGCAGGATCAACATGTACTCCACTTTTATCAACCACATGTCCGAGAAATTGTACAGAATTAAGCCAAAAATCACACTTTGAGAATTTAGCGTACAACTTTTCGTTCTTCAACAAGTTCAAGATAATCTTTAAGTGTTCGACATGCTCTTCATTGCTCTTGGAGTAGATTAGAATATCATCTATGAAAATGATCACGAATTTATCAAGATACGGCTTACAAATGCGATTCATTAAATCCATGAATACAGCAGGTGCATTAGTCAAACCAAAAGGCATAACCAGAAACTCATAATGACCATAACGAGTTCTAAACGCCGTAATAGGAATATCTTCCTCACGTATGCGAAGTTGACGGTAACCAGAACGAAGATCAATCTTGGAGAAAACACGAGAACCTTGAAGTTGGTCAAATAAATCATCAATTCTTGGAAGCGGATAACGATTCTTGATCGTCAGCTTATTCAGCTCTCGGTAATCAATACACATACGAAACGAACCATCTTTCTTCTTAACGAATAAGATAGGAGCTCCCCAAGGTGACGAACTCGGTCGTATAAAACCTTTATCAGAAAGCTCTTGCAATTGCACAGATAACTCATTCAGCTCGGATGGTGCTAAACGATATGGCGCACGAGCCACAGGTGCAGCACCAGAAATTAGGTCAATTTGGAATTCTACTTGCCTTGGAGGCGGAAGTCCAGGCAAATCTTCCGGAAACACTTCAGGAAAGTCACGGATAACAGGTACATCTTCAACACGTTTCTCCTTCGATTCCTTCTCCACTACTTTAGGTAGGAATAACTCACAACCTCTTTCGATATACTTACGAGCCTTAATGCACGAAACGATTTTTAGTCGTGAATTACGTTGATCACCTTCGATAACCATGGTCTTGTCATCTAAGGGAATCCTAACTTTCTTTTCTCCACACAAGGTAGACGCGTTATACTTGGATAGCCAATCCATTCCGATAATAATATCAAAACTTCCCAATTCGACAATCATAAATTCTATCTTAAAAATACGGTTTAGAAGATTAAGAGAACATCCTAGGAGCGCACGATTGGTACTCACTAATTTACCATCAGCTAGTTCTACCTCATAACTCGCGTCTAATTCGACCGGTTTGATATCAATTAAGGTACTAAAACTTGTAGACACAAAGCTTTTGTCCGCACCAGAATCAAATAAAGCTGTAGCATAACGGTTGTTCAGTAAAAACGTACCAGTGACAACTTTTGGATTTTGCTTCGCTTCGGCTTCACCCAACTGATAAGATTTTCCCTGGGTATCTCCACCACGTGCATTCTTCGGAGGTTGAGGGCATTGGTTCCTCATGTGTCCTTTACCTTGGCAGTTATAACACGTCACTCCCTTCTTTCCTGGTCCCCAACAGTCTTCAGTCTTGTGACCTAACTTGTTGCACTTCCCACACTTAGCACATTCACCAGTATGAGACTTCTTGCAGCGTTGACATCTGGTTCCCTTATCAGCAGATGCAGTTTCAGTCATCGCATTAGCATTACCCCTCCTTCGGTTTTGATTCCTACTGTGAGATTGACGGTTATCACCACGATCATCACTATCATTTTCAGCTCTTCTTTTGTTACCTTCAGAAACACCATCAGCCTTGTCTTGGATGATTTGACCCATTAGTTGCTAGGCCATACGAACAGCTTCATCAATATTGGCAGGTTTAGATGAGGTCACATCACCACGGATGTTGGTCGGTAAGCCTCGAATATACTGTTCCACCTTCAAGTATTCTGGGTTAACTTTGTTTGGACAAAGTAGAGCAAGTTCATGGAATCTGTTTGTGTACCCATCGATGTCAGTACCCTTCAGTCTCAGATGATATAGTTCCTGTTCTAACCTCTGAATAACACTCCTTGGACAGAATTCCTCAATCATCCACCTTCTTACTTCAACCCAAGGTGTAGCATAAGCAACATCCATACCCATTGATGCCATTCTTCCATTCCACCAGGTTGATGCTCGCCCTTGAAGAGTAGCAGAGGCTAACATCACCTTATCTCCTTCCTCACTTCCACTAAATCGAAACACGGATTCCAATTTCTCAAACCATTGCATTAACCCAACAGCATCTTCAGTACCCTTAAAAGTTGGAGGTTTGCATTTCATGAACGAGGTATAATTACACTTCTTGTTTTCAGGAATCACTGGTCTATCAGCATCACCAGTTCCAACACCAGCATTTCCAGCTCCAGTATTACCAGCTCCAGTATTATCAGCTCCAGTATTACCAGCTCCAGTAGTGCCAGTTCCAGTATTACCAGCTCCAGTATCGCCAGCTCCACCAGATCCACCAGCTCTACCGGATCCACCAGCTCCACCAGATCCACCAGCTCCACCAGATCCACCGGCTCCATTATTCATATTTGCCATAAATGCATTCATAGATATCTGAAATTGATCAGCTACTATAGCACGTAACTGAGTCTTAGTCAACTGTTTTGGCGGCATGATCCTGTTACACAATTCACATCAAAATGAGTATTCATTCAACGCTCGTGATAACAAAACATGAATAACACAAAATAAGAATAGATAGATGAAAAAAAACAAGAATGGATGATAGAACAAAGAGTAGAATTTAGGCAAGGAACGAAGATTCACGAGGAATGAGTCAAAAGACAGGGATTTCTATTGTGACAATCAGCGTCGTTTGTAAATCACGTATTAGTATTATAATAATCAAATAATAAACATTTATAAATAAATGTAATTTCATTATTCTTTAAGCATAATTAATAATTAAATAAATATAACGTATATATACTTTTCTTGTTCTCGTCCATTGGCAACTCGGAGGTTTCGCTTGCAGATGTTATAGTCAAAAGATTTCAAAATTTTATTTTTGGAAAATCTTTTCGTTCTCTATAACTTGAGCTCTGATGCCAATCTGTAACACCCCTAATTTCGGGTCATAGCAGCGGAAGGGTCATTGGGTGTTACTGTCATGGTTCAACCTCAATATCATAGAAAACGCCTCAAAATGAGTCGTTTTAACAAAACATACATCCATTCATTTGGTTAAAGATAAAACAGTTCACACACGGTCCCCAAATAGTTTTAAGGTTTACACAACCAACCAAATAATAAAAGTTTCTTAGAATGGACATAGTTTAGAAAAGCTGGCCAAAACATTTTTAGTTAAGCAAGCTGCGTGAAACCGCCTTCCTTGAGTGCCTTCTTCATGGACCTGAGATAAAACATGCTATAAAGTCAACAAAAATGTTGAGTGAATCAATAGAGTTTAAAATTTAATAAACGAACACAAGTATTCTGAATAAACCTTCTGTGGTTGACAATCATATGGATCAGACATAATTATCGTTGTTATTTCATAAGTCTCGTGAAATTGAACGTTAACATATATTATTTCAGCCCAACACACCTAGCCAAGTGCGTATATTTCTCTTATACAATTGCATCCGATGTTTCATTACTTGTGCATCACAACACCATGCGATAGCTAGTCGCGACCGGACTAGGTGTCACCCCGATAGATCTATCCATAGTATTAGCGTTCCTTTCGATTAACAATTCACGATTCATGGGTCTTTTCAGGCTAAACAAACTTGTATAACAACTTTCATCTAAGCATACAATCGGGTCCTTTGTGTTCATTTTTAAAAGAAAAAGGGTTTACCACAACTTCTCGTTGTACCCTTCATTTATAATAAATGCTTTTCCAATATTAAAGGTTTCCACAACTTCTCGTTGTACCCCTTTTATTTTAATAAAACAAGCATGTTATCCCCCTCGCGGGTTTTATAAACAAGTAAACATGTTAAAGCGAGGCCATAGACTCACCTTGGTACGATAGTAGTAATGTGGCGATCGCCGACGATTTGTGATGCCCGTTAAACACGAAGACCGCAACCTACCAAATAAGGCGCGTTCGTTAATAAACGACTCAAGTATAAATAATACTTAAATAATACGAAAGTCAATTTCATATAACCATGAAAATCCCGAAAAATTAACAATATAAGTGTACTTCTATACCCTTTTATTCAACACTATTCTTTTAAATACTTGCACTCTCGACATTGACCCGTCATAACACGCCAAGTCAACGCAAGTCAAACCATCATTTTACTTCTCTCGGACCAGTAACTAAATCATTTATATAATGACCTAACACTTGAGTAAGTCACCATGTCCAATAGTGAGTACTCAACTCACGCCACACAAGTATTGAACTAAAATACCAATCAGCATGTACACTCCAAATGTACACACCAATCTAACCTATCTAGACTTGTCCGATTTCGATGAAACTTGGTGACAAACTCACACATAATATGAATAAGACTCAGTTTAAATTTCATTCAAAAATATTACTCCTAAGACCTTCTGCCCGACACACCTTCGTGTTATAAAAATCGGACAGTTTTACGCATTCGACTTGTAAAACTATTTTTGTAAAACCCGCATGCTTTTACCATGCATAGTACCCTTAGGATCGTACGTACTAGTTAAAAACTTTCCTAATATAGCATGATTACGATTACGTGTTAGGAGTTTACGTATTACGTACGTGTTAGAACACGATAAGTATTTTATATGCACGATCACATAATAATTATTTAGCAATAATTAATCACGAACATACGATCACGAAATCATGAGCGTAATTAAAACACGAGCTATTATTAATTACGTATATATATTTAATACGAGCGTAATTAAATATATTATAGTATGGTATTTACGTAACGAGAACATTTAAAACACGAACATAATTAAACATAAACGAGTACTAAATAACAAGACACGAAACGAGGTACGGGAACCCCACGGGGAGTCCGTACCCGCGGCCAAACAAGGGTAATGGGCCAAGTCCATTACCAATTTTTACTAAAAGGAGGGTTAAGTAATTTTTACTACTCAAATCACTTTACAGAAGAATTTTAAGAAAAACCTAAAACCCTTCCTCCTCCTCCTTCTTGGTGCCGCCACCTTCAAATCACCATCAAGGTGATTTCTTGATCTTGGATCTTGTTGATTTATTGTTTGTTCGTGTTTGTTCTTCACCCTCTTGATCCACGAATACGGTAAAACCTTTTTAAACCTTTTCTTTTAATTAATCTTTTATTTAATTATGAACACGTGATGTTTTTTATAAAAACACATTAATTAAACATAGATCTAACATGTTTTGATCATTAATTAAATCAGAGGGTCGATTAAGGGGTGTTTGTTTTTGGGCCGCAAGGTACAACCGACCCCAAGGGGGGTTCGGTTTGTTTTAGCCGACCACCACCAAGACCTTTTTGGTCTTGGTTGGTGCGTGTGGGTCCCACAGCAGCAAGGGGTACCCCGATTTGGGTCGGGGTACGGTGTCGATTCATGTCCGGTTCATGTTTTTAAGCTTAGATCCGGATCATGGTTATGTTAGTTGTTTTTATGTTATAAACATATGTTAAAATTAAATTAATAAAGATGTAATTAATTTAATAACATGACTTAGGTTAACTAATTATTAATAATCATGAATTATTTTAACCTAAGTATTTATATTATTAAGACTTATAATTAATTAATTATTTTAAAAACCATGGATATAATTAATTAATTAACATGACTTACGTTATATTATTAATATTTAATAATACATATTTTAACCTAAGTAATTAATATATTTAACTAAAAATATGTCATACTTTAATTAAATATTATAACCTATAGTTTAATTAAATTACATGAAATAATTATTAAACTATATAATATATCATATGACTTAGAAAATAATCATGAAAACACTTAGGCTTATTTACTTAGTTTATTTAACCAGCTTATTTCTAATTATGGAAACTTTCTATTTTTAGAAACTTAATTAAATAAGGCAGCTAATTTATTCATGGAAACCAGCTATTTTTAGAAACTTATTTATTTAAGGCAGCTAATCTATTTATGGAAACTTATTTAATTAAGGCAGCTAATCTATTTATGGAAACTTTCTATTTTTAGAAACTTATCTATTTTAAGCAGTAAATCTATTTTTGGAAACTTTCTATTTTTGGAAACTTTCTATTTTTGGAAACTTTCTATTTTTGGAAACTTTCTATTTTTGGTAACTTTCTATTTTTTGAAACTTTCTATTTTAGGAAACCTGCTATTTTTGGAAAGTTACTTATTATTACATAGTAAGTATAATAACACATGAAATACCAGAAATACTTAATCAGATTAAGCAGAATATAAGATTTAAACACAGTTTAGGGCGTTAAACAGTAAAATATAGTAAGAACATATAAAATAAGCTAAGACATGGCATAAAACCAGCTATGTATTTAGTAAGCAGATACTTATTTCATGTACGTATTTATGTAGCACTAGTGTTTCGGAAGTAGGATTCTCGCAGTTCATCGTTCTCGTTCACTGGACATAAGGTACGGATTCCCGTCCTTTCAGTATGGACATTCTTTCCTTATTAGGATTTCCCCGTATGCAGCCAACTGTTTTCCTGTAGTATAAGTATGAGTTTGATTGCTTATGTTTAAATATGATTACCTATAGCCATATACATGCATGACCAGTTTCACCTAATTATGGAGGTACCATAACCATAACATTAGAGGCACTGATGTTATGACTTCACCACGGCGGAGTGATTGCTCGTGGCGTCCCTTCAGCTTTTGGCCATTTATTTATATTTATCATGTGGGGCGTATGGGTGCATCATAGTTACACGTTTTTATTCAGGATTACATGGTGAATGTGGTGTGTGCCTTGCATCCTTCACAAGGAGCTGATCCCTCCTACCCATAAAACCAGTATATTAAATTAGAGGCAGCCCCTCTAATTTGCATGATGAGGTCACCCCTCCAATTATTCATGCACGGTGGATATTCATGACCTATATTGGCTAATGGTAAAATATGACAAACAGTTTTTAGAAGATAAACATAAGACTTTCAAACTATAAAACCAGTTTTATTAAGACTTAACCAGGTTACTCGGGACTTAGTTTCTTCCGCTGTTAATATGTTATATGCTTATCCTATTCATGCTTTATTGTACATCTGTGCACTGAGCGTATTACTCAGCCGTTTTCCTTTTCTATGTTCCCAAAACGGCAGGTACTCAGGGACGCTCGTAGACACTAAGAGTACGTGCATATGGACTGGAAGCTGTCTAGCCTTCTTTACATTATGCATTTCTTTTCTTTATGATACTTATGCTTTGGACATTGTTTCGTCCTTTTCCTTTACTATACTATGTTTGTGTTGATGAGCTTTACTTTTGGACTACCGATGTTTGATTCCGGTATTTTCCTTTATATGGTCAAGTAATGTTTAGACATTTTACCTTGTATGCTTTGATGACACGTCATAATCACTGTGATATTTCCATTTCAAAAATGGGGTGTTACAATTATGGTATCAGAGCCAAGGCTTCGACCTGTAGGCTCTCAAATATGACCTGTGATTAGTGGGTAGTCACTACGGTCTTCCTAGAACTGACAGTTGTTTTCATGCATTCATCATTTTTAAGCATACATATATATGTCATTGTTACAGGGTTTTTGACTAAGTAATGGTTGGTACAGGACTGGCCCTATTTAGTCGCATGTGTTTTATCGAAACTTTTAGATTTGGGACCGACCCATAGGCGTCCCCTCGCAATGTTTTTGTTTTGGGTGAACTGACCAGAGGCGTTCACTCTCGAGCATACAAAAGTTTTCATAAAACTGCATCATGCATTCATACACAAAATTTTCTTGCATAAAATTTTTCTCGTGAAATTTTTAGGATAATTTTTTTTTTCATGTATATATGTTATATTTTATGTTTTGAACTTTTTAATCATACGTTTTATGTCACACTGTCAGATGGCAAACGCAAACGATATCTGGGCAATATTTGCAGCTGCCGATGCAGAGATGCAAGACGCTCTTCTTCATAACGACGGTTATCCTCCCCCGCCTAACATCTTTCCCATGGAAGGAAGGAATCGGCTCATGAGGGAATACTATAGCCTCAGACAACGACCTGACGAAGACATCAATGACTTCATGCAGCGTTTCCTTCGCTACACTGGTGTCCTGAGAGCAACAGCGGGCACCACTGAAGAACAAGCAATACATTTTCGTTGGGCTCTAAATCCAAGGATTGTAAATAACTTGTCAAGTGCTCCGTTGGATACGGTAGCACAAGTGGCAGATGCAGCACGGAAACTTGAGATGCTGCAGGAGAGGGATGAGTTCGGGGAAGCTGAAAGACCCGACAAGAGGTAAACCTTCGTATTCAAGCGGTGATCAATCCGTATACTTTCCATATGTCAATAATTCATCTCTTTAAATGTATCTTCCAGGCAGAAAACTGGGGACCGGTCTCAGCCGGCTTCTCAGCAACAGCCTCATCAGCCCAAGGGAAACGGTCAGACTAATGACCGATCTGCTACGGATAGGCGTGGCGGTAATGACAATTACCGTAACAACGCCGGGCAATCCAACAACAGCAGGTCCTAATATTTACGAAATTCCTTATGTTTTATGTTGTGACTCATATTCTGACACTTTAAGCAAACTTCTACCAGGAACCATGGAAACGGTAGGGACCAGAACCAGAGAGGTTCGCAGCCTAGCCGTCCAGCTATCACTGGTATTCAATCTTACGATTATCCGCTTTGTCCTTTGTACCCAACTATTATGTCTCATGTAAAATGTGTTATCAGGTCCTCAGCCAGCCAGAGCACCTGCTGGAGGATACACTCATCCTCTTTGCTCTACTTGCCATCGTAGGCACCCAGGACCATGTCGCTGTAATACCGATGCGTACTTCAAGTGTGGTCTTCCTGGCCATATTATGAAGGATTGCCGTAAGGGCGAGATGGAGGGTACATCGGGACATGCTGATACCAAGCCGCCTCCTACTGCCGAGCGTGTCTACACGACATCTCAAGACCAGGCCAACAAGTCTACAGGTACCATCACTGGAATGTTGTATATGTATGGTCGCGCTGCATGTGTTCTTTTCGATACGGGTGCTACTCACTCGGTTATTTCTACTGCTTATGCTAAGAACATTAGGATGCCTCCCTTGCCACTAGAAAATAGGCTTACTATTTCCACGCCTTTGAGGGACTCTGTATTAATCACCCATGTATACAAGAGTCTTCCCTTAGAATTTGATGATAAGGTTTGACCTGTCGACGCACTTCCGCTGGACATGAATGACTTCGACATGATTTTGGGTATGGATTGGCTATCCAAATATCATGCTACTATAGACTGCCATTCATATCGAGTTATCTTCGGTGATGTCAACGCACCTGAGTACATTCATAATGGGTTCATACACGGACGGTTTGTACAAGTCATATCCACCCTACAAGCGCGTGCACTTTTGTCACATGGCTGCGAGGGTTATCTAGCTACGGTTCACGACATGGATGCTGAATCTCCATCGATTCAGGATCAACCAATAGTGTCGGAATTCCAAGATGTGTTTCCAGCAGAACTTCCGGGCATACCACCTGCACGAGAAGTGGAATTCAGTATTGAACTGGTTCCAGGAGCCGAACCAATCTCCAAGGCTCCTTATCGCATGGCTCCCATAGAGATGAAGGAGCTAGAGGATCAACTGCAAGAACTTCTTGAACGAGGTTTCATTCGACCGAGCGCATCTCCATGGGGCGCACCGGTCTTGTTTGTTAAGAAGAAGGACGGCAGTATGCGTCTTTGCATAGACTATCGCGAGCTCAACAAGATTACTATCCGGAATAGGTATCCACTGCCACGCATTGACGATTTGTTTGACCAACTCCAAGGGGCCAAACACTTCTCCAAGATCGATCTTAGGTCAGGCTATCATCAGCTACGGGTCAAGGAGCAGGACATCGCTAAGACTGCCTTTTGTACTCGTTATGGCCACTACGAGTTTGTAGTTATGCCATTTGGCCTGACAAATGCTCCAGCAGTGTTCATGGATCTGATGAACAGAATCTTCCATGAATTTCTGGACAAGTTCGTCATTGTTTTCATCGATGACATCCTGATTTTCTCTAAGTCCAAGGAGGAAACCATCTTCGTACAGTACTATAGATTCTTCGACAGAAGCAGCTGTATGCTAAATTCTCCAAGTGTGAGTTCTGGTTAGACAAGGTGGCATTCTTAGGTCACATTGTATCAGCAGAAGGAATCACTATGGACCCAGCGAAGGTTGAGGCCATCACTAAGTGGCCAAGGCCAACATCAGCGACGGAGGTCCGCAGTTTCTTAAGCTTAGCTGGTTATTACCGTAGGTTCGTGGAGAACTTTTCCCGCATAACACTACCATTGACCAAACTGATGCGGAAAGGGGAGAAATTCGTCTGGACTGAAGATCGAGAGAAGAGCTTTGAAGACCTGAAGCAGAAGCTAGTATCTGCACCTATTCTTACTCTACCATCTGGTACGGGTGGATTTCAATTCTACAGCGATGCATCGGGGAAGGGACTTGGCTGTGTTCTCATGCAACATGGGAAAGTGATCGCGTACGCTTCACGGCAGCTTAAGCCTTATGAAGAGAATTACCCCACACACGATCTGGAACTTGATGCAGTCGTGTTTGCATTGAAGATATGGAGACACTACTTATATGGAGAATCATGTGACATTTTCACGGACCACAAGAGCTTGAAGTATATCTTCACTCAGCGTGAATTGAACATGAGGCAGAGGAGATGGTTAGAGCTGTTGAAGGATTATGACATTAATCTGCAGTATCATCCCGGAAAGGCAAATGTAGTAGCAGATGCCCTTAGCAGGAAGTCTGGAATGATCAACAGCATTAAAATCGAAGAGGAAATCATAAGAGACTTGGAGCGACTAGACATCGAGATCATGGTACGTGGGCAGCACGGTTACTGGGCTAATCTTAGATTAGAACCCGAGTTACTCTCTAAGATCAAGGAAGCTCAGAAGGATGACGGAGAATTATGGGCGATAGTTCAGAATTTAGAGAAGCAAACAGAATTCAGAGTAGATGCAGACGGTATCGTATGGCAGGGCACAAGACTTTGTGTTCCTGATGACCAAGAACTCCGGGAAGCTTTGTTAGCCGAAGCTCATAGCTCCCTATTCTCGATACATCCTGGTTCAACTAAAATGTACCATGACATTAAGCAATACTTTTGGTGGAGTGGTATGAAACAGGATGTGGCCACTTACGTCTCCAAATGTCTTACCTGCCAGCAGGTTAAGATCGAGCATCAACGATCTGGCGGTCTCCTTCAACCATTAGATATTCCAGAGTGGAAGTGGGACAAAATCACCATGGATTTTGTTACCGGTCTTCCGCCTACCAAAAGGAAGCACGATGCGATTTGGGTTATCATTGATCGACTTACCAAATCAGCTCATTTCTTACCGATCCGCAAGGAAGATCCGGTAAGTAAACTCGTAGATACGTATAGACGAGAGATCATGAGACTCCATGGTGCACCATCCAGCATCGTCTCAGACAGAGATCCTCGATTCACTTCGCGCTTTTGGAAGAGTCTGCAGAAAGCTTGGGGTACACAACTCAAGCTTAGCACGGCTTTTCATCCTCAAACGGACGGACAGTCGGAGCGAACCATTCAGACATTGGAGGATATGTTGAGGTCATGTGCGTTGGAATGGACGGGTGATTGGGACGAATACATCTGTTTGGTGGAGTTTGCGTACAACAACAGCTGGCACGCGAGCATCAAGTGTGCTCCGTTTGAGATGTTGTATGGCAGAAAGTGTCGCGCCCCAATCTGTTGGGATCAGGTTGGCGAGCGAACACTCGAGGGACCAGAAATCATAGAGATGACAAACGAGAAGATCACAGTAGCTAGGCAGAAGATTCAGGAGGCACGGTCACGTCAAAAGAGTTACGCCGACAAGCATCGTTGGGATTTACACTTTAACGTAGGAGATCACGTCTTCCTTAAGGTTTCGCCGGCACGTGGTGTTAGACGCTTCGGGATTAAAGGGAAACTCAGTCCTCGTTTCATCGGACCGTTTGATATCATTGAACGAGTCGGTGAAGTATCTTACCGATTGGCGTTACCTCCGCAGCTTTCGCATGTGCACAATGTGTTTCATGTGTCCTTACTAAGAGGGTATCAATATCATCCCCTTCACATGGTTCAGTATCCACTGGAACAGATACGTGAAGATCTCACTTTTATAGAAGAACCCAAACGAGTTCTTGACAGGCAAGAACGAGTCATGAGAAAGAAGACGATTCCATTCGTCAAAATTCTATGGAGGGATCATACCGAGCGGGAAGCCACTTGGGAAACGGAGGAGTCTATCCGGGCTTCTTACCCTCATTTCATATTTTGAATTCGGGTATGTTCTTCTTTTCCAGTTACTTTATCTATAATTCGGGGACGAATTATTCTTTTTAGGGGGGAAGAGTTGTAAAACCCGCATGCTTTTATCATGCATAGTACCCTTAGGATCGTACGTACTAGTTAAAAACTTTCCTAATATAGCATGATTACGATTACGTGTTAGGAGTTTACGTATTACGTACGTGTTAGAACACGATAAGTATTTTATATGCACGATCACGTAATAACTATTTAGCAATAATTAATCACGAACATACGATCACGAAATCATGAGCGTAATTAAAACACGAGCTATTATTAATTACGTATATATATTTAATACGAGCGTAATTAAATATATTAGAGTATGGTATTTACGTAACGAGAACATTTAAAACACGAACATAACTAAACATAAACGAGTACTAAATAACAAGACACGAAACGAGGTTCGGGAACCCCACGGGGGAGTCCCTACCCGCGGCCAAACAAGGGTAATGGGCCAAGCCCATTACCAATTTTTACTAAAAGGAGGGTTAAGTAATTTTTACTACTCAAATCACTTTACAGAAGAATTTTAAGAAAAACCTAAAACCCTTCCTTCTCCTCCTTCTTGGTGCCGCCACCTTCAAATCACCATCAAGGTGATTTCTTGATCTTGGATCTTGTTGATTTATTGTTTGTTCGTGTTTGTTCTTCACCCTCTTGATCCACGAATACGGTAAAACCTTTTTAAACCTTTTCTTTTAATTAATCTTTTATTTAATTATGAACACGTGATGTTTTTTTATAAAAACACATTAATTAAACATAGATCTAACATGTTTTGATCATTAATTAAATCAGAGGGTCGATTAAGGGGTGTTTGTTTTTGGGCCGCAAGGTACAACCGACCCCAAGGGGGGTTCGGTTTGTTTTAGCCGACCACCACCAAGACCTTTTTGGTCTTGGTTGGTGCGTGTGGGTCCCACGACAGCAAGGGGTACCCCGATTTGGGTCGGGGTACGGTGTCGATTCATGTCCGGTTCATGTTTTTAAGCTTAGATCCGGATCATGGTTATGTTAGTTGTTTTTATGTTATAAACTTATGTTAAAATTAAATTAATAAAGATGTAATTAATTTAATAACATGACTTAGGTTAACTAATTATTAATAATTATGAACTATTTTAACCTAAGTATTTATATTATTAAGACTTATAATTAATTAATTATTTTAAAAACCATGGATATAATTAATTAATTAACATGACTTAGGTTATATTATTAATATTTAATAATACATATTTTAACCTAAGTAATTAATATATTTAATTTAAAACATGACATACTTTAATTAAATATTATAACCTATAGTTTAATTAAATTACATGAAATAATTATTAAACTATATAATACTCCCTCCGTCCCATAATTATTGTCCATCTTTCTATTTTGGGTTGTCCCAAAATTATTGTCCAATACTAAAAATAGATAGGAAACTTTGATAAATTTACTATATTATCCTTGATTAAAATTATTATTACAAATTTTAAAGAATAACTAATTAATTAGTTAAGGGTAAAACTGTCATTATGCTAAAAAGTAAGAGAGAGAAAGCTGTAATAAATGTATTTTTCTTAAACTATGTGATTCTTGTCTGGTGACAATAATTTTGGGACGGAGGGAGTATATCATATGACTTAGAAAATAATCATGAAAACACTTAGGCTTATTTACTTAACTTATTTAACCAGCTTATTTCTAATTATGGAAACTTTCTATTTTTAGAAACTTAATTATATAAGGCAGCTAATTTATTTATGGAAACCAGCTATTTTTAGAAACTTATTTATTTAAGGCAGCTAATCTATTTATGGAAACTTATTTAATTAAGGCAGCTAATCTATTTATGGAAACTTTCTATTTTTAGAAACTTATCTATTTTAAGCAGTAAATCTATTTTTGGAAACTTTCTATTTTTGGAAACTTTCTATTTTTGGAAACTTTCTATTTTTGGTAACTTTCTATTTTTTGAAACTTTCTATTTTTGGAAACTTTCTATTTTAGGAAACCTGCTATTTTTGGAAAGTTACTTATTATTACACAGTAAGTATAATAACACATGAAATACCAGAAATACTTAATCAGATTAAGCAGAATATAAGAATTAAACACAGTTTAAGGCGTTAAACAGTAAAATATAGTAAGAACATATAAAATAAGCTAAGACATGACATAAAACCAGCTATGTATTTAGTAAGCAAATACTTATTTCATGTACGTATTTATGTAGCACTAGTGTTTCGGAAGTAGGATTCTCGCAGTTCATCGTTCTCGTTCACTGGACATAAGGTACGGATTCCCGTCCTTTCAGTATGGACATTCTTTCCTTATTAGGATTTCCCCGTATGCAGCCAACTGTTTTCCCGTAGTATAAGTATGAGTTTGATTGCTTATGTTTAAATATGATTACCTATAGCCATATACATGCATGACCAGTTTCACCTAGTTATGGAGGTACCATAACCATAACATTAGAGGCACTGATGTTATGACTTCACCACGGCGGAGTGATTGCTCGTGGCGTCCCTTCAGCTTTTGGCCATTTATTTATATTTATCATGTGGGGCGTATGGGTGCATCCTAGTTACACGTTTTTATTCAGGATTACATGGTGAATGTGGTGTGTGCCTTGCATCCTTCACAAGGAGCTGATCCCTCCTACCCATAAAACCAGTATATTAAATTAGAGGCAGCCCCTCTAATTTGCATGATGAGGTCACCCCTCCAATTATTCATGCACAGTGGATATTCATGACCTATATTGGCTAATGGTAAAATATGACAAACAGTTTTTATAAGATAAACATAAGACTTTCAAACTATAAAACCAGTTTTTTTAAGACTTAACCAGGTTACTCGGGACTTAGTTTCTTCCGCTGTTAATATGTTATATGCTTATCCAATTCATGCTTTATTGTACATCCGTGCACTGAGCGTATTGCTCAGCCGTTTTCCTTTTCTATGTTCCCAAAACGGCAGGTACTCAGGGACGCTCGTAGACACTAAGAGTACGTGCATATGGACTGGAAGCTGTCTAGCCTTCTTTACATTATGCATTTCTTTTCTTTATGATACTTATGCTTTGGACATTGTTTCGTCCTTTTCCTTTACTATACTATGTTTGTGTGTGATGAGCTTTACTTTTGGACTACCGATGTTTGATTCCGGTATTTTCCTTTATATGGTCAAGTAATGTTTAGACATTTTACCTTGTATGCTTTGATGACACGCCATAATCACTGTGATATTTCCATTTCCAAAATGGGGTGTTACAATTTTGACTTATCTAAACAATTCCGTCTGCAAAACCGACACTCGAGTTTGAAAATAGACTCATGACCTGAGGTTTAGCAACTTACAACAGTCCTTGAACATTTTTAAAACTCATTTTATAGTCCCCGAGATTCGATCCAAATATCGACAACAATTTTCGGATTGTGCCTATACCCGTCTCCCGGTACACGAATACTAAAACTAGCATAACTTTTCGCTCGTAATGAGTTAGAAGCTCTACTTTAGCTCAAATCGAAGCTAACGAAATTCTCTACGACCCTATCTAATTAGTTTAACTATATTTTTACAGTAAGTAATTCAAAAATAGCCTTAAAGTTACTGCCTAAAATTGACCATGTAAAAATCATACCAAAACAAATTTTCAACCCATTCCAACAATTCCTATGGTCCTAATATCATCCTAATATCATACTAACACATCTAACTAACTCCTAACACCCTCAAATTTAATCTCACAAAAATTAAATAAATAAAAACCTTGCATGCAACAACAACCCACTACTAATATAATAATATTAACAACATCCATCACCATAGAAATGGATCAAACATGATGTTCATCATCAAAATTTGAAAATAAAAATTAAGTGGATGCATGTGGGAAAAATTTATACCAATATGAAGCTCTTGAAATTTCTAGAATGGGTCTTGTCTTAGATTCTTTTGATTCAAAGTTAAAAATCAAAAATCAAATGGTTTAGGGGTGTTGGAGTGGACGGTTTTAACAAGAAAGAAAGGAGAGAGATGTGTTTTGATAAAAATGAATTTTTAATACAAAAATGTGTAGTGGAAAAATCTTATATAGTGGGGTGAGGGTAGTTTTTGTCATTTTTGCATAGTTTTGGTCCCAAAATGCAATTAAATAGTTTACAAGGTAGAAAATGTAACTTGTAAATTTTAAAAATATTTACGGGGCTCGGGTTTCGTAAAAATACTTTTCGAAAGTTAAAACGCTTCATAAAAATAATAACAAAGCTTCGACACGACTTAAAACGCAATTAAATCGAAAACTTCGAAAATATAAAATATCGAGACATTCGATAATGAAACGTAAATTTTTTTGGGCATCCGTCAGTATCGCGATCACTAATAGTTCTCGTCATTCGTTAAAACGTAAAACACGAGAAATAAAGATTAAATATAATAAAAATCAATTTTATGATTATTTGAGAATATGATATCGATACCTAACATATTCCTTGTCGGTTTTCATATAATCGACATTCTTACGCTAGTTTCAAGTCATAACCCTCTCGGTTAGTCGATAAATTTTTAATTCTCATTAAAGTAAACACGTAATACGTAATAGTCGAGATTAAAATAACGACCTGAAATTGACGGATTGTCACATGAAAAAGGACCTTAACAAAGTAATTTATCCTAGTGAAGATAACCTATAAACTGAAAATTACAATAGGGTGGCAAGCACTGTCCAATTATGCACACTTGCTTATGCAAGATAGACATAACAGTCCTCTAGTATCCCTTGCTAACCAAAATTCTTAACAGTTAAGTTATCTCATAAAATCCCTTGTAACTCCCAGGTAAACCCAATATAAATCATACCCAAGTCTCCTAACAAACCACATCCAATTCTAGGCCAAAAAGGTCTTGGCAACATACATAGTATATCAACTTTTCATGCTACAGTGCCTCATGAGATAGAAAACTAACTCATACTCACAAGTGGACACAATCTAGAATTGTGATAAGAGTATCATAAGAATACCCAAAAGTCCTAAAGGGTTCTTAAACCTCCCCTTAAACTGTGATACATAAGTTGCCAAATAATATGCATGTAAATAAATATTTATGTCAAGATAGGAATATAAATATTCCAACCATCATCCATAAAATAAAACATGCTCCAATAGGGCTCCAAGGATCCATAAGCAACTCTGTATCCAATGGTACAATGCTAACAACGCCTGCACAATTAGATCAAAAACCACAAAACTAACATGTTGTTGACAACGTCACGATAACACGTATCAGCGTTAAAACAACCTTTGTCAGCGTTAGACAAATAAAGTGGAAAATCTAATTTCACATAAAGACCAATAATAATGCATATCATGTACATACTTTTACAATAAGACCCCAAAACACATATTAAGTGAGATTGATCATTCCAATACTTGTTACCAAGTATTGAAATCTTCCAGTATCAAAAGGTTTAGTCAATAAATCAGACACATTCTCTTCTGTGTCAACCCTATCTGGTTATATTAAACCCTTTTCAAAACAATCTCTTATAAAATGATGTCTAATTTCTATGTGTTTTGTTTTAGAAGTATGTACAGGATTTTTAATAATGCATAGAGTACTGTTATTGTCTACAAAAATCTTGGTATGCATGAAATTACACCCATAATCCAACAGCTAGTTCTGAATCCATAAGACTTGTCCACAACAAGCAGCTACTGCAACATACTCTACTTCAGTTGTAGAATTGGCCACCACTGTTTGTTTCTTGCATTTCCAAGAGATCAATCTACTCCCAAGAAACTGACATCCACCAGTTATGGATTTTCTATCAAACTTGTCACCACCATAATCACTGTCTGAATATGCAATAAGCTCTAATGGTGAATCTTTTGGATACCATAATCCCAGGTCTGGATAACATCTAAGGTATTTAAAGATCCTCTTGACAACATGAAGATGACACCCTTTGGGAGTCACTTGATGGCGTGCACATGCACACACAACAAACATAATGTCAGGTCTTGAAGCTGTAAGATACATCAATGAACCAATCATTGATCTATAGTGCCTGACATCCACTTCTTTTCCATCTCCAACTTTTCCCCTAGGGTGTTCTCTATCCATAGGAGTGCCAGCCCTTGTCTCATGTGGAGAAAAGCCAAACTTCTTCAAGATTTCTGCTACATATTTATCTTGAGAGATGAAGATACCATCTTCTTTCTGCTGAACTTGTAACCCTAGAAAGAAGTTCATCTCCCCCGTTGCACTCATCTTGAACTTGTCTGTCATAAGCTTGGAAACGTCTTCACTCATCTTTGGACTTGAAGAGCCAAAGATGATGTCATCCACATAAACCTGGACAAGTAAGAAATCCTTACCAGTCTTCTTTGTAAATAAGGTCTGGTCTATTGTGCCCCTTTTGAATCCATTTTCCACCAGATAGGTGGACAATGTGCCATACCATGTTCTTGGGGCTTGATGAAGTCCATACATAGCTTTCTTGACTCTATACACCTTGTCTGGATGTTCTGAATCTTCAAAACAAGGAGGCTGCATTATAAACCTCCTCTATAATTATACCATAAAGAAAAGCACTCTTCACATCCATTTGATAGACTGTAAAGCCCATGCAGGAAGCATAAGCTAGAAAAATTCTTATAGCCTCAATCCTTGCAACTGGTGCAAAGACCTCCTCATAGTCTATCCCTTCCTCTTGTGTATATCCTTGAGCCACTAAACGTGCCTTGTTTCTGACCACAATGCCTCTTTCATCCTTTTTGTTTCTAAGAACCCATCTTGTCCCAATAGGTCTGACATGTCTGGGACAATCAACCAACTCCTAAACATCCTGGATAGCAAATTGGTGAAGCTCATCTTGCATTGTTTCCACCCAACTTGGTTCTTTGAGAGCATCAAAAATCTTCTTAGGTTCCTGTTATGACAGAAAACAGGCAAACAAACATGCTTGAACAAGAGGGGTATCAACCTTCTTGTGAATATTGGCAATAAATCCTCCAAGATTCTGATGAGATCTTCTAGTTTGAACAAGAGACATCGCATCATTAATAATGAGAGAAGATGGGTGATTTTTGATTCCAAACTTAGATCGATTTAGCTTGTGTAAACGAGATTAAATCAAGTTAAACACGTAGAGAAACTTTGTTGTGTATAAAACAATTTAAGTATTATGCGGAATTAATACTCAAACAAGAACACACACACAATGTAAACCAAACTTTCACTTGATTGATTAGAACAAACTTGCTTACAATGAAAGTGTTAAACGTATGAAAACTTATATGAAACAAAACCTAAAGGTCTCCTTTTATAGAATAAGAAGCCTTGTACAAGAGTCTACGTATCAGCTATTATAGGTAAAGATAAATATAGAAAATACATTGTTGATCATATCTTTACTATAAATAAACTAGAAACATAATACGTGTAGACTAAGTCTTCTATCAGTGCTTGACTTCATCCTATCAACGCTTGACATCTTCCTATCAACGCTTACTCTGTCAACGCTTGTTTTCTTCTTATCAACGTCCCAACAGCGTTCAAGTGTACTGGCTACATTTTATTCCCAACAATCCTCCCCTAAACTTGATATCTACTCTAGCAATCAAGTTTCTCAATAAAAACTAAGAACTAGGAGGATTCTTACAATCTTATCATATTGGTAATTAACATGCCTAATCAAATCTTTGGCCACATCACTTGAATAGTCAATCTCCAGCTGTGTTGTCTTCATCTTTTCCAAAACTTCTTTGGACATGGGATACTCAACATCTACAAGAAGATACTCAGCAAACTTTGTAGAACTCAAATAATACACACCAGTAGCTGAATACAAACGCCATTGAAGTCCATTGATATCATTATCAAGATCCTTCCAAACAGGATCTTCTTCTTCTAGTGCACACATTCTCTTGAATTTTGACCAAAGCTTTATTCCATTGACTGAAGTAGGTGCTTCAGTCTCATACTTGGCCAACAATAACCTCCAAAGGTCTGCCAAGTCTTCCCTATCCATACTTGCAAAGAGAGACATAAGAGTAGTAAATGTGTGTACCTCTTTCCCATATCTGCCAATCATCCAAAACCCACTTGCATCTTCTTCAAAGCTAATGATAGGGTTTCTGGCATCAAGAGGTAACACTTGTACCATATCTGAAGCTTCCATGGGTGAGAGCTTAATGCTCCTTCTAATAACAGCTTCACTGGGATTCAATTTATCCAAATCTTTAGGGAACTCAAGTGGAACTCCCTTCTTCAAAGGCCTTGGAACAATCATTGCCTTTTGAATCTCCATCTCTTCTGCAAGTTCTTCTCTCCTTTCATTTGAGAGAAGTCTGATAGTATTCATTTCCTACACTGTTGCCCAAATGGGATAAGCCTTGTACTCTAATTCTTCAAAGGATAATCCCTGCAATTTCTGAAAGGTCCATCCTGTTTGATGACATATGAGCAACATGTAATAAAGCTCCCTTCTATCTCTCTTCAGCGGTAAGAAAACATTGCTAGCCTTATGCTTCAAAATTACCTTGCGATCCCTTTGAACTCTTAGAAGAATCTCCAATCCCCAAATATGATCTGAAATTGTCATATCTGGATTCTCCATAACCTTATCTTCCCAAGCATGGTACATCTGAGCAACTTCTGGCATATCATAATCTACCTGCAACTTTAACTCTCTAAGCTTCTCCCTTGCCAACTCATCACCATATTCAAGTCTTTCTGGTTGTTTAATTATCATAACACTTGAATCTGAACTTCCATCATCACTTCCTTCTTGTTCCTCAGAAGTAACAACAAATGGTGATTCACCAACCCTCTTCTTTTCTTGTTCCATAAGTTGTGCAACCAACTTTGAATCAAACTCTACTTGTGCTGCATACTTTGGAACTTCTGTTTCTACCATGATTCCTTTACCCTTATCTAATGGATCAAAGATGGGTAAAGATGATGATGGTACCTGTGAAGACACTTCCTTGATGATAGCTGGTGACTGGAATACATCAACCATATCTGCAGGTCTTTCAACGTTCAAATCCTGTTTGTCAGCGCCCAACTTACTCTTGTCAGCGCTTGGTGTGTCAGCGTCCAATATCTGCTTGTCAACCCTCACCTTACTTGTCTCAGCGCCTCTTGTGAACTGCTCCATCATTGATGTAAAGGACAAGTTCAAGTTTGTAGGAGTAATCAAAGATGCATCAAAACCTGGTTGCTTCTTCAATTCAGTAAGGGCTTCAGCCACACCCAAAGATTCTCCATCATGTGAGCCTTTGTCACTCACATGGATCTGCTCATCCTCCCCTTTGGAAGAATCCTCTATACCACGCCTATTGTTAGCATCCTCCAAAAGAACAATCCTCTCCCTCAATTGCTTGAGTTCAAGGCCTTGTGTACTGACTGTTTGTACTAAGTCTGCATTTTGCTTTTGCAAGCTAATGCAGACAGCCGTCAATTTCAACATTGTGTATGGTTCCAATCTGCCCTCCTCTAGAATGGGTATTTGACCTCCCAAACTAGAGTCATGGGGCATGGATGAGGTCTTAAAGATGTTAGGACTGGCTTGGCCTGCATCTAAGCTAGCACCAATAGTCCTAGCCTCACCCATATCACGAACCACACTTGTGGTGGTGGTTCTCTCTGCAACATGGCTAGGACCACCAGAGGAGAACACTCCAATGGTCCTTTGGCGTTTTTCCATCCTATAGTCTGGGGGTGGAGAAGATGATGTAGATTGGGTGGTAGTTTGAAGGTTAAGGGGTGTTTGGGTCTGTTGTAGGAAGGTGTCAACGTTTGGATTTAAAGTGTCAACGCCAACATTTAATGTGTCAGCGTTGAAGGATTCTTGTCAAGTTCCATGTGTTGAGGTGAAGGTAAGGGGTCTGGTATTGGGTCAAGTTATGGTTGTGGGTCAGGGTGAGGTTGTGTTGCTGCAATAACAGCAAGCATGGCTTGGGTAAGGGGTAAGTCTCTATGAGGGGGTGAGTTTATCTTACTAAAAATAGCTTTCTTTTGCACAGGGATCGCATAAAAATCATCATGATCCCTGGTGCAATACCCTTGGTCATCAAAAATCATTTGTAAAAATCTTGGGTAAGCCAAAGTCATCTTATTACCCTTGTTTTTACACATGCCATCAAAAATTATTTTAGAAAAATTATACTTTTGCCCATTTGTAATGCACACAATTGCACTAGCTATTGATCTGTTAATTTCATTATGTGCAGTACATTTGGGACTTAAACATTGAAGGATGACATGTATTAAGTACTTCCAAGCTGGGGGAAATTCCTGTTTATGATATTTGTTTAAAGTTCCCTCTTCAGGGAAAGGATATCCCAAAGCTTGGAGTCCTTGTTCTATTTCATTAATGGGTAGAGTGGTTATACCATCTGCATCATTAAGATGCAAAGCCTGGCGAACAAGGCTTCAGTAACCACCCATGAACGCCCATGAACAATAGCTGTTAATGTAGTCACATTATTAAGCGTTGAAGAACTGACAGTGTTCCAAAACTGTTTAATATGAGTGACAGGGATGAGAGGAGCATGAGAAAGAGCATAGCGTAATGGAGATGCATTCAAATACGCCACCATCTGGGTGTATTGTAGAAACAGAGCATCATCAGCCTCCAACTAAGCAATCATATTGTGCTGACTTCTGAATCCTAATACCAAGTCACTTGGTTTAAACTTAGGCGCCATTGTTGTAGAAAGCTGTTTGTGAAAGATTGTAAAAGATGAATTATAGGAGAAAAATTGTTAGACAAGAATATGAGAGTACCCTGCTTAAAAATATGAGCCAAATATATAGGAGTGATAGGCACATGTGATTATATAATGATGAAAATATTGAAAAGAAAATAAGTTATCTTGTGCATTAATTAAAAGTTATCAACTCCCAAAAGTACGGCCCCAATTTTCATCAAAAATAACAACTGGGTAGGACCCAATGAGTGTCAACGGTAAAAAATAACCCATCAACGCCCAACGGCTATATTCTTGTCAACGTTTGAAAAAGCCATGTCAACGTTTAAATTGGTCACAACAAAGCTTGGAAATATATCTGTCAACATCCAAAAATAAAAATAATAAAAATGAAAAAGGACCTTAACAAAGTAATTTATCCTAGTGAAGATAACCTATAAACTGAAAATTACTATAGGGCGGCAAGCACTGTCCAATTATGCACACTTGCTTATGCAAGATAGACATAACAGTCCTCTAGTGTCCCTTGCTAACCAAAATTCTTAACAGTTAAGTTATCTCATAAAATCCCTTGTAACTCCCAGGTAAACCCAATATAAATCATACCCAAGTCTCCCAACAAACCACATCCAATTCTAGGCCAAAAAGGTCTTGGCAGCATGCATAGTATATCAACTTTTCATGCTACAGTGCCTCATGAGATAGAAAACTAACTCATACTAACAAGTGGACACAATCTAGAATTGTGATAAGAGTATCATAAGAATACCCAAAAGTCCTAAAGGGTTCTTAAACCTCCCCTTAAACTGTGATACATAAGTTGCCAAATAGTATGCATGTAAATAAAAATTTATGTCAAGATAGGAATATAAATATTCCAACCATCATCCATAAAATAAAAGGGCTCCAAGGATTCATAAGCAACTCTGTATCCAATGGTACAATGCTAACAACGCCTGCACAATTAGATCAAAAACCACAAAACTAACATGTTGCTGACAACGTCACGATAACACGTATCAGCGTTAAAACAACCTTTGTCAGCGTTAGACAAATAAAGTGGAAAATCTAATTTCACATAAAGACCAATAACAATGCATATCCTGTACATACTTTTACAATAAGACCCCAAAACACATATTAAGTGAGATTGATCATTCCAATACTTGTTACCAAGTATTGAAATCTTCCAGTATCAAAAGGTTTAGTCAATAAATCAGACACATTCTCTTCTGTTTCAACCCTATCTGGTTGTATTAAACCCTTTTCAAAACAATCTCTTATAAAACGATGTCTAATTTCTATGTGTTTTATTTTAGAATGATGTACAGGATTTTTAATAATGGATAGAGTACTGTTATTGTCTACAAAAATCTTGGTATGCATGAAATTACACCCATAATCCAACAGCTGGTTCTGAATCCATAAGACTTGTCCACAACAAGCAGCTGCTGCAACATACTCTACTTCAGTTGTAGAATTGGCCACCACTGTTTGTTTCTTGCATTTCCAAGAGATCAATCTACTCCCAAGAAACTGACATCCACCAGTTGTGGATTTTCTATCAAACTTGTCACCACCATAATCACTGTCTGAATATGCAATAAGCTCCAATGGTGAATCTTTTGGATACCATAATCCCAGGTCTGGATAACATCTAAGGTAGCTAAAGATCCTCTTGACAACATGAAGATGACACTCTTTGGGAGTCACTTGATGGTGTGCACATGCACACACAACAAACATAATGTCAGGTCTTGAAGCTGTAAGATATATCAATGAACCAATCATTGATCTATAGTGCCTGACATCCACTTCTTTTCCATCTCCAACTTTTCTCCAAGGGTGTTCTCTATCCATAGGAGTGCTAGCCCTTCTCTCATGTGGAGAAAAGCCAAACTTCTTCAAGATTTCTGCTACATATTTATCTTGAGAGATGAAGATACCATCTTCTTTCTGCTGAACTTGTAACCCTAGAAAGAAGTTCATCTCCCCCATTACACTCATCTTGAACTTGTCTGTCATAAGCTTGGAAAAGTCTTCACTCATCTTTGGACTTGAAGAGCCAAAGATGATATCATCCACATAAACCTGGACAAGTAAGAAATCCTTACCAGTCTTCTTTGTAAATAAGGTCTGGTCTATGGTGCCCCCTTTGAATCCATTTTCCACCAGATAGGTGGAAAATGTGCCATACCATGCTCTTGGGGCTTGATGAAGTCCATACATAGCTTTCTTGACTCTATACATCTTGTCTGGATGTTCTGAATCTTCAAAACCAGGAGGCTGCATTACATAAACCTCCTCTACAATTTTGCCATAAAGAAAAGCACTCTTCACATCCATTTGATAGACTGTAAAGCCCATGCATGAAGCATAAGCTAGAAAAATTCTTATAGCCTCAATCCTTGCAACTGGTGCAAAGACCTCCTCATAGTCTATCCCTTCCTCTTGTGTATATCCTTAAGCCACTAAACGTGCCTTGTTTCTGACCATAATGCCTCTTTCATCCTTTTTGTTTCTAAGAATCCATCTTGTCCCAATAGGTCTGACATGTCTGGGACAATCAACCAACTCCCAAACATCCTGGATAGCAAATTGGTGAAGCTCATCTTGCATTGCTTCCACCCAACTTGGTTCTTTGAGAGCATCAAAAATCTTTTTGGGTTCCTGTTGTGATAGAAAACAGGCAAACAAACATGCTTGAACAAGAGGGGTATCAACCTTCTTGTGAATATTGGCAATAAATCCTCCAAGATTCTGATGAGATCTTCTAGTTTGAACATGAGACATCACATCACCAATAATGAGTGAATTTTGTGAGATAATCTTCCTTCCCAGTCATGTGCCTAGAGCATCCACTATCCCAATAGCCATAATCATTAACCTGCTTTTCAATGCCCTACACATAAAGAAAACAAATTTAGTTTCTTTGGGAACCCAAGCCTGAACAGACTTGGATTCATTTGGTTGTTCAACAAGAACAGACTTAGTCCTTATAACAACCACTTGTTCATCCCTTTTTGGATTAAACAACCAGTTAACCCCAATTGGTTTTGTTATGACCTTTAAAATATAATTAAATCTGTTACATGTAATTGAAATCCCATCTGAATTAGCGTTTTGATCTTTCTTAGGTCTTCATGTCAAGCTAGAAGAAGCTTTAGACCCCTTTCCCTTTGGTTGCAAATATTTACCATTATTTGGTCAGACAACATTCTGTCAGCGTTTGATTTGGTCTTGTCAACGCTGAAATTACCCTTATCAGCGTTGAACCTAGGGTTTGCTACAGGAACCCATTGTCTATTATACCATGCATTAGTCTTCTGAAAAGGTCTTTGTCCATGAGTATTAGACCCTTTAGTAAAGAATGGGGTTGGTCTAATAACTTGTGGACTTTGCTGGACAAAAGATTTGGGTTTGACAGTGATTGACTTTTCGTCGGCGTTGCCTTTGAAGCATTGACACACTTATAGGCTAAATGTGAAAAACTTCCACAAGTATAACAGGCTTTTCTAGACATAACTCTAGGTCAGAAAAGAAACCTGTTCCAGTATCACTAATTTGGCTTTTTGGTGACCTAGGTTTTCTATACATTTCTGCATATTTAATACTAGGTTTTCTATCAACCTTTAAGCCAAGGTCAACAGTCTTGCCAGTGGTTGGGTTTGTCACGTTGATGGGTGTAGACTCATTTGGGCTATCACTAAGCATGCCACCCTTAACAAACAAGGTAGGGTTGGCTTTCTTCCATTGGTCCAAATCAGTCAACTTCTGCCTGTATTCCTCTACTGGGGTAAGAACTCTTGGTGTAGGAATAAATTCCTCTTCTTGGAGTTCTGGTAAACCAGTCCAAGACAAGTCCTTGCTAAGGACACCATAGAAGTTCCCAGCAGGTGGTGGAACACCAGCATACTCTTTCATCCTAATCCCAGTCATATCCCTAGAATCCCTTTATTCACTAACACATTTTTCTAGGGTTTGTGAGACTTTATCAAATCTCTGAATTTTAAGATCTACATTATCCTTATCTTTGATAGCCTCATCTAACTTAGCCTGTAACTCAGCATTGACTCTCTCCATGATGTTTCTAATACCAATACTAGAATTTAAGTCATGTTTTAAAATATTGATTTAATCTTTTAGGTCAAGCTCTATTTTCTTATACTCAGCTACAGTCTTTTCAGTTTGAGTAAGAGCAAGTTGATAGTTAGACAACTTGCATCTTTCATTAACCACATCTGTTGTCAATTTTAAAACTTATTTGTTAAGTTTTTCAGTGTTTAGACGACAACCCTTACTACAAAATGCATCATCATATACCTCATTGTCTGATGAAGATGAGGAGTGTGCCATGAGAGCATAGTGGACATGCTTTTCTTCTTCCTTTTCTGCAACCAAAGCTTTGTTCTCTTCCTCATCCTTAGCCAAGTAGCTCCAATCCCATCCAATACCATCAATTTCTTGCATTGCAACCATGCCTTTGGGATCCTGAGCCTTAATGATTTGGCTTGAGGGTTTTCCAGCATCAGATCTTCTTGGAGATCTGTATTCTCTCATAAAGTGTCCCATACGATGACAATTGTAACACTCAACCTTGGATTTATCAAATCCAGCAGTGTCCTTGGCATTAAAAGTCATCTTCTTCTTGAATCTTCTATTCCATCTGTTTGCTCTTATACTTGCAAGATCCATATTCCACTTTATGTCCATCTCCTCCAAATGTTCATCACTAATTTGCTCAAGGTCCTCATATGTAATCACTGAACCATTGGGAAATGAAGCAATGTATGCACACATAGTATCTAGATCAATACCAGCAGGCTTAAATCTTGGTGAGCCAACTTTGTATGTGTCAGCGTCTGAATGTGAGGCGTTGACAGGATTTGATCCAGCGTTGACACAAGTTGATCCAGTAACGGGGTGCATGTATGACTCCTTTTGATCAAATTGACCTTCACTATGTGAAAAGAAGGCTATGTTTCCATTTGTAGACTTGCTTCCATGATCTAAAAGAGTTTCATTCTCCACCAGCCTCAGTTTATTGTAAACATCATCAAATGTAGAACTTTTGTGAGTGTTATTAGCAATTATAGATCTTGCTTCAATCTTCCATGCATCACCAAGACTTTTAAGAAAAATGGTGATAATATCAACATCACCAAGCACTGTTCCCATTAAGGACAGCTTGCTTGTAATGTCAAGAAGTCTGCTTCTCACACTGCTTAGCTTCTCACTGGGTTGAGTTTTGAAAACACATACTCATGCAAGAGTTGCTTCTTTTTCTCTTGTACAGTATCAGCATTACCACCATAAGCAACTTCAAGAGCTGCCCAAAGATCTTTTGCAGACTCATAGCTTCTATATTTGTGCTGGTTTTCCAGTCCCAAAGAGAGTTTCAGAATACTTAGGGTTTTCATGTCACACCTTCTCTTTGTTATGTCCTCAGTTGAGACAGCTCTACCATCTTCAGGTTTTTCTCTTCTATCCTCTTCAGTAGAGTCTTGAACATTTGTTCTTTGTAAGATGGCAGCTGCAATCTTTTGAGCTTTATTGAATATGTTTCCATATTCAATAATTTCCCATAGGGTGTAATCATGGATTTGTAGATACTGTTCAAAGTTAAACTTCCACAGCTCAAAATTGTTTGGATCTAGCATGGGAATCTTGATGTTGGGGGTTGAGGAGGAGGAGGAGTTTACTTCTGGGATAGACATGATGTTTTTAGGGTTTTTTGAAAATTAGGGTTTTTGGCGATTTAGGGTTCTTGTGTTCTTTAGATCAAAGTTTCTCAAGAAGCTCTGATACCACTTGTGGAGTCCATTGATCGTTAGACTCAATGATTATGAACCATTCTATCTAGGATTATCAATGTTCATATGTATAAAACATAGCGGAATAGAACATTAATAGGAACAAGATGTTTTGAGAACAAAGATGAATTTCTCCCAAAGTGCTTGTATTAAATATTAACACAAACAACTCCAGGTGTGTATACATTGAATCCCACACCTAGAGATCGAACTTTACTGTAGGTTACATTGTGAAAACTTATATGAAACAAAACCCAAAGGTATCCTTTTATAGAATAAGAAGCCTTGTACAAGAGTCTACGTATCAGCTATTATAGGTAAAGATAAATATAGAAAATACATTGTTGATCATATCTTTACTAGAAACAAACTAGAAACATAATACGTGTAGACTAAATCTTCTATCAGTGCTTGACTTATCCTATCAACGCTTGACATCTTCTTGTCAATGCTTACTCTGTCAACGCTTGTTTTCTTCTTATCAACGTCCTAATTCCTCTTGTCAGCGTTCAAGTGTACTGGCTACATTTTATTCCCAACAAAGTTCCTATCCGAAAAGGAAGGCCTATCCGTATACAATTCTTTCTCCCTTCGGCAAGGGAAGAACTTGATTATTGTTATTAAGTCCTATCCGAAAGGGAAGGCCTATCCGTATACAATTCTTTCTCCCTTCGGCAAAGGAAGAATTTAATTATTTTTATTTAAGGTCCTATCCGGAATGGAAGGCCTAATCGCATACGATTCTTTTTCCCTTCGGCCGGGGAAAAGGATTATATTTGCCAAGCTCCTTCCGAAATGGGAAGCTCATTCATATACAAAATAAGTAGTGTTAACAGTTAAAGTTTTTCCGAATGAGAATTGCAAAACGTAAGGAAAAGCATGTATTCATAAAGAGTAAAAGTAAATGCATAAAACATAATGTAATTAGTACAATCATCCGAATCAGACAAAGGCCTAAAATAGGAAGAGCTAGTCTTAAATTATTACATTCATCCGAATAAAAAAGAGTAAATTGTCTTGGTGGATTACAAACAAATCAAACCGAAGAAGGGTCCTTCGATCCGGATGCATCTTCATCATTATGAGGAGACCCATCATTTCCATCATTGGTTGCCTCATCCGAAGGTTCCACAACCTTTTCCGGAGCAGGCGCAGGCTCAATCTCCATGAGACACTCGATAGGCAGGAAGAAGTTGGTGGAAACCTCTTCAAGGTATGGATATTGGGCTTCCGGAAGCTTGTCAACCATGGTCCTCATCTTCTTGTCACAATAAATATCGAAGCCAGGAGTATCCTTGATGATGGCCAATTGTTCTTCGACAGGTCTCCACACCTTAATCCCTTCAGACCAGCCAGCTTCAATAGCCTTATTGAAGCAATCAGTTATGTTCTTTTTATGCTCATGGCAATTGAGAAGCTTGGAAACGAGTGCAGGAAGCAAGGTCCGAACAGAGTTGTATCAGCTCATCTCAGAAGTATTATACTTGCTCTAAAGTTCAACCTTTTTGGCCTTGAGAACCTTAAACTCCTCGGCTTGCCTTTCCTTATCGTCACGAAGAACATGAAGAGTTTCTTCAAGATCAGCAATTCGGGCATCACGGCCTTTAAGTCTCTCAGATAAATCCCACTTCTCACCCACAACGACAACAAGCTCGGTGTCCTTAGAGGCACAAACCTTTTCGGCATTTTGAAGCTAAGAAGAGAGTTTAGAATTAGCTTGAATCTGCTCCGACAACTTGAGATCCGAAGCGTGAAGAAGTGCTTTGTATTCTTCACATTTATCCAAGAGATTGCCCTGGTCTTTGGACTCTTCCTCCAACCTACGAAGAGAGTCAACCATGCCCATTGTACTTCGGGCAAGTTGATACCAGCTTCGTCTAAGGGCAAGGGAAGGAGGATAGGAGCTCAACTCTCGTTGCACAACCGGAGGAATGAGATGCATCATCAGATCTCGATACTCAGCAAGGCTATCCACCCGGCTGGCAACACCAATGCCCCAGTTCGGAGCATACCTAGCACTCGGACCAGTTGCCTCTTCCTCAACAGTGAATATGCCTGTTTCGGAAAAGTGGATATAAAATTTTAAGGTTAAAGCAGATGCCACGATGCACATGCATAAAATAAAAGGGAAATCCGGGGAGAAAGGAACTTACGTTTAGAGTGATGATGACCCAAATCGATAACCCCTTTGCCATCCCTATGTTGGGTAGGCTCCTCAACCTCATCGGAAAAGACACCCTTGGAGCTCGATCCGTCCAGATATGATTTGCCAAGAGGTGAAGACTTTGGAGGGGGGCCTTTCTCTTTAGAAGGCTCCGAAATAGTATCCTTACCACCCCCTCCGGACGCCGACTCATGTATCTTTTCCAAGCCATTACCAGCAGGTCCGGAAGAATCGTCTTCTACATTAACAGTTAGGTTGAAAGACCTAAGAGGCATATGACTGATAACATTATCCTCATCAAGAATCTCATCTTCATGACCACCAGCACCTTCATCTGCGTCTACCCGTCTCTCCTTAGCTGAACCACCAGAAGTTGCAGCTTTCTCAGTCATACGCTTCATGCTCTGGTGAAGGTCGCTGACAGCCTTGCTGGTTTTGGTAGAAGCTCCGGAAGAACCACCCCTTTCGGGAGCCTTTTTCTTGCCCTTCGGCTTCTCCACCGGCTCCCCACCCTCTTCTTTCCTTTTCTTTTCCTCCGCAGCACGAAGAGCAGCAAGCCTTTTCTTTTCACGGGTGGCTCTGACAGCTTCACTCTCATTCATTGCAATTTATTGCTCAGCAATAGGAGCACTCAAACGCTCTCTGGCAGCTAGTGCACCAACAACGTGAGGAACAATCCGGTTGGCATCAGTTAAACGATCACCCTAGAGATTTTGCCCGGAGTAGTAACGGGAAACCTAAGGTACTCAGACATGGTGACAACTACAAGAAGGGAAAGGAAACACAACAAAAGCGATACAGACTTACAATCATGAAAAGAAAAGGCAAGATATAAAAAAGAGAGAAAATAAAAACAAGGGTAATACCATTCCCTTCCGGATCCAAAAAACGAGGCAAAAATTTTGGACACTCCCAAGTTAATGACACACCAGCCAATCAGCCATATACAACACGCCTTCCGGAATGGCAGCCAAGTCTATAACATGCTCCTCAAGAAGAAGAGCATCTGATTCATTAAAGCCATCCCGAGGAATATAATCATTTAAGTCCGAATCAACGTGTCTCCACGGCATAAACTCCGGAATCGCTCGACGATCTATGACAAAAAATTCCCACTTCCAATTCTTCAAGCAAGTAAGTGTATCATGAAAAAACTGCTTACGTGAACCCTTTCCAGATCTCTTTTCAAAGGAAAACCAATGACCTTGTTTGCTAAGCCTATAATAAAGACGAAACAGGGGTGCAGTGGGTTCAATAGAGAGGCTTCGGCAATAAACTTCAAAGGTAATGACGCGATTCAACCCTAACGGAACTAGTTGTGAGATATGAACGGCGAAGTTTTTCAAAACGGCCAAAAGTAAGGTGGAGAAGGGGACTCGTAGTCCGGATAGCTTAAAGAACTGCTCATACAAACCTATACAATTTGAAGGGAGACGATCCATAGTCATCCCCTCCGGAGCAGCTTGGGGGTTAAAGCTTTCCGGAATATGATATGTCTTCACTAAATGTTTAACATAGGCATCATTGAGATTAGAAGTATACTTGGGCATGTCGAACTTGGGAGCGTAGCGGGTCGAACCGGAAGGCCCAGGAAGATCTTCGTTTGCCATAACGTTTAAAGGAAGGATCCGGAAAGGTAACTAGGAAAGGAAGAGAAGATAACTGAGGAGAAGAGAAATCCGGATTGGTAGAGAGAAGAAATATATGTGAGAGAAATGAAAAACACACACAAACAAGTGACGAATGGGTAGGTATTTATAGGCTCGGTAAAAACATGGGAGAGCGTGAAAGGTACAGTAAAAAGGCACGTGTCTTCAATCCAAGCAAGCTAAGGCCACGTGTCAAGCATCGCAAGGAGATAGGGTAAAAGTGGTTGGGCCTTGATGGGCCTAAACCGAAATATGGGCTGATAAAATAATTCGGCCCACCCCGATTGCGAGAAAAAGGGAGTTTAAGTATTGATTCGACTAAACAGTTCCGACCGAATTAGCCTAATCAACACTTGGGGGGGGGGGGGGGGGGGGGGGCTTGTTCGTGTATGTGTCCGGAACACATGACCCGGAACACTTGTTCATTAATTTTGGTTTGCGACTTTATTTACCATATCTTTTAACCAAGAGAAATACTATAATCACATAATGTTTACATATAAACTTTCACATAATGATGTGACAAGTGAATTGAACCAATTGCTATGTTCTTCCCCCACTAACTATTGTATTTTATTACGAGTACAAATCATTTTATTACACATCATTCTATAATTTTTTATGTAAAAATTATATGGTTATGTAAAAATTATAAGGTTGTATGCTCTATCTTTAACCAAAATAAGCCGGAAAGCCAATGACTAAACCGTAAACACCCCCTACTCAAAGCTGAATGCATGTGTCTGTTTTCAAATACGTGTGTACGATTCTGCCAAGATTAACAATACAAGATCAAAGAAGGTGTCACATAAAAAATTATATATGGTGATGTTTGTTTTAATAAGATGTTTTGGGTCTGAATCTGACTACCGCCTCTTACTGGTAAGAGGTGGTCATAAAATCTGAATCTGAATGAAAAATGTTGTTTGTTTTTTACTATTAATCTAAATTATTTTAATTGTCCCTTTTAAGTATATATATGGAACAATTAGTTACACATTAACGATAAAGTAACATGAATAAGTTTTAGAAGACGAATATTTAAAAGAAAGGAAAATAATTTTTATATTCGCAAACACACACGGTTTCGATTCAAATACTGTAAAAAAAACGTGTCACGACTAAAAGCTGTATACATCTAACAAGTTACGAACCAACATTTGATGTCTTAAACTGGTGTGAGATTGATCATTTTAAAATGCCCAATAAGTTATTATTATTTTCAAAATATGAAGGCCCAAATTTTAGTTATAAGGTTAACCCACCCTTAACCCTAAAAACCTAATACAGTACTAGTATGATAGTAATATACGACTCCTACCTTCATTTTACAATACAGCCGCAATCTAGAAACACTCACCTACCAAAAAAAAATCATCTTATAATTTGTTTCGTTACTTCAGAACACTAACGAAAACAATCCTTTAATCCTATTTTTCGTGTTATTTTCTTAAATGTCTCGTTACCAGGTAGGTTTTTTTGTTCTTATTTATTGGCTTTCCAAAAATCAACGATGGTTTATATCAAAGATCTTTATACGAACAATCAAGAAATCAGAGATCTTATTTTTTTAAATATTTTTTTCTTATCAGTTGCTTGATATTGTTTAGTTGAATATGTAAGGTAAGAGGCAATCAGAGATTACCATTGCATCTGACCGAGTCAGATGTCTAACCCTTTGTCATGTCTGAATCTAACTGAAAAAACAAACAATCAAAACGTCTGACCGCGTCTGACTGGTCAGACATCAGACGCAGTCAGACAATTTTTTGCAAAAACAAACACCACCTAAGATCATTGTAATCAAAAATATTTTTTAAGAGATTATTATTCACTTTAAATTGAAATAGTTTCATAACATCAACAAGTTACAGATCGATATATTTGTCCTAGGCTGAATAATGAAAATAATGCAAAAATGGATATTTTTGTGGCAAGACATGTGAAGTATGATTAAGGAGTGACAATGTATGTATAAGACTAGTACACGTTTGATGTTTTGCAATGATTTTGACTTTATCTAAAAGAAGAAAAAAAATAGCTTCGAAGTATTATTGTAAACTATATGTTGCACGCTCATTTTGGTTGGAAATTTGTCTTGGTCTCCATTAAAAGTTGATCAATAATGTTCACCATATTTTGTTATCAAATAACAACCAAATTCCCTTTGACATAACACACAATATACATTCATCCTTTCAATAGGTACAAAGCAATGTTTTAAAACTAGGTTAACCTGGTTGGGTTATCGGAAGCCGGTTTCTAAGTAGAAAACCCCGATTAAATTGGTTGAATTATGAACTGAAACCTTAGCGGGTTTAATTAGAAAACTGTTTTTAACAATATTGAGTGCGACTAAAACATTGCTTGACGACTTGGATGCGATCCAAACAAATAGATTATTGTGAGTTCGTGTGATATGTTTAGTATCGATAGTTTGCACAATTCAAGCGTGTAGGAGCTCTCTAAGAATTAAAAAGAAGTAGACAGATTTATTTGACAGAACTTGAATGTTTTTATTCATCACGATTCGGTATATATACCGAATAAAAAGACATTAACTTGTTCAACAAGTCGAATAACATAACAAATATACGTTCCTAAATAACGATACAATATCACGTTCCTAATATAACTCAATAAACACTTAAGATAGATATGATCACATATGGTAATCATTATGCCACACAGGCTAGACGTTGCTCTCTTGGGTCGTGCGGTTTTCCGGCAGACCCGACAGGCTCGGTCGTGGTTCTTCAACAGGCCCGATACTCGGGTCGTGGTTCTTCAACAGGCCTGATAGGTTCCACAAACTCACATCGTGACAACTGATCATTGCTTGACGTTTGATCATTTCACTGAAAAAAGGGTCAGCTAACATTAACAACAAGTGAACGAGATCATAATCTCTACATTAACTTAAGACTTTTGAAAATTTCTTAACAGATGCTTCATACTTTTTAAAAAATAATTTGCTAAAGAGATTTAGTCTTAATCATTGTTGTTCATTATTACTAGCACCATATTTAAAGTTTGTTCAATGATTATATAAAATATAGTTGTTGGTTTGTTGCTATGGACCTTTACTACCAAGGATAAACTAAAAATAGTAGCTTTTTGCATGCCAAAATAATGATAATTATAATTATCTAATTTGTTTAGTTTAAAGAGTTTACTGAAATCACCAACCAGTCATTTAATATTGTGTTTACTTTTGCATTTATTTTCCTTGATGTGAATACAAAGATGAGAAAATGATATATGATGATGAAATCATTTATATAAAGGGATTAAGTCGTAGAATAACAATGTATTTTTTAAAATATATTGATTTCATACGTGTATTCTTAAAATGTACTCTATCCGTCCCTAAATAAATGTCCACTTTCACTTATTCTAGTCTTTCTTGTTCAACTTTGACCTTGAATATTTACGTTTGTGTTATATATACTTGATGCAAAATATATGGATGAATTAGGTTTTAAATGAATTTTTCAAAAATATAATTATTCGATTTTATCAAAGTTTAATAAGAAAACAAGAACAATGATTAATTCAACCAACCTCTCCTTTATTTTTCTTAAACTGCTTCAGGCTACCACTTCAAATGTGGTACCTGGATTGTGATCAGTACTTACAAAAGAAAGAAAATAGAACAAACACTTGTGAACCAATGATCTTAACAACAAGATCAAGGCACACAAACAATCAGAACAAACTAAACAATACTCAATGATTGAGATCAACAATGACTATCGAGAGAGAATAACAGAACAACTATCCTAACTATGAGAAAACGATGAATATATAGGTCTTGACTAGGGCTTCACCTAACTTGCTAAACTCAGTCCCTGCACAATATAAAACCTGCAGAAACAAAACCAAACTCCAAAAATATAGAAATGTTATATAAAACATTTACCTTTCTTACCCTCCAAGTTTGGTAGAATTGCAACAAGCAACTTATACTTTTAATACCCCCTCTTAAGTTGACTTGTGATATAAGTCAATAAACTTCAACTTATCACAAAACCATTTGTGATCTTTGATAGGTAACCCTTTGGTAAACAAATCTACAACATTGTCTTCAAATTTGATCTTAAAGGTTTTGATCAAACCTTCAGACACCTTTTCCCTTAGGAAGTACAAATTAATTTTAAAATGTTTTGTCCTCTCATGAAAGACAGTGTTAGCTGCAATTTGTATAGCAGAGCTACTATCACAACTAATAGGAACATGTAATGTAACATCAGCCTTAAGATTTCCATGATCTTAAGGATCCATATTATTTCACATGCAACACTATTCATAGCTCTTTATTCAGCTTCAACTAAAGATTTGCTATAACAGACTGTTTCTTATTTTCCAAGATACAAGATTATTTCCTAGATAAACAGTATACCCAATGACATATTTTCTAGCGATTTTACATTTAGCCCAATCTGAATCAACAAAGGCATTAAGATTCATATTATTATGTTTCTCAAAAGATATACCAGTTCTAGGAGAACCTTTAAGATATCTAAGAACATGAAAAGCAAGCTTAAGATGAGACTTATATGGAGCATGCATAAACTGACTACGACAGTGAACAACATAAGCAATGTCAAGTCTAGTCAGAGTAAGATAAATCAATTTACCAATAATTTTCTGATAACATGTCTTCTTATCAAGAATAACATCAACATCACACTTAGCTTGATCCTTTTTTTTCTTAGAAGGATCTGGCATAGGAGCTTTAGCAGGTTTACAAGCTAACATCCCATGCTCAGACAGTAATTCAAGACAATACTTTCTCTGGTTAAGACATAAACCAGAGTTAATATCAAGTACTTCAATACCTAAAAAATATTTGAGCTTTCCAAGATCTTTGATTTTAAATTTTGAACTCAAATATTCTTTAAAGGAATTAATAATACTTTCGTTGTTCTCTGTTATAATAATATCATCTACATTAACTAACAGGGAAACAAATGATTCATTTTCAGTCTTGGTAAACAAAGATACATCACTTTTACTTTGACTAAACCCATTTTATGTTAGAACACTTGTCAATTTTGAATTCCATTTTTTGGGTGCTTGTTTTAAGCCATACAAAGATTTAGTCAACTTGCAAACCTTATTATCAGAGTTAGAACCATAACCTTCAGGAAGATTCATATAAATTTCTTCATCTAAATCACTATAAAGGAATGCATTATTAACATCTAACTGATAAGCAGGCCAATTATTATGCACAGCAACAGAAAGAAGGCATCTAAAAGTCACAATTTTCACTACTGGTGAAAATGTTTCTTCATAGTCAATTCCTTCTTTCTAACTAAATCCTTTAGCAACAACCATAGCTTTGAATCTCTCAACATCTCTACTAGATTTTTATTTCACTTTCCACAACCATTTACCAACAACAGGTTTTCTACCTAGAGGTAAGTCAACAATAACCCATGTATTGTTACTATTAAGAGCCTCCATCTCCTCATTCATCGCCTCAACCCACCTAGGGTCTTTGTCAGCCTCATCATATGATTTAGGTTCATGAATTTTATTCAGATTATTTGAGAACATAAAGTTATGCATATATAAACTAGTATAATTCACAATAGTATTAATATCATACTTAATCCTTTTATTAAGCTCATAGTTATCAATCTTAGCATGAATCTTATGAGGTCTACTTGACCTTCTTAGCTCAGACCTCTCTGGACTGTTTTGTAAAAGTTGATGAAATTCTACAAAATCTTCACCCTCAGACTCATAGTCATCATCATTAAGGGAAACATTAGGATCTATAAAATTAGCCTCACCACTGCCTAGATCACTCTGGTTTCCAATACTATGATATTTATTAATCACAGAGTCTGACCCTTGAGAGTGACTGGTAATAGTGGTAGAAGTATCAGTTGATACTTCATCAGCTAAGTCAGACCCTTTTGATATGCTACCTCTATCACCTAAGCTTACATGTCCCAATTCATCATACAGATCATCATATTTGTTTACTACTAAGTCAAAAATATTTAAAATATTTATACCCTGATCTTCAAAGATCAAATCACTTTTACAAACATCATATTAAAAGGAAAGACTGTTTCATAAATTTTGACATCCCTTGAAAATAACACAGTTTTTTACTCAAGATTAAAAATTTTATAACCCTTTTTTGTAAAAGAATATCCAATAAAAACACACTTTTTCAGACCTAGCAACAAACTTATCCATATTATTAAGCACAATACTAAAACACAAACAACCAAAAGATTTTAAATGAGAGATATTTGGTTCTATATTATATATCATTTCATAAGGGCTTTTTCCAGAGAGAACAGAGCTAGGAATTCTATTAATGAGATAAACAGCAGTAAGAATAGACTCAGGCCACATGTTCAAAGGTAACCCCCCTGAAATATAAGGGCTCTAGCAATATTAAGTAAGTGCCTATGTTTTCTTTCAGATATACCATTCAGCTGTGGTGTATACACACAAGTAGTTTGATGAACAATGCCATTAGTCTGAGTAAAATTCTCAAATTTATGATTAATGAATTCAGATCCATTATCACTTCTAAACATTTTAATAGACACATCAAACTGGTTTTTAATTAGATTAAAAAATTCGACAATTTTATCAAAAACTTTATCCTTGCCTTTAAGCATGTATAACCACATAGCCCTGGTATAGTCATCCACCACAGTAAGGAAAAATCTATATCCATCTCTACTTTTTACTTTATAAGGACCCCAAACATCTAAGTGAACAATACCACCTAAGGATTTGGTCTTGTGCTCACTTAAAGGAAAATGATCCCTTGTTTGTTTAGCCTTATGACATACATCACAAGGCTGAACATTATTAGTAGCATCAATCTGAATTTTATCTTTAAGAATAGCTAAAAATTAGTCAGGGGGATGACCAAGTCTATTATACCAAACACATTTAGACAAATAACACTTGGCTATAGCACTATTAGTAAATTTTTTACCTGAATCAAACAAGTAAAGTCCATTCTTCTCACTACTAGTCCCCAGAAGGGACTTTTGAAGAGAATCCTGAACGAAACATCTAGACTCAGTAAAATAAACAACAAACTTATCATCATTGGCCAACTTATGAACATATATAAGTCTAACCTTAGAGCCTGGAACAAACAGCACATTTTTAACACAGTTTGATCAGAAAGTTGAAATTACCAACATGTTTAACTTGTTCAATAGTTCCATCAGGATGAGACACAAATAATTTTTATTTTGAAACATCAATTGTAAAACCCGCATAAAACACCATGAATAGTACAATACATGAAAACACGATTAAATTAAAACTTTCTATTAATAATATACGACACGTGTCACAAACATTAAATTACAAGTATTAAGTAATTAATGCACGATAAATATTATGTATAATATTTAATTCACGACACCTAAAACACGAATGCATACGAATAATAATTGGACACGAAAAACAAATGGTTTTGGTGTTGGGCTTGTGTGTGTCCGCGGCAACAAGAGGAAGGGAGAGGGGCTTTTGGGCTTGATATATCAAGATTTTGCTAGGTTCAATTATTGTTCTCGGTATCCTCTCGAATTGATCTCTGGTTAATTGTGCGACTCAGTTGTTCTTGGTGAATCAAATAAAAGAGTTGTCGTTGTCTAAAACTAATTAAAAATGGAAACCTGAAACAAATGAAAATGAAATAAAGACGGTAAAAAGAGACAACAAAAGATAGAGACTTGGCGAGAAGTAAATTACGAGAAACTTAAAAGGCAAATAAAGTAAATGATCAAAACTTAAACTAAAAGGAAAGCAAATAAAAATTCAAATAAAGAAAAAGGCGAGAAAAATAAAGCTTGAAAATAAAAGACAAAAACTTAAAAAGAAAAACCAAAAAGAAAACTTGACAGAACCCTTGATTCGGAAGTTCAAAACTTCCGAATGAAGCTCAAACTTCTGAATGAAGCTCAAACTTCTGAATGAAGCTCAAACTTCCGAATGAAGCTCAAACTTCCGAATGAAGCTCAAACTTCCGAATGAAGCTTAAACTTCCGAATGAAGCTCAAACTTCCGAATGAAGCTCAAACTTCCGAATGAAGCTCAAACTTCCGAATGAAGCTCAAACTTCCGAATGAAGCTTAAACTTCCGAATGAAGCTCAAACTTCCGAATGAAGCTTAAACTTCCGAATGAAGAATTCTTGGTATGGAAGTTGTGGCTCGTTCGGAACTTTCCTGGGAATACAGTAACAGAAACAAACAAACCCCGAAGAACAGGGAGATATAGTAACAAAGAATCTATCCACAAATTAATCAAAATCAAACAAAAGATTTAACCAAATTAATAACAAATCATTCAATAATCATAAACAAGCAATTTAAATCAACAAACATAACCAAATTAATCAAAACCCACTTGATCAAAATCATAAAAACTCAAGAACATGAACAATCAAGATAAAGAACAAATCAAACAAGAAAGGTAGAAGGAGATTAGCAATAAGATAAAGATTAACAACAATTAAAGGTAAACTTACTTGGAATTAAAAGAGAATCAAGGGTGCGTTACATGAAAATTAAAGTGCATAAAATTAAGGAACAAGAAAAAATGAAAATGGAGAAGAGAGGCTTGTCAAGCCTCCAACAACCTAAACAAAAATGAAGGTGAAACTATATATAGGGGAATTAGGGAGGAGCTTAGGAAGCTTCCTCCCTCTTTCTTCTTTCTCTTAATTGCACTCTTAAGTCCTTGATCTTCTTAATCTTTTGTTAATCTCTTAATACTTGGACTTTGTCTTGGGATTTCTTCAAACTCGTCTTGTATTCTTCAATAAATTAGACTTGAGTTCTTCGGCTTTTAAGTAAACTTCCGTCTTTTGACTTTTTCTTCGATAAATCTTCAGAATTGGTCTTGGACTTCCGTTCTTTTTCCACTCTTAATCTTTCGACTTCATCTTTCGTCTTTTTCCTCGATAAAAGCCCGTGAATGCCGTGTCTTCTCCACTTCTTACCTTTTCGTCCTAAATCACAACAAAAACACAAACCACGCGTAATTCCGACATAAATAACATAAAATACACGTTTTTGCTCGGTTTTTATTGTAATTAAGTGGTAAAAAGGATGGGTGTTTTCACACCTATCAAATCCCCTACACTTGACCATTGCAATGCCCTCATGCAATGCTTAGTGATAAAGCAAGGTTTACACTTTCCATCATAATCAACCTACCTTGGCCTTTATTAAACAACTAAGGAAAATAAAAAAGATAGAAAATAACAAGATGAAACAAGGAAGAAACATGTAAAGAAATCTAAGACTTACATTAGGGCTTGTGTGTCTTGAATGTTTATCACCCTCAAGTTTCACGTTCTCCATGCCAAGCTTAAAAACAAGATCATTGTTAGTACAAGTTAGCATAACAAACATTTACTCATGCGGTTCAATTAATCACTTAAACTCCCTTATTCCTATGGGTATCTCTTATATTTTATTGATGTCTTGAACGATCACGAGGATGCATTGTTGACTTATTTCGATAATTTATTTAGGCTGAAAGCAAAGTAGGACGATTTGATCAATAGTTAGCTAAAGGACAAAATCTCTTAAAACTGCTTCTCGGGATATCAAAAAGTTCATATCTTGGCATAACTCGGTTCACGATTTGAGACCTTTCTCGGGCCGATATTTGGCATGTACTTCATACTTCATATCTTGAGAGACGTGCTTGAGATAATGGTCTTCTCATCGTTAATAGAGTTTCTTCACTTGGAGACTTTTGAGAGGTACTCCAACTTTGTTGACCACGACTTCATGATTATTTCTTCAATCTCTATTTGGGATTTTGAGATACAACGATCCGCCTCCTTTTCGGACTTGGATCTATTTATCCTCATACCTTGTTAGGGTCTTTTCGGATAGACTTCTCCATGATCTTTATGGGAGTTGATTGCTTTTCGTCGTGAGTCTTGATCCTTCATATTGATTTTGGGAATAATGCTTTTCACATCACTTTGGATCTTCAGCAATAAAATTGAATCCTCATGCCTTGTTAGGGCCTTTTCGGACTCGCCAATCTTCGCGCCCCGCTTCATAGGTTATGCCTTGGCTATGAACTCTTATCATTACCGAGCAACTTTTAAACGATCTTGGGCTAGAAGCTAAGTAACTTTTCAAATCGTACGACCTTACTTATTGCAGATAATTTATTAGCAAGTGATGGGAGAAAAAGATCATAATTAACTCACATAAGTTAATGAAAGAATACCAAACTTGTAACCAACTCTATCATTTCTCGTCCTCCACAATTTAAAATCTCAAGGAATGAGACTCGTGGATGCTTAGCCCAATAAACCAATTAAGGTCTACATAGTTAAGGATACTAGCTAGAGTGAACTTGGATAAGTAAACTCGGGTTGAGTCAAAATATTCACAACGGGCCTAATATATCTAAGATATCTAAACTTGTTAAAACCATTTTATTAAAATAAGAGAAAAGTAGCAAAAATAAAGGGAACTACAACTAGGCCAAAATAGATTAAAAATTTTGAAAAATGTCGAAAAATTGATTTTTCGGTTAAAATGAGGGAAAATACAAGGAAAAGACCACTTAACTTCGATAGAAGTCCCCCCTACACTTAAGATAAACATTGTCCTCAATGTTTAAGCATGTGGTAGTAAACTCCCCTACACTTAGGACATTGTGCACGTTGTTTAAATCTCGCTAAGGAAGAGACAACTAAAGAGATTCCTATTTTAATATTGAGAAATATAAAATAGTGAATCAAAAAGAGTTTAGGATAGAACCGGGAAGAAGGGAACACGTAGTCACGGTCGTCAAAAGTCATCAAGAGTGTGTCTTTGAAGCTCTAATCCCTGCACATGATAAGAAAGAAAGCAAGAAACACCACGGGGCTCCCCCCTACACTTATGGTGAAAATAGATAGATAATTGGGTTGCCTCCCAAAAAGCGCTTGTTTATATTAACCGAGTCATGAGCCTGACTCGTCCCCGAATTAAATGGTCCATGGGGAAGCCTCGAATGTGATACCGGGATCAAAGACCTTGTCCTCGTTCCCGGTTGACATCAACAAAGGAGAGGCGGGGGGGATAAGTCTTGAATGTGAGAAAGGTCCTTTCGACATACGAGAAGTATGTGAAATCGAGGTCCACGGGAGGTGGGGTAGGTAAAGTAAGCACATTGTCCTCCCCCAAAGACAATAGATGCTGAGCAAGCGGCAAAGCCGTATTTTTTATCAATCATAGCATAATCAATGTCACCTCCCGGGTCAAAGCACTCATCCTCTGTGATAGTGGCTAAAGGGGAGGATGAAAGGTGCGCGGGAGGGGGACTTGGGACCATATCTTCCTGCAACAAATTATCAAAAATAATGTCCCCCTCCGTGTCAGAATCATCAATACCTGGAGGGATGGAGTGGATATCGATTTCTTCCAGCAATGGGTCATTATCTTCAACGGGAGGGATAGATGTAGGTAAAGACTTGGAAAGAGAAGGAGAAGTCAACTCTTCGAGTTGAGCAATAAGAAGATGAGCTTTCTGTAATCTATCGCGAAGAAGCACGTCTTCCACCTTATCCACAAGGTCATGTTCATTGGTGAACTTCTCGTAAACCGGAGAGAATAAATCGTCATTGTCTGCATCTCCCGGTGGAGATTGAGAAATTACAAAAGTGAAATTCTCATAGCAGAGAGAAGAATCGTCATCACTAGGATCGACCTCGTCCGTAAGAGCAACGTCGTCCTGAAGCTCCATAGCAGGTAAGTCACAAACCTCATCATCGAATACTTTGTCGAGACCAACATCATTAAGCTCATTCAATGAATCAAGATCCTTAGACGCAGTAGGAACATCGAGAGTAGGAGCAACAACTTCAGAAGATGAGTTGAAGGTGCATACAGCATCATCGTCATCATCATCATAATAGTATTGACGCACAAGCGGAGGGGTATAATCACTAAGATTAGATACTTGCTCTTGTTGCAGTCGGTTTTCCTCGTCCCTAAGTTCTTTAAGAAAAACAACGGCTTCTTGAAGTTGCAAAACAATGAAGTGTGTTTCTTCATTCAAGGTAGTGAGTTGGGGGTCAAGATTAATTTGCTGAGAGGATTGATGATTGAGGGTGTGATGTGGGGGTTCAAAGTGTTGAAAACCTGAATTATAGCAAGGTTGTGGCTCATAGTTCATCGGTTGAGAATAATTAGAAACCGGGTTTGGTTCATAATAATCCATAGGTGAAGAAAACTGAGGACACGGATTTGGCTCATAACAATTCATTGGTTGACAATAATAGGTATCGTGAGGACCACCAGAGTTGTTGCAAACCGGGTATGGAGAAAAATCAGGTGCGTCTTGTGGATAGCTATTATCATTGTCATAATTGTACCCCGGTTCTTGCCCGTGACCATACGGGTATCGAACCGGGCACGAAACATGCCAATGAGAATCGCTTCCACAATAGATGCACGGGGGAACAGGAGGTTGGTTCAAAAAGAGTGAATTAGTCGAGTTGCACAAGGGACAAAATCCGAATTGTGTGTAGTCGATATCGTTTCCACACCGCTCACATGTACACCATTGACAAGAGTTGTTCCCAGATAATTGTTTCCCACACCGGACGCAATGGACATAAAAATCCATAAAGAAAGATAGATAAGCAAGAAGAATATTTTTGGTGCAAAACTTTGAAAAAGAAATGCTTTTTATGATTTTTCAAATGTTTTTGGATTTTTTTTTAAAATATTTGGACACGAAAAATAACGTTCACAAGTGAACGGGTCCCAAAAGCCAACGCGTCTCTCACAAAAAACCTTTGATCTTCACGAAAAGAGCCGGCAGCGACGCCATTTGATATATCAAGATTTTGCTAGGTTCAATTATTGTTCTCGGTATCCTCTCGAATTGATCTCTAGTTAATTGTGCGACTCAGTTGTTCTTGGTGAATCAAATAAAAGAGTTGTCGTTGTCTAAAACTAATTAAAAATGGAAACTTGAAACAAATGAAAATGAAATAAAGACGGTAAAAAGAGACAACAAAAGATAGAGACTTGGCGAGAAGTAAATTACGAGAAACTTAAAAGGCAAATAAAGTAAATGATCAAAACTTAAACTAAAAGGAAAGCAAATAAAAATTCAAATAAAGAAAAAGGCGAGAAAAATAAAGCTTGAAAATAAAAGACAAAAACTTAAAAAGAAAAACCAAAAAGAAAACTTGACAGAACCCTTGATTCGGAAGTTCAAAACTTCCGAATGAAGCTCAAACTTCCGAATGAAGCTCAAACTTCCGAATGAAGCTCAAACTTCCGAAATGAAGCTCAAACTTCCGAATGAAGCTCAAACTTCCGAATGAAGCTTAAACTTCCGAATGAAGCTCAAACTTCCGAATGAAGCTCAAACTTCCGAATGAAGCTCAAACTTCCGAATGAAGCTCAAACTTCCGAATGAAGCTTAAACTTCCTAATGAAGCTCAAACTTCCGAATGAAGCTTAAACTTCCGAATGAAGAATTCTTGGTATGGAATTTGTGGATCGTTCGGAACTTTCCTGGGAATACAGTAACAGAAACAAACAAACCCCGAAGAACAGGGAGATACAGTAACAAAGAATCTATCCACAAATTAATCAAAATCAAACAAAAGATTTAACCAAATTAATAACAAATCATTCAATAATCATAAACAAGCAATTTAAATCAACAAACATAACCAAATTAATCAAAACCCACTTGATCAAAATCATAAAAACTCAAGAACATGAACAATCAAGATAAAGAACAAATCAAACAAGAAAGGTAGAAGGAGATTAGCAATAAGATAAAGATTAACAACAATTAAAGGTAAACTTACTTGGAATTAAAAGAGAATCAAGGGTGCGTTACATGAAAATTAAAGTGCATAAAATTAAGGAACAAGAAAAAATGAAAATGGGGAAGAGAGGCTTGTCAAGCCTCCAACAACCTAAACAAAAATGAAGGTGAAACTATATATAGGGGAATTAGGGAGGAGCTTAGGAAGCTTCCTCCCTCTTTCTTCTTTCTCTTAATTGCACTCTTAAGTCCTTGATCTTCTTAATCTTTTGTTAATCTCTTAATACTTGGACTTTGTCTTGGGATTTCTTCAAACTCGTCTTGTATTCTTCAATAAATTAGACTTGAGTTCTTCGGCTTTTAAGTAAACTTCCGTCTTTTGACTTTTTCTTCGATAAATCTTCAGAATTGGTCTTGGACTTCCGTTCTTTTTCCACTCTTAATCTTTCGACTTCATCTTTCGTCTTTTTCCTCGATAAAAGCCCGTGAATGCCGTGTTTTCTCCACTTTTTACCTTTTCGTCCTAAATCACAACAAAAACACAAACCACGCGTAATTCCGACATAAATGACATAAAATACACGTTTTTGCTCGGTTTTTATTGTAATTAAGTGGTAAAAAGGATGGGTGTTTTCACACCTATCAAATCCCCTACACTTGACCATTGCAATGCCCTCATGCAATGCTTAGTGATAAAGCAAGGTTTAAACTTTCCATCATAATCAACCTACCTTGGCCTTTATTAAACAACTAAGGAAAATCAAAAAGATAGAAAATAACAAGATGCAACAAGGAAGAAACATGTAAAGAAATCTAAGACTTACATTAGGGCTTGTGTGTCTTGAATGTTTATCACCCTCAAGTTTCACGTTCCCCATGCCAAGCTTAAAAACAAGATCATTGTTAGTACAAGTTAGCATAACAAACATTTACTCATGCGGTTCAATTAATCACTTAAACTCCCTTATTCCTATGGGTATCTCTTATATTTTATTGATGTCTTGAACGATCACGAGGATGCATTGTTGACTTATTTCGATAATTTATTTAGGCTGAAAGCAAAGTAGGACGATTTGATCAATAGTTAGCTAAAGGACAAAATCTCTTAAAACTGCTTCTCGGGATATCAAAAAGTTCATATCTTGGCATAACTCGGTTCACGATTTGAGACCTTTCTCGGGCCGATATTTGGCATGTACTTCATACTTCATATCTTGAGAGACGTGCTTGAGATAATGGTCCTCTCATCGTTAATAGAGTTTCTTCACTTGGAGACTTTTGAGAGGTACTCCAACTTTGTTGACCACGACTTCATGATTATTTCTTCAATCTATATTTGGGATTTTGAGATACAACGATCCGCCTCCTTTTCGGACTTGGATCTATTTATCCTCATACCTTGTTAGGGTCTTTTCGGATAGACTTCTCCATGATCTTTATGGGAGTTGATTGCTTTTCGTCGTGAGTCTTGATCCTTCATATTGATTTTAGGAATAATGCTTTTCACATCACTTTGGATCTTCAGCAATAAAATTGAATTCTCTTGTTAGGGCCTTTTCGGACTCGCCAATCTTCGCGCCCCGCTTCATAGGTTATGCCTTGGCTATGAACTCTTATCATTACCGAGCAACTTTTAAACGATCTTGGGCTAGAAGCTAAGTAACTTTTCAAATCGTACGACCTTACTTATTGCAGATAATTTATTAGCAAGTGATGGGAGAAAAAGATCATAATTAACTCACATAAGTTAATGAAAGAATACCAAACTTGTAACCAACTCTATCATTTCTCGTCCTCCACAATTTAAAATCTCAAGGAATGAGACTCGTGGATGCTTAGCCCAATAAACCAATTAAGGTCTACATAGTTAAGGATACTAGCTAGAGTGAACTTGGATAAGTAAACTCGGGTTGAGTCAAAATATTCACAACGCGCCTAATATATCTAAGATATCTAAACTTGTTAAAACCATTTTATTAAAATAAGAGAAAAGTAGCAAAAATAAAGGGAACTACAACTAGGCCAAAATAGATTAAAAATTTTGAAAAATGTCGAAAAATTGATTTTTCGGTTAAAATGAGGGCAAATACAAGGAAAAGACCACTTAACTTCGATAGAAGTCCCCCCTACACTTAAGATAAACATTGTCCTCAATGTTTAAGCATGTGGTAGTAAACTCCCCTACACTTAGGACATTGTGCACGTTGTTTAAATCTCGCTAAGGAAGAGACAACTAAAGAGATTCCTATTTTAATATTGAGAAATATAAAATAGTGAATCGAAAAGACTTTAGGATAGAACCGGGAAGAAGGGAACACGTAGTCACGGTCGTCAAAAGTCATCAAGAGTGTGTCTTTGAAGCTCTAATCCCTGCACATGATAAGAAAGAAAGCAAGAAACACCACGGGGCTCCCCCTACACTTATGGTGAAAATAGATAGATAATTGGGTTGCCTCCCAAAAAGCGCTTGTTTATATTAACCGAGTCACGAGCCTGACTCGTCCCCGAATTAAATGGTCCATGGGGAAGCCTCGAATGTGATACCGGGATCAAAGACCTTGTCCTCGTTCCCGGTTGACATCAACAAAGGAGAGGCGGGGGGATAAGTCTTGAATGTGAGAAAGGTCCTTTCGACATACGAGAAGTATGTGAAATCGAGGTCCACGGGAGGTGGGGTAGGTAAAGTAAGCACATTGTCCTCCCCAAAAGACAATAGATGCTGAGCAAGCGGCAAAGCCGTATTGTTATCAATCATAGCATAATCAATGTCACCTCCCGGGTCAAAGCACTCATCCTCTGTGATAGTGGCTAAAGGGGAGGATGAAAGGTGCGCGGGAGGGGGACTTGGGACCATATCTTCCTGCAGCAAATTATCAAAAATAATGTCCCCCTCCGTGTCAGAATCATCAATACCTGGAGGGATGGAGTGGATATCGATTTCTTCCAGCAATGGGTCATTATCTTCAACGGGAGGGATAGATGGAGGTAAAGACTTGGAAAGAGAAGGAGAAGTCAACTCTTCGAGTTGAGCAATAAGAAGATGAGCTTTCTGTAATCTATCGCGAAGAAGCACGTCTTCCACCTTATCCACAAGATCATGTTCATTGGTGAACTTCTCATAAACCGGAGAGAATAAATCGTCATTGTCTGCATCTCCCGGTGGAGATTGAGAAATTCCAAAAGTGAAATTCTCATAGCAGAGAGAAGAATCGTCATCACTAGGATCGACCTCGTCCGTAAGAGCAACGTCGTCCTGAAGCTCCATAGCAGGTAAGTCACAAACCTCATCATCGAATACTTTGTCGAGACCAACATCACTAAGCTCATTCAACGAATCAAGATCCTTAGACGCAGTAGGAACATCGAGAGTAGGAGCAACAACTTCAGGAGATGAGTTGAAGGTGCATACAGCATCATCGTCATCATCATCATAATAGTATTGACGCACAAGCGGAGGGGTATAATCACTAAGATTAGATACTTGCTCTTGTTGCAGTCGGTTTTCCTCGTCCCTAAGTTCTTTAAGCAAAACAACGGCTTCTTGAAGTTGCAAAACAATGAAGTGTGTTTCTTCATTCAAGGTAGTGAGTTGGGGGTCAAGATTAATTTGCTGAGAGGATTGATGATTGAGGGTGTGATGTGGGGGTTCAAAGTGTTGAAAACCTGAATTATAGCAAGGTTGTGGCTCATAGTTCATCGGTTGAGAATAATTAGAAACCGGGTTTGGTTCATAATAATCCATAGGTGAAGAAAACTGAGGACACGGATTTGGCTCATAACAATTCATTGGTTGACAATAATAGGTATCGTGAGGACCCCCACAGTTGTTGCAAACCGGGTATGGAGAAAAATCAGGTGCGTCTTGTGGATAGCTATTATCATTGTCATAATTGTACCCCGGTTCTTGCCCGTGACCATACGGGTATCGAACCGGGCACGAAACATGCCAATGAGAATCGCTTCCACAATAGATGCACGGGGGAATAGGAGGTGGGTTCAAAAAGAGTGAATTAGTCGAGTTGCACAAGGGACAAAATCCGAATTGTGTGTAGTCAATATCGTTTCCGCACCGCTCACATGTACACCATTGACAAGAGTTGTTCCCAGATAATTGTTTCCCACACCGGACGCAATGGACATAAAAATCCATAAAGAAAGATAGATAAGCAAGAAGAATATTTTTGGTGCAAAACTTTGAAAAAGAAATGCTTTTTATGATTTTTCAAATGTTTTTGGATTTTTTTAAAAATATTTGGACACGAAAAATAACGTTCACAAGTGAACGGGTCCCAAAAGCCAACGCGTCTCTCACAAAAAACCTTTGATCTTCACGAAAAGAGCCGGCAGCGGCGCCATTTGATATATCAAGATTTTGCTAGGTTCAATTATTGTTCTCGGTATCCTCTCGAATTGATCTCTGGTTAATTGTGCGACTCAGTTGTTCTTGGTGAATCAAATAAAAGAGTTGTCGTTGTCTAAAACTAATTAAAAATGGAAACTTGAAGCAAATGAAAATGAAATAAAGACGGTAAAAAGAGACAACAAAAGATAAAGACTTGGCGAGAAGTAAATTACGAGAAACTTAAAAGGCAAATAAAGTAAATTATCAAAACTTAAACTAAAAGGAAAGCAAATAAAAATTCAAATAAAGAAAAAGGCGAGAAAAATAAAGCTTGAAAATAAAAGACAAAAACTTAAAAAGAAAAACCAAAAACAAAACTTGACAGAACCCTTGATTCGGAAGTTCAAAACTTCCGAATGAAGCTCAAACTTCCGAATGAAGCTCAAATTTCCGAATGAAGCTCAAACTTCCGAAATGAAGCTCAAACTTCCGAATGAAGCTCAAACTTCCGAATGAAGCTCAAACTTCCGAATGAAGCTCAAACTTCCGAATGAAGCTCAAACTTCCGAATGAAGCTCAAACTTCCGAATGAAGCTCAAACTTCCGAATGAAGCTCAAACTTCCGAATGAAGCTTAAACTTCCTAATGAAGCTCAAACTTCCGAATGAAGATTAAACTTCCGAATGAAGAATTCTTGGTATGGAAGTTGTGGCTCGTTCGGAACTTTCCTGGGAATACAGTAACAGAAACAAACAAACCCCGAAGAACAGGGAGATACAGTAACAAAGAATCTATCCACAAATTAATCAAAATCAAACAAAAGATTTAACCAAATTAATAACAAATCATTCAGTAATCATAAACAAGCAATTTAAATCAACAAACATAACCAAATTAATCAAAACCCACTTGATCAAAATCATAAAAACTCAAGAACATGAACAATCAAGATAAAGAACAAATCAAACAAGAAAGGTAGAAGGAGATTAGCAATAAGATAAAGATTAATAACAATTAAAGGTAAACTTACTTGGAATTAAAAGAGAATCAAGGGTGCGTTACATGAAAATTAAAGTGCATAAAATTAAGGAACAAGAAAAAATGAAAATGGGGAAGAGAGGCTTGTCAAGCCTCCAACAACCTAAACAAAAATGAAGGTGAAACTATATATAGGGGAATTAGGGAGGAGCTTAGGAAGCTTCCTCCCTCTTTCTTCTTTCTCTTAATTGCACTCTTAAGTCCTTTATCTTCTTAATCTTTTGTTAATCTCTTAATACTTGGACTTTTTCTTGGGATTTCTTCAAACTCGTCTTGTATTCTTCAATAAATTAGACTTGAGTTCTTCGGCTTTTAAGTAAACTTCCGTCTTTTGACTTTTTCTTCGATAAATCTTCAGAATTGGTCTTGGACTTCCGTTCTTTTTCCACTCTTAATCTTTCGACTTCATCTTTCGTCTTTTTCCTCGATAAAAGCCCGTGAATGCCGTGTTTTCTCCACTTTTTACCTTTTCGTCCTAAATCACAACAAAAACACAAACCACGCGTAATTCTGACATAAATGACATAAAATACACGTTTTTGCTCGGTTTTTATTGTAATTAAGTGGTAAAAAGGATGGGTGTTTTCACACCTATCAGGGCTCGACCCATTTATGAATCCATGTGTACCAAATTAACTCTCCAGGGATTTTCATATTACCCATTTTTAGAAAAAAAATCAAAAACCCTAGCTTGCTTCGTCTCCTTAGCCGCGACAGCCACCAAGCACACAAGGACGATTTTATGATTTTGATATTGGGTTTTTACGTATTAGTGTTTGTGATTCAATCCTACATTCATCCACACATTCGGTATTTAATCATAACCTTAATCTTTTTAATCTTTCATTTAATTATGATCCATGTTCATGAATATTTTAAAAACATAATTAAAACATGTTATGGTTAAAGATTAAACAAGATTCGGGGGTTCGTTTGGTTGTATTGGTTCGGCCGCACGCAAACCGAGACCAAGTTTAGTCTCGGTGGGTGTTTTGTTCACACAGCCGCAACCCACTAGGGCCGACGTGTGTTTTGGTGCACCAACCGCAACCCATCTGTCAAACAGTGGGGTACATGTGTGGTTCAGTGGCAACTAAGAGCCCTCCAAGCTCTCTGTGGGTCTTAGGCAGAAACAGTGGGAACCGGCTATAGGCCGGTGGGTACTTTGGCTCGGCAGGGGGAACATCGGCTCAGTCGGTGTGAACTCGTGGGCTGACAGTGGCAACCGACGATGAGGCCAAGGCCTTAGCCACCGACTAATACACCCAGCCACCGGTTGTGGTGTCGTGTTCAGGTGTTTGGTGGTCTCGGGTTCGGGGCTCGGGATTACTAAATAATTATTATGCTTTAATAGGTTAATTTAATTAATTTAATTCATGTAAAATTAAATTATCTTTTAACTCAGGTTATATTATTAAAATTTAATAATACATGTTATAACCTAAGTATTTTTATTTGACTTAATTAAATAAAAAACCATGCTTAATTTAACTAATTGATATAAGGTAAAGTTTTATTAAATTAACCATGACAATTATTAATTAATAAACCATACATTTTCATTATTAATTAATAATCACTTTAGCCTAAGTATTTCATTTAATAGACTTTACTAATAAATTATCATGGCTTATAACTTATGACTAATAAGCACTAGCTTATATTTTAGACTTATCAATTCAGCTTATTCTATTTATGGAAACTTTCTATTTCAGGAAACTTACTATTTTTGGAAACTTTATATTTTTAGAAACTTTATATTTTTAGAAACTTACTATTTTTGGAAACTTTCTATTTTTGGAAACTTTCTATTTTTAGAAACTTACTATTTTTGGAAACCTGCTATTTTTAGAAAGTTACTTATTATGACACTACAAATATAATAATACAATAATACATGAAATACATAACCAAAATACATGTAAAACATGAATAAATACAAGATAACACTTAAAACAGTAAAACATAACAAGAACATATAAAATAAGCTAAGAACACACAAAACCAGTAATACACTCAGTAATCAGACAACTCATGTGACAACCCGGAAAAATAGGTTCATTTTTTTCCTTTTAATCATAGGATAATTATCGCACTTTATTAAAATCACCATTAAACTACGACAAGAGGCTATCTCATTTATAACAAGAGTGCTATTAAAAATAAATTGCAACAAGTTATTTAGAGTTTATGAGTCATATAAACGTCAAAAATTGTTTAATTTAATAGTTAACGTAAATTATCGAAATCATCGTTAATTATCGAAATCATCGTGAATTATTAATAGAATGTTATATAAACGATATCTACTCACGATTTCTTCAAAACAATATATGATGGACTATAAAAAGTATATAAATCATATATTTATCACTTTTAATTTATTTTCAACGTTTCAGATAATTTATCGAGATAATCGTATTTTATTTATTATTTAATTATATATATCGTTTTTATGAAAAATGATCACAAAAAAATGTGTAAAATAACTTTATCAACTAAGAACTAATAAAATTAATTTGTAAACTTCAAAATAGATTGTACGAGCTTAAATAAATTATTAAACGACTAGAAATAAGCCCATAACAAATTTTAAAAGCCCATAAACCCAAATTAAACCCAACTAAAAGCACATAAGCCCAAATTAAGGCCCTAATGACCCATGTTTAGTAAATTTCGGTGGAATAAGCCCCTAGGGACACAAATGCCGACTATTTGCATACCTAAATTTTAGGAAATCAATTTTACTCCAATTACAACTTATCTACTTGCCAAAATAATGCATGTATTCTTCCTGGCACTAATAATTCGACCCATCCCTCATCAAAACTCAGCAATGAACCATAAGAGATGTATCCTATTCCTAAAAATCCTCCACAACATATTGTTCTTCAATCTCTTGCTACAGTTATTGATTTCCATCCATTCTTCTTGATTTCCATCCATGATTGATTAAGTGGTGATAAGTATTCAATAGTAGTATAAATATGCAGCACCTAAGATGTCTTGAATCATCAAATCATCATAAACAAATCAATTAAATCCTTTCCTTGTTCTTTGTTTGTTGTCGTGAACCGCCACCACCCCAAGAGAATTTAAGGACTCCTAAACCTCCACCAAGGACCCTTGGTATCTTCTCTAGAATCTCAGCAAGTGTGAAGAACCATAGTCGAAACCCTAGCAAAAATCGATTTAGGGTTTTCTAAGAAACCCTAATTTTGATTTTTGATTTCTGTTTCTGCTGATGTTCTTGTTCCTTAAAAACATCCTTGACATTACTTATGGTCTTCCACGTAGTCCTATTACAAGTTCCTAAGTCCTTCAAGTGTTCTTGTACGGGTTGTGCAAGCAAAATCCTAGCCGAGGTCTTTTTAGGGTTTTCTAGGTTCGGTTTTGCTCAAGCCACCAATCCCTTCATAAGATTTAATTCACATGGTAAAATTAACTTTTGTTACATGTTAAACCCTGATCTAGTAATGCCTAAAGTTGGAAAATAACACGTAATTGACTAAATGGTTAAAAGCGAGCCCTAACGGGGCGTACGGGTAAACACCGTGCCCTAATTTTGCTTAACTTGATTTTAAACTGAATTTTCGTGTTTCATACTGTTATTTGATGTTAGTAATTAGTTTATGTTAGTTAAGCTCAGTAGGTAATGTATTTGATCAAGTGGTAAAAGTAGCCGAAACTCTCGTTGCTAAACTAGCTTAAAAATGCCTAAACTTTTGTTAAAAACCGACCATCCAATAATGGTCACGAAATTTTTTCTCTAAATATTCATATTTCATTTTTAATAAGTTTTATAATGCTTTTTGAATCAAGTAAAAAGACCTAAAAATGAATTTGATATTACACTTTCTATTTAATGATTTTATGCGAAATTAATGAAATTGTATGCATGTAAAATGGTAAACTATAGAACACTTAGAATATCACTAATATCAATTACCGAATGAAATGGTAAGATCATAATATTAATCAATCTCTGCAAAGCGAATCATGGTAGAAGAATAAAAAACGAGCTTATAACTAATAAATAATTACTACACGTAAAAATGACGTTTTTAAGAAAATCTAATAATATTTTATAACTCATGAAATTGTTAAATAAAATTTCACGCTAAAATTGTAAATTTTTACATTTCATATTAATTTAGTAAATAATGACATGACTTCATTATACTTAAAAATGATTAAGAAATGAATACGAAAGCTGAAACCGTAAAACCTGAATTTTTATTTATTAAAACCTTCGTCAAATTTAACTGTTAATTTATTAGAAAAATTTAATAAATTTAAATTACTTTTACTTGAATTCATATCAGCCTATAAATGATTTTATAATGCATAAATATGAATATATAAAATGATAATAATTGATGAAACCCTAGTTTAAAAAGATAAAACCCGACCCTAAATAATTAAACTAATTAATAACCGAAAAACGATTTATAAAACTTTCGTCGTTACTATTCCAACCTAAAGCACCAACTGAGAAAGGGTTTATACATGTACATTATATTTATATTACACATGGTTTAAATAAACATTATTGTTATTAGGTTATCGGTAAAAATTCCACTTTGTCCCGCGACAAGTTACTATCAACAAGGTGACTTTCTTAGCCTATTTCTCAAATTGTTTATCAACTGTGAGTTACTAGCTCATATATCTTTCAAAATATTTCGTCATATTTTCGGGTGATAACATTGCTTGATTTATAACGCGTGAACACAAGTGAACTATTCTCTACTAGTTGATCTATGGCTCGAAACAACACAAATGATAACTGCCCACGGATCATGAACCGTTAGTCACCTAGCTGTGTTACAGTGAAGTGAGCGCGAATGTTATGGATAGATCTATGGAGTTGACACTCCTATTTACTTTGAATGGGTGCGTTCAAGTAAATACAATTTCATTTAAAGACGACGGGTGACTTAGGTTAGTCACCTGCATGGGCACACACATACAAAGTTAGTTAGACTTGTTAACGTATCGGTGTCATGAGCTTAAATAGTAGTAAAGATAAACTATGTTACTTTGTATGTATTATATTGTCACAGGTGGATACGAATCTTGTGGTTCATTAAAATGATTTTTATTGTTTTCTTAAACTCAAACCTAGGAACTCACCAACTTTGTGTTGACACTTTAACAATGTTTTTCTCAGGTAATCAGAATGAAGGATAAAATTGAAGTCTCATGCATTGAAGTCTTGTCAAGTCTAAACTCAGATCATTTGTACTATTTTATAAACCTTGTTTGATCGTCCGTGACCAGTTCATGCTTCCGCAATTTGTTAAAACATTTTTTTTAATTAATGCAAATGATCTATTTTCGAACGTCTCATATAGAGGTCGTTCTTTATCTCTTTGTGTTGTGATAATCATGAAGTCACCTACTCCCAAAGCTATGCTACTCTGATCCATTTTAGGGGTGTGACAGATTGGTATCAGAGACATGAGGTTATAGAGAACTAGATTGCATTAAGTAACACTAGACTATACCTACACTTTTATTTAAAATGATTATCACTTTCATGGTCACTAATCATAACCTACTTAGCTAAATATAGAATACATGTGAACTAACAATTTTGGAACTGTACATATGTCATATAAGATAAATGTGACCTACACACTCGAAACATCATTATCATATGGGTTACAAATGATTTAAATAAACTAGAGCTACTTATATAAAGTTTATTATTTCCTTATTACAGAATCATGTCAATATTTTGTGAGGGAGAAGACAACATGAATTTTACTATCACTCCATCTCAACCACAACTTATGAATACTCATCCAAAATACCAAATGATATTTCTCATGTTTACACTCGACGCCGTTTTAACCAAAATCCTGCTAAAATACCCAAATCCCGGCCAAAAGATGTACTGCCCGTAAATCTGTTAGACCTATTCCAACTACACAACTTGCAACACATACCAACAATCCTACAATTAGCCTTGAAGATTATCAAATGGATTCTGACTCATCACCACTATCACCTTTGTCCCCATATTCATTATCAGTTTATAACAGGATGATTGCAGAAGCAGACCTTGCATTAAAAGGAAAAGCTCCAACTGATGTCCCACCTTTTGGGATAGAAATTAGAGAGAGTTTCGCAATGGCTGATGCAACACCTTGGAAAGAAACAACCTTGTGCAAAACCCATCTCAAAGGTCAAATGCATAGCATACTCAATGATATGGATGGTTACTCAGCTACCTGTCTTGAGGAGTTATCATCCTTTATGACCAAATGGAAGGTGGATGCATTGGAAGAAGATCCTTTTGAGGAATTATGTGAGAAGTTTAGAAATGAATGTCACTATAATGAAGTTCGTTATGAAGATACCCTGTATCAATTTGGGGTAGTTGAAGGAAAAGTTAAAATGCTCGAGGAAAAATTGCAACAACTTCGTAACAAAAGTGGCTAAAATATTTACTATGTTTTCCAAAACCTTTATTAAGCTATAAGGTTTACCTCAGCTAGTTGATTTTAATTCTGTATGGCATTTCAAGGTTTATGTGTGAAAGTATCTCATTTTGATTAATAAGGGAATTTTATTTACCTTATTATGTACAACATGACTATTTAACCATGCTATCATAGATTATACATAACTCTATTATTCATCCATATTATAGAAGATAGCCCAGTACGCAAATCAACAACAAGAAGAGGCCCCGTAGTTAATGGGAATACGCCCGTTAACCGAACAATCAATAGAAATACTCCTGACATTAACAACGGGCTAAATGCGGAAATGCTTGACCAACTCATTGCTACCCGAGTGGCAGAGGCACTTGCAGCTGCGGCAGCAACCAATGCAGAAAGTACCCAAGAGGAGACAAATCATAGGCCTATTAATACCTATAATAAAACCTGCACCTACAAAGAGTTCCGCACCGTAATGCAAGGAAACTTCCGTGGTACGGAAGGAGCTGTAGGTCTGACTAGGTGGATTGAGAAGCTCGAATCCCAGTATGGGATTAGTAATGTGGCTGAGAGTGACAAGGTAAAATTTGCCTCCAGCACATTGCTCGATGGTGCGCTCAGTTGGTGGAACGTTTATGTTCGTTCTGTGACGATTGAAGTTGCTCATGCTCTACCCTAGAGTGAGTTTAAATCAATGTTCATAGGGAAGTATTGTCAACGGGAGGAAGTGAAACAAATTGAAATAGAACTATGGAACGTGAAGGTAAGAGGTACGTGTAACACCCCCAATTTCGTGTCATAGCAGCGGAAGAGTCATTGGGTGTTACTGGTATGGTTCAATCTCAATATCATAGAAAACGCCTCAAAATGAGTCGTTTTAATAAAACATACATCCATTCATTATTTAAGGGTAAAATAGTTCACACATGGTCCCAAATTGTTTTCAAGTTTACACAACATAACAACAACAAAAGTTTCTTAGAATGGACATAGTTTAGGAAAAGCGGGCCAAAACATTTCACAAGCAAGCTACACGAAACCGCCTTCCTTTGAGTGCCTTCTTCATGGACCTGAGATAAAACATGCTATAAAGTCAACAAAAATGCTGAGTGAATCTATGGTGTTAAATTTAATAAACGAACACAAGTATTCTGAATAAACCTTCAATGGTTGACAATCATGTGGATCAGACATAATCATCGGTGTTATTACATAAGTCTCATGACATTGAACGTTAACATATATTATTTCAGCCCAACACACCTAGCCAAGTGCGTATATTTCTCTTATACAATTGCATCCGATGTTTCATTACTAGTGCATCACAACACTACGCGATAGCTAGTCGCGACCGGACTGGGCGTCACCCCGATATATCTATCCATAGTATTAGCGTTCATTCGATTAACAATTCATGATTCAGTGGGTCTTTTTAAGGCTAGAAGCAAACTTATGAAAATAACTTTCATCTAGCATACAATCGGGTCCTTTGTGTTCTATTTTAAAACAAGCATGTTATCCCCCTCGTGGGTTTTAAAAAAATCTTTACAAGATAGTATAAAAGCGAGGCTATAGACTCACCTTGGTACGATAGTAGTAATATGACGATCGCTGACGATACGTGATGCCCGTTAAATACGAAGACCGCAACCTACCAAATAAGGCGCGTTCGTTAATAAATGACTCAAGTATAAATAGTACTTAAACAATACGAAACTCAAAATACAAAACCATGACAATTCCTAAAATAATAATAGTACAAGTGTACTCTTATACTTCTTTACATGTTACTTTATTATACTATATGACCAAATAAAAATCTGCTGGTACTTACCAAAAGTACAAGCTCATTTGCCCTACTTAAACAACTCCGTTTTCGACGAAACTTTGTCACAAACTCAATCATAATCAGTTTAAATTTCATTCAAAAATATTACTTTTAAGACCTTCTGCCCGACACACCTTCGTGTTATAAAAACCGGACAGATTTACGCCTTCAACTCGTAAAACCATTTTGACTTATCTAAACAATTCCGTTTACAAAACCGACACTCGGGTTTGAAAATAGACTCATGACCTGAGGTTTAGCAACTTACAACAGTCCTTGAAAATTTTTAAAACTCATTCTATAGTCCCCGAGATTCGATCCAAATATCGACAACAATTTTCGGATTGTGCCGATACCCGTCTCCCGGTACACGAATACTAAAAGTGTTGTAACTTCGCGCTCGTTTGGAGCTAGAAGCTCTATCTTATATCAAATCGAAGCTAACGAAATTCTCTACGACCCTATCTTATTAGTTTACCAATTTTATTACAGTAAGTAATTCAAAAATAGCCTTAAAGTTACTGCCTAAAATTGACCATCTAAAAATCATACCAAAACACCATTTTGACCCATTTCAACAATTTACATGTTCATATTATCATCCTAATATTACCATAACACATCTAACTAACTCCTAACAACCTCAAATTCAATCTAAAAAAATCAAATATTTAAAAATCTTGCATGCAACAACAATCCACTTCAAATATAATAATATTAACAACAAATATAACCATAGAAATGGATCAAACACATGTTCTTCACCAAAATCTTGAAAAAAAATTAAAGTGAATGCATGTGGGAAAATTTTATACCAATATGAAGCTCTTTGAATTTCTAGAATGGGTCTTTGTTTAGAATTGGATGAATCAAAGTGGATCAAATTTTTTTGAAGGGTATTTGGTTTGAGGGTGGACGGCCAACAAAGGGAAAGAGAGAGAGATTTGTGAATTTTATTTTTAAATGAGTTTTTAAATGAAAATAGTTAGTGGAATTTGTATGTATAGTTAATACACGGGTTTTTGCCTAATTAAAAAGATTCGTTTAAGTATGTCTCTTCGAATTAAAAAAGGAGTTTATGTGCGACTCAGTCGTTCTTTGGTGGAACAAGTAGTTGTGTCGTTGTAGTATATTTAAATGTACAAAGCAATGTAAGTAAATCTAAAATCTAACTTAAAATAAATTGACGGGAATTTAAAGCTAGACTAAAAGTAAATGGCACTTAATTAAATCTAAACTAATTAAATGTAAATGGCACAATATTTAAACTTTGAAAAGTAAATTAATTGAATGACTAAAAATAAGAGCGTGACGAAAAGTAAATTTGACAACGTAATATAATTTGAAAACTTAAAAATAAATCAATTAAAAAGGCGGGAAAACAAAATTTGAAGTAAAGCAAAAATAAAACAAGAAAATGAATCCGATCGCACTGCGATCGTAACCAATGAAGTGGTTGGATCGCACTCAGATCGTACCCACCACAATCGCAATGAGTGATCGCAGCCTAGATCGCACTTGGTGATCGTAGGCCTCGATCGCACTCGATTGCGATGGAAACAAATATGGATCGTAACAACAGATCGCAACCACGATCGTAGTGAATGGATCGCACTCCACCACGATCGCAACAAAGTGGATCGCAGTGGGTGATCGTGACCAAGCGATCGCAACACGAATCGTACTCTATGATCTTACCCACAATCGCAGTGAGTGATCGTGGTGGGGATTATGGAGTATGATCGTATTGTGATCCTAGTCCTTGATCGCAACAATGGATCGCAAGTAGAAACCCTTAAGGTTTATGCGATCACACTTGTTGGATCGTACTGGGGTTATAAGCAGTTACGATGGAAAGATTAAAAGCAGAATAAGCAAACTAAATAAGCACAAAGACAAATAAGCAAATGCCAAGAAACACTTTTGCATATTAACAAATAACAAAACTTAATTTAAAACGAGATTAAGAAAAACAAAATAAGCTTAAATTTAAAAACTTTTCAAAACACAAAATAAGCAAACTAAATAAGCAAACTTTTGAAAAGATGAAACTTTTTAGAAAACTTAAGAAAAATCAAATAAGCTAAGTATGAAACAAGCCAATAAGATTGTCAAACTTATAGCTTATCTCCTACAAAAACTTAGATGAATGTAAAAAGATAAACTTTTTAGTAAAATAAGCAAATGGATTAAGCAAAAACTAGCTTAATCCGAAATTCAAACCGAACCAAAAAGAAGAAAAGTAGAAGGAGAATGATGAAAAGAAACTTGATCAAAGATAAATGAAGATTAAAGCAACAAAATTAAAAACACTTACTTGGAATTAAAGGGTAATTAAAGTGCAAGACATGTATTTAAATTTGACATGAAAAGTAAATGACAAGTAATTAAAATGTGGAAGACTAATTGTCACTTTAGCCAACAAAATGAAAATGAACTATCTAATGACTATATATAGGGGAGGATTAGGAAGCTTCCTCCCCTCCTTTATTTATTCTTAATTGCACCATTAAGTCCTTCCCTTCTTAATCTGGACTTTAATGACTTATGGCTCGGGATTTCTTTAAACTCGTCTTTTAATTCTTCAATAAGTAAGACTCGAGTTCTTCGGCTTTTAGTAAACTTCCGTCTTTTGACTTTTTCTTCGATAAATCTTCAGAATTGGTCTTGGACTTCCGTTCTTTTTGCACTCTTGACTTCTTGACTTCGTCTTTCATCTTTTTCCTCAATAAAAGTCCGTAAATGCCCGTGTTTTCTCCACTTTTCACCTTTTCGTCCTAAATCACAACAAAAACACAAACCACACATAATTCTGACATAAAAGACATAAATTACACGTTTTGGCCCGGTTATTATTGTAATTAAGTGGTAAAAAGGATGGGTGTTTACACATCTATCAAATCCCCTACACTTGACCATTGCAATGTCCTCATGCAATGCATTAGTTACAAAGCAAGATTACATTTTTCATCATAATCAATCCACGTTGGCCTTTATTAAGGAGATAGAAAATTACGAATATTCAAAGTAAAGAAATAAAAAGCATACCTTGGGTTTTGGAAATGTTATGAATAATCATCATCCTCAAGTTTTCACTTTCTCCAAACCAAGCTTAAAAACGAGATCATTGTTATTATAAGTTAGTAGACTATCACGAACTCATGTGGGCCAATTACTCACTTAGACTCCCTTATTCCTAGGTGTATCTCTTATATTTTATTGTTGTCTTGAATGATCACGAAGATGCATTGTTGACTTATTTCGATAGTTATTTAGTCCGAAAATAAAGTGAACGATTTAATCAATAGTTAGCTAAAGGACAAAATCTTTTAAAACTGCTTCTCGGGACCTCATAAAGTTCATATCTTGGCATAACTGGCTTCGCGATTTGAGACCTTTCTCGAACCGATATTTGGCAGCGACTTCATACTTTAAACCTTGAGAGACGTTCATGAAATTATGGTCTTTTTTCATATAGGAATTTCTTCACTTGAAGTTTTGAGAGATTCATACTTGGACCACGACTTCTTCATTTTTCTCCAATCTTTATTTTGGATTTTGATATACAACGATCCGCCTCCTTTTATGACTTGGATCTATTTATCCTCATACCTTGCTAGGGTCTTTTCGGATACACTTCTCCATGACTTTTGGGGAGTTTTTGATTTTCGTCGTGTGTCTCGATCCTTCATATTGATTTTCGATAAATGATTCTTCACATCACTTTGGATCTTTAGCAACAAAACATAGCCCTCATGCCTTGTTAGGGCCTTTTCGGACTCGCCAATCTTCGCATCGCGCTTCAATAAGTTATGCCTTGGCTATGAACTCTAATCCATACCGAGTAACTTTTAAACGATCTTGGGCTAGAAGCTAAGTAACTTTTCAAATCGTACAACCTTATTTATTGCAGATAAATTTATTAGCAAGCGATGGGAGAATAGGCTCATAATTAACTCACATAAATTCACGAAAGAATACCGAACTTATAATTGGCTCTATCATATCTCGTTCTTCACAATTTAAAATCTCAAGGAATGAGACTCGTGGATACTTAGCCTATTAAATCAAAGTTTCGGGTTTTCGAGTCGCCTATAGGATCTTGCAAATTCTTAGACTTTTTCAAGTTTAGAAATTGCATTTTAAAGTTCCATTGATAAACGACTCTCTAGCATCAATTATAGGAACTTGCGAAAAGTTCTTGTTCTTAAACCGTGAGAGTTAAGACTTCCGCGTTTTATAGCTCCCTATATAAAAGCCTAGCAAAACTTGACTTAAACACGTTAAGGATACTAGCTAGAGTAACTTAGATAAGTAAACTCGGGTTGAGTCAAAAGATTCACAACGTTTGAAAATTAAAACCACTTTATTAAAAATTTATTCTAATAAGGAAAGAAAATAACTATACAAAGGGAAACACTAATAGGCCAAAATAGATCAAAAATTTTGAAAAATGTCGAAAAATTGATTTTCCGGTTAAAATGAGGACAAATACAAGGAAAAGACCACTTAACTTCGATAGAAGTCCCCCTACACTTAACATAAACATTGTCCTCAATGTTTAAGCATGTGGGAGTAAACTCCCCTACACTTAGGACATTGTGCACTTTGTTTAAATCTCGCTAAGGAAGAGACAACTAAAGAGATTCCTATTTTAATATTGAGAAAATATAAAATAGTGAATCGAAAAGAGTTTAGGATAGAACCGAGAAGAAGTGGAACACGGAATCACGGGTCGTCAAGAATCATCAAGAGTGGATCATTGAAGCTCGAATCCCTGATTAAGAAGAGAGGAGAGGAAAGCAAACCAACGGGTCTCCCCCTACACTTATGATAAAGAAAACGGAAAGATAGATACATGGGTTGCCTCCCAAGAAGCGCTTGGTTTTTGATTACCGAGTCGTGAGCCTGACTCGACCTTGATCATCATAGGAAGAAGCATGAAACATATCCACCAGGATCAAAGACCTAGTTTTCGTCCATCAAATAGCACAAGCTTAAGGCGAACAAGGCAAGCCAAAGAAGAATAGGCAAGGTTCCCTTAAGCAGTGATGGAGCACGGTGGAAGCAAGTATGGTGAGGTGCAAGCATATCTTCAAAATTTCCAAATATGTGTCCTTTTATTTCATCAGGTGGATACTGAGATGGCTGAAGAATATCAATACCGGGGTCGAACACCTTTTCCTTTAGGGGAAAATAGCACTCAGGCTCAGCAAAGTGTGAAGAAGATCCGCGAAGAAGCACAACCTCGTCCCTCAGAAGGGGGACAAAGAGGTGTTAAATCATATGTGCTGCGGATATTGGTGTCGACCGGTTTCTTCTCCTTTGAAAGAATGTGCTTCAAATCCAAAGTAGGATCAAGACGATAATCTTCAAAATCATAAGGAGGAGCATCACTCTCATGAGGGAAGTAAGTGTTGAGAAATGTAGAGAAGTCTTCCTCAAATGAGTAATCGTCCAAAGTAGGATCGAGTGATGGTGGAGGATCTTCATCGTGTGAAGAATCGCTCGAAAGAGTATCAGCCTCATCGAAATCATCATACGTGGGCAGATCGGGATACTCAGAAGTAAGGTCATCATAATCATCCGAATCTGAGCTAGACTCATCATCGTCATAAGCATCAAAGACCGGTGGAGAATTATAAATGGGAGAAGGTTCCAAATTGGGGCGAGAATCATCCACATCATCATGAAAAAGTGGATTATCAATGCAAGAGTCGAATAGAGGATTGTTGTAGAAGACAAAATCATCATGCACATTAATCATATTCACTGATTCTCGGCCTCCAAAGGATTTTCTAGTAAGCTTCCCCATTTTAAAAACTTGTGAATCATCCTCGACTCTTAAGATTAACTCACCTTCGGCCACATCAACTAAAGCTCGTCCGGTTCTCAAGAATGGCCAACCAAGTATTAAAGGAATACGAGGGTCCATTTCATAATCAACTACCACAAAGTCGACCGGGAAAGTAAATGTGCCAACTTTGATGAACACATCTTCGGCTATACCAACGGGGTAAGCGAGAGTGCGATTTGCAAGTTCAAGAGTCATCTTTGTTGGAGTGAGGTCGGGCAATGATAGTGTTTTCCAAACACTCAAAGGCATAAGATTTATACTGGCCCGAGATCAGCAAGGGCAGTAAATTCTTCAGTTTTGTTGAAAACGCAAGGCAACACAAAACGACCGGGATCTCCAAGCTTTTCCGGAAGTTCTTTAAGAATAACTACAGAGCAGTTTTCATTTAAGCGTGTGTAGTTCAATCAGCTTCTCCTTCTTGTTAAGCAATTCCTTAAATGCTTTGACAAATTTCGGCATATGGACAAGTGCTTCCAGAAAGCTAATGTTGAAGTTCATTTGAGAGATCATCTTCACATAGCGTGACACTTCAGCGTCATCCTTGGTTAGCATTTTGGTCTTGCCTAAACAAGAAGGATAAGGGATATTGGTTTTGGGTGGTGAAGGTGCAGGTGTAGCAGGTAAAGGTTGAGATGTTGAAGGGTCCTTCCTAGAGACATCGTCATGACGAGGCGGAGACGGTAATGGTGCACTAATACTAGGTGTAGGAGGAGTAGGGATAAATGGTGGTGGAGGAGGTGTAGATGATGGGGGTGGGATCGGTGGATCGACAATGGTAATTCCACTACGAGTATTAATAGCACTCACATTAGCTCGCGGATTGGTGACGGTGTTTGAAGGTAGAGAACTTGAAGTAGAAGGTTGAGCTGCGGGCAAGAAACTAGCAAGCATATTCTTCAAATCATTTGTTTGATTGCTGAAGGATGATTGAATATTATCTCGAAGCTCGGGTCTAATCTCATTTCCTTGCTTGGTGATATCTCCTTTAAGATTGATAATTTGGCTCTGTAGATTCTTGATTTGCTCACCTTGGGTTCTCATTATGGCTTCAACATCGGGGTTAATGGGTGGGGTTTGTTGGGCGGGTGGGTGATAAGGATTAGAAGCTCTAGGTGGGATTTGGTTGCTTCTATTGTAGTTGTTGGCGGGGTTTTGGTTTTGAGGAGAAAAACCGGGTGAAAGGTAGTTGTTGGATCGGTAACTCAGCAGATTTCTATCCCCTTGTGGTCGAGCTTGGTAATTTTCCGGTGAATAATTACCATAGGCTGCATACACATTTTCCGGATTTCCTTGAGTCGAAGGACAATCGGTGTATGAGTGAGGACCGCCGCATGTTTCACAAGAAGGTGCAACCGCTTTAACTTGTTGTTGTTGTTGGTTTGAAGCGAGAAGCGTGATACTTTTGCTCATTTCAGTCATCATGCGGGTGAGTTCGGTCATATCAGGGTTTGCTGAGGTGGAAGAAACATTGACTCTCGGGTTGTTCCTTGAGGAAGCAGAGGAATCCCAGTTTTTGTGGTGAGTAGTCATGTTCTCAATTAGCTCTCTACACTCCTCGGGTCTCCTTTTCATGAATGTGCCACCGGCGGCTGCAGTAATCGTATCACGATCTCGAAAAGTCAAACCGTTGTAAAAAGTATCAATTAAGGTCACAGGGAGCATGTTGTGGTTTGGACAACGATCAATCAAGACATTATATCTTTCCCAAGCATCAAAAAGAGATTCATCGGGTTCTTGCATGAAACCGCTGATTTGATTGCGAAGGCTCGTGACCATGGATGGTGGAAAGTAGCGCGACAAAAAGCGTTGAGTCATGTCATCCCAAGTGTGAATAGAATTCTTCGGGAGACGATCAAACCATTTCTTGGCATGATGTGATAAAGTATGTGGAAAGAGTTGTAGGCGTAGAACATCCATTGTGGCACCAGGCAACTTCATGCTTTGGGTGATTGTAATGAACTTGTCGAGGTGTTTGTTGGCATCATCATCAGGCATTCCTCTAAAAGGATTTGTTTGCACTTGCTGAATCATGTGGTGCTTCAACGAAAACTCAGGAGCGTTGATTTGCATCGGCGCAATCGGTCCTCCTCGTCCAAACATGGTAGGTTGACAAAGTTCCTCCATTGTCCGAAGATCGGGCTGTGGAAGAACATTGTTGTAATTGTTGAGGTGCGGTGGATTATTATTGTTGTTAACACCTGGCATACTTAAATCTTCTTGAGTCTCGGGCTCTTGAAAATTAGAAGATCTAGTACGCATACACCTGAAAATGCAAAAGAAAAAGAAACCAAACACAAAGGCAATATATATACAAAATAAAGATAAAATCTTTTTGGATTTTTGAAATTTTAATTTTTATGGATTTTTATCAATTTTTAATTTTTATGGTTTTTATGAATTTTGTATGCAAGAAAAATAACGCTCACAAGTGAACGGATCCCAAAAAGCAACGCGTCTTTCACATAAAACCATTAATCTTTACGAAAAGAGCCGGCAGCGGCGCCATTTAATACACGGGTTTTTGCCTAATTAAAAAGATTCGTTTAAGTATGTCTCTTCGAATTGAAAAAGGAGTTTATGTGCGACTTAGTCGTTCTTTGGTGGAACAAGTAGTTGTGTCGTTGTAGTATATTTAAATGTACAAAGCAATGTAAGTAAATCTAAAATCTAACTTAAAATAAATTGACGGGAATTTAAAGCTAGACTAAAAGTAAATGGCACTTAATTAAATCTAAACTAATTAAATGTAAATGGCACAATATTTAAGCTTTGAAAAGTAAATTAATTGAATGACTAAAAATAAGAGCGTGACGAAAAGTAAATTTGACAACGTAATATAATTTGAAAACTTAAAAATAAATCAATTAAAAAGGCGGGAAAACAAAATTTGAAGTAAAGCAAAAACAAAACAAGAAAATGAATCCCATCGCACTGCGATCGCAACCAATGAAGTGGTTGGATCGCACTCAGATCGTACCCACCACAATCGCAATGAGTGATCGCAGCCTAGATCGCACTTGGTGATCGTAGGCCTCGATCGCACTCGATTACGATGGAAACAAATATGGATCGTAACAACAGATCGCAACCACGATCGTAGTGAATGGATCGCACTCCACCACGATCGCAACAAAGTTGATCGCAGTGTGTGATCGTGACCAAGCGATCACAACACGAATAGTACTCTATGATCTTACCCACGATCGCAGTGAGTGATCGTGGTGGGGATTATGGAGTATGATCGCATTGTGATCCTAGTCCTTGATCGCAACAATGGATCGCAAGTAGAACCCCTTAAGGTTTATGCGATCGCACTTGTTGGATCGTACTGGGGTTATAAGCAGTTACGATGGAAAGATTAAAAGTGGAATAAGCAAACTAAATAAGCACAAAGACAAATAAGCAAATGCCAAAGAAACACTTTTGCATATTAACAAATAACAAAACTTAATTTAAAACGAGATTAAGAAAAACAAAATAAGCTTAAATTTAAAAACTTTTCAAAACACAAAATAAGCAAACTAAATAAGCAAACTTTTGAAAAGATGAAACTTTTTAGAAAACTTAAGAAAAATCAAATAAGCTAAGTATGAAACAAGCCAATAAGATTGTCAAACTTATAGCTTATCTCCTACAAAAACTTAGATGAATGTAAAAAGATAAACTTTTTAGTAAAATAAGCAAATGGATTAAGCAAAAACTTGCTTAATCCGAAATTCAAACCGAACCAAAAAGAAGAGAAGTAGAAGGAGAATGATGAAAAGAAACTTGATCAAAGATAAATGAAGATTAAAGCAACAAAATTAAAAACACTTACTTGGAATTAAAGGGTAATTAAAGTGCAAGACATGTATTTAAATTTGACATGAAAAGTAAATGACAAGTAATTAAAAGGTGGAAGACTAATTGTCACTTTAGCCAACAAAATGAAAATGAACTATCTAATGACTATATATAGGGGAGGATTAGGAAGCTTCCTCCCCTCCTTCATTTCTTCTTAATTGCACCATTAAGTCCTTCCCTTCTTAATCTTTTGTTAATCTTGGACTTTAATGACTTATGGCTCGGGATTTCGTTAAACTCGTCTTTTAATTCTTCAATAAGTAAGACTCGAGTTCTTCGGCTTTTAGTAAACTTCCGTCTTTTGACTTTTTCTTCGATAAATCTTCAGAATTGGTCTTGGACTTCCGTTCTTTTTACACTCTTGACTTCTTGACTTCGTCTTTCATCTTTTTCCTCAATAAAAGTCCGTAAATGCCCGTGAATGCCCGTGTTTTCTCCACTTTTCACCTTTTCGTCCTAAATCACAACAAAAACACAAACCACGCATAATTCCGACATAAAAGACATAAATTACACGTTTTGGCCCGGTTATTATTGTAATTAAGTGGTAAAAAGGATGTGTGTTTACACACCTATCAATAGTCCAAGGGTAGGGTAGATTTTGTCATTTAGGCATAGTTTTGGTCCAAAAATGCAATTAAATAGTTTATAAGGTAGAAAATGTAAATTTTAAATTTTGAAAATATTTACGGGGCTCGGGTTTCGTAAAAATACTTTTCGAAAGTTAAAACGCTCCATAAATATAATAATAAAGCTTCGACACGACTTAAAACGTAATTAAATCGAAAACATCGAAAATATAAAATATCGAGACAATCGATAATAAAACATAAGTATTTGGGCATCCGTCGGTATCGCGATCACTAATAGTTCTCGTCATTCGTTAAAACGTAAAACACGAGAAATAAAGATTAAATATAATAAAATCATTTTTATGATAAATTGAGAATATAATATCGATACCTAACATATTCCTTGCCGGTTTTCATCTAATCGACATTCTTATGCTAGTTTCAAGTCATAACCTTCTTGGTTAGTCGATAATTTAAAATTCTCATTAAATTAAATACGTAATACGTAATAGTCGAGATTAAAATAACGACCTGAAATTGACGGATTGTCACATTATCCCCACCAAATTAGGATCTTCGCCCTCGAAGATCAACTTGCGTTCTTGTCCGACCACTTGTTGAAATCAAAGAGATGAGGGTAATTCTTCCACATTTGGTCTTCTTGTTCCCAAGTATACTCCGGTCCTCTCCGAGAGTTCCATCGAACTTTGACGATAGGAATTCGGCTTTGTTTCAGTTGCTTGACCTCGCGATCCATGATCTCGATTGGTTCTTCAATAAAGTGCAACTTTTCATCAACCTTAACTTCGTCCCACGGTATAACGAGTTCTTCATCGGATAAACACTTCTTCAGATTCGACACATGAAAAGTGTTATGAATCCCACACAGTTCTTGCGGTAGTTCAACTTGGTATGCCACGGGACCTACTCTAGATGAAATCTTGAATGGTCCGATATAACGAGGACTTAACTTCCCACGTTTTCCAAATCGTACAAAACATTTCCATGGTGAAACCTTTAGCATAACCTTATCTCCCACATCAAACTCCAATGGTTTTCTTCTCACATCCGCATAACTCTTCTGTCGGCTTCGAGCAGACAACTACCTATTCTTGATTTATACAATCATATCCGTCGTCTCTCTAATCATCTCTGGTCCAGTGAGTTGAGCATCACCAACCTCACTCCAGCTCACAGGCGATCTAAATTTTCTCCCATAAAGCGCTTCAAAAGGTGCAGCTTTAATACTCGCGTGATAACTGTTATTGTACGAGAATTCGGCCAAAGGTAAGTGTTTATCCCAGCTACTTCCAAAGTCAATCACACAAGCACGCAGCATATCCTCCAAAGTCTGAATAGTTCTTTCGCTTTGCTCATCGGTTTGTGGATGATAGGTTGTGCTCATATCCAAATTGGTTCCTAAAGATTTCTGAAGTGATCTCCAAAATCCAGAAGCAAAACGACTGTCTCTATCGGAAATGATTGAAATAGGAACACCATGCTTACACATGATATTCTTCAGATAAAGGTCGGCAAGTTTCTCCAAACCGAACTTCTCGTTGATTGGAATGAAATGAGCGGATTTAGTTAAACGGTCGACAATAACCCAGATTGCATTGAACCCAGACGGTGTCCTTGGAAGTTTTGTGATGAAGTCCATCGTAATTCGCTCCCATTTCCAGATTGGAATTTCAGGTTGGACAAGTAATCCCGACGGCTTCTGATATTCAGCTTTCACTTTTGCACATGTTAATCATTTCGCGACGTATGTTGCGATATCAGCTTTCATATTCGGCCACCAGTATAACTTTTTCAAGTCTTGGTACATTTTGTCCGATCCATGATGAATAGAATACTTGGACTTATGAGATTCTAACATGATCAAGTCTCTCAGTCCACCAAAGAATGGTAACAAAATTCGACCTCTCAAACATTTGATACCATCGGATCGCGTCTCAAACGTTTCACCATCTCCTCTAAATCTTTCGGCTGCAATATTTTCCTTCTTACACGCTTCGATTTGTGCGTTTCGGATCTGCTCAGGTAAGTTATTATGAACTGTCACCACCAAAGCACGCACTCGAATCGGCTTCTCCCTTTCCTTTCGACTTAACGCGTCAGCTACCACGTTCGCCTTTCCTGGATGATAACGAATTTCACAGTCGTAATCACTCAAAAGTTCAACCCATCGACGTTGCCTCATATTCAGCTCCTTTTGATCCAATATGTATTATAGGCTTTTGTGATCAGTGAATACTGTACACTTCGTACCATACAGATAATGTCTCCAAAGTCGCAGAGCAAAAACCACAGCGCCCAATTCCAAGTCATAGGTAGTGTAGTTCGCCTCATTCTTCCTTAATTGTCTAGAGGCATATGCGATCACCTTTTCACGTTGCATGAGAACAGCACCATATCCTTGAAGAGATGCATCACAATAAACGACAAAGTCTTCACTTCCTTCAGGTAACGATAAGATCGGCGCACTACATAGTTTCATCTTTAGGGTTTTGAAAGCTTCTTCTTCTTCATCGCCCCATACAAACGGTTTATTCTTCTGAGTCAGCTTAGGTAATAGTTTCGATATCAAAGAGAATCCTTCAATAAACCTTCGGTAATAACCAGCCAAACCTAAAAATTGTCGCACTTCAGTTGGAGTAGTTGGAGCACTCCAATTCTTAATTGCTTCAATCTTCAGAGGATCAACATGTACCCCACTTTTATCAATCACATGCCCAAGAAATTGTACATAATTAAGCCAAAAATCACACTTTGAGAATTTAGCGTACAACTTTTCGTCCTTTAACAAGTTCAAGATAATTCTTAAGTGTTCGGCATGCTCTTCCTTGCTCTTGGAATAGATTAGAATATCATCGATGAAAACGATCATGAATTTATCAAGATACGGCTTACAAATGCGATTCATTAAGTCCATGAATACAGCAGGTGCATTAGTCAAACCAAAAGGCATAACTCAGAACTCATAATGACCATAACGAGTCCTAAACGCCGTAATAGGAATATCTTCCTCGCGTACACGAAGTTGATGGTAACCAGAACGAAGATCAATCTTAGAGAATACACGAGAACCTTGAAGTTGATCAAATAGATCATCAATTCTTGGAAGCGGATAACGATTCTTGATCGTCAGCTTATTCAGCTCTCGGTAATCGATGCACATACGGAACGAACCATCTTTCTTCTTAACGAATAAAACAGGAGCTCCCCAAGGTGACGAACTCGGTCGTATAAAACCTTTATAAGATAGTTCTTGCAATTGCACAAACAACTCCTTCAGCTCGGATGGTGCTAAACGATATGGCGCACGAGCCACGGGTGCAGCACCAGGAATTAGATCAATTTGGAATTCTACTTGCCTTGGAGGCGGAAGCCCAGGCAAATCTTCTGGAAACACTTCAGGATAGTCACGAATGACTGGAACACTTTCGATACGATTCTCCTTCGATTCCTTCTCCGATACATGAGCTAGAAATAACTCACAACCTCTTTCGATATACTTACGAGCTTTAATGCACGAAACGATCTTAAGCCGAGAATTACACTTATCACCTTCGATAACTATGGTCTTGTCATCTAAAGGAATCCTAACCTTCTTTTCTCCACAAAGCATAGACGCATTATACTTGGACAACCAATCCATTCCGATAATAATATCAAAACTTCCCAATTCGACGATCATCAAGTCTATCTTAAAAATACGGTTCAGAAGATTAAGAGAACATCCTAAGAGCGCACGATTGGTACTCACTAATTTACCATCAGCTAGTTCTACTTCATAACTCGCGGCTAATTCGACCGGTTTGATATCAATTAAGGTACTAAAACTTGTAGACACAAAGCTTTTGTCCGCACCAGAATCAAATAAAGCTGTAGCGTAACGGTTATTCAGTAAAAACGTACCAGTAACAACTTTCGGGTTTTGCTTAGCATCAGCTTCTCCTAGTTGATAGGCTTTTCCTTGATTATCACCACCACGTACATTCTTCTGCGGCTCAGGGAATTGATTCTTCATGTGTCCTTTACCTTGACAGTTGAAACAAGTCATTCCTTTCCTTCCTGGTCCCCAACAGTCTTCAGTCTTGTGCCCCAGCTTGTTACACTTTCCACACTTAGTACATTCTCCAGTATGAATCCTTTTGCAGCGTTGACATCGAGTTCCCTTATCAACAGGTGTAGTTTCAGTCATTGCATTAGCATTGCTCCTCCTTCGGTTCTGGTTCCTATTGTGAGATTTACGGTTATCAGCTCGATCATCACTTTCCACTTTAGCCTTTCTTTTACTACCTTCAGCAACACCATCAACCTTATCTTGGATAATCTGTCCCATCAGTTGGTAGGCCATACGAACAGCTTCATCAATATTGGCAGGTTTAGATGAGGTCACATCACCACGGATGTTGGCAGGTAAGCCTTGAATATACTGCTCCACCTTCAGATATTCTGGGTTAACTTTGTTTGGACAAAGTAGAGCAAGTTTAAGGAATCTGTTTGTGTATCCATCAATATCAGTACCCGTCAGTCTCAACTGATATAGTTCCTGTTCTAACCTTTGAATAACACTCCTTGGACAGAATTCCTCGGTCATCCATCTTCTCACTTCAACCCAAGGTGTAGCATAAGCAGCATTCATCCCTACAGACGCCATTCTTCCATTCCACCAAGTCAATGCTCGCCCTTGAAGAGTAGCAGAGGCAAACATCACCTTGTCTCCTTCCTCACTTCGACTAAATCGAAACACGGATTCTAATCTTTCAAACCATTGCATTAAACCAACAGCACCTTCAGTACCCTTAAAAGCCGGAGGTTTACATTTCATGAACGAGGTATAAGTACACTTCTTGTTGTCAGGAATCACTGGTCTATCAGCATCACCAGTTCCAGCAGCAGCATTTTCAGCTCCAGTATTGCCAGCTCCAGTATTGCCAGCTCCAGTATTGCCAGCGCCAGTATTGCCAGCTTCAGTGTTGCCAGCTCCACCAGATCCACCAGCTCCACCGGATCCTCCAGCTCCACCGGATCCACCAGCTCCATTATTCATATTTGCCATAAATGCATTTATAGAGACCTCAAATTGATCAGCTACTATAGCACGTAACTGAGTCTCAGTCAATTGTTTTGGCGGCATGATCCTGTTACACAATTCACATCAAAATGAGTATACATTCAACGCTTGTGATAACAAAACATGAATAACACAAATAAGAATAGATAGAATAGGAGAGAAACAACAAAGGATGATAGAACGAAGAATAGAATTTAGACAAGGAACGAAGATCCACGAGGAATGAGTCAAAAGAAAGGAATTTCTACTGTGACAATCAGCGTCGTTTGTAAATTACGTACTAGTATTATAATAATCAAATAATAAACACTTATAAATAAATAAATGTAATCCATTATGCTTTAAGCATAAATAATAATTAAATATTTATAACATATAAATACTTTTCTTATTCTCGTCCATTGGCACCTCGGAGGTTTCGCTTGCAGATGTTATAGTTAAAAGATTTCAAAATTTTATTTTTGGAAAATCTTTTCGTTCTCTATAACTTGAGCTCTGATGCCAATCTGTAACACCCCCAATTTCGTGTCATAGCAGCGGAAGAGTCATTGGGTGTTACTGGTATGGTTCAATCTCAATATCATAGAAAACGCCTCAAAATGAGTCGTTTTAATAAAAATACATCCATTCATTATTTAAAGGTAAAATAGTTCACACATGGTCCCAAATTGTTTTCAAGTTTACACAACATAACAACAACAAAAGTTTCTTAGAATGGACATAGTTTAGGAAAAGCGGGCCAAAACATTTCACAAGCAAGCTACACGAAACCGCCTTCCTTTGAGTGCCTTCTTCATGGACCTGAGATAAAACATGCTATAAAGTAAACAAAAATGCTGAGTGAATCAATAGAGTTTAAATTTAATAAACGAACACAAGTATTCTGAATAAACCTTCAATGGTTGACAATCATGTGGATCAGACATAATCATCGGTGTTATTACATAAGTCTAATGACACTGAACGTTAACATATATTATTTCAGCCCAACACACCTAGCCAAGTGCGTATATTTCTCTTATACATTTGCATCCGATGTTTCATTACTAGTGCATCACAACACTACGCGATAGCTAGTCGCGACCGGACTGGGCGTCACCCCGATAGATCTATCCATAGTATTAGCGTTCAGTCGATTAACAATTCATGATTCAATGGGTCTTTTTAAGGCTAGAAGCAATCTTATGAAAATAACTTTCATCTAGCATACAATCGGGTCCTTTGTGTTCTATTTTAAAACAAGCATGTTATCTCCCTCGTGGGTTTTAAAAAAATCTTTACAAGATAGTATAAAAAGCGAGGCTATAGACTCACCTTGGTACGATAGTGGTAATATGACGATCGCCGACGATACGTGATGCCCGTTAAATACGAAGACCGCAACCTACCGAATAAGGTGCGTTCGTTAATAAATGACTCAAGTATAAATAATACTTAAACAATACGAAACTCAAAATACAAAACCATGACAATTCCTAAAATAATAATAGTACAAGTGTACTCTTATACTTCTTTACATGTTACTTTATTAGACTATATGACCAAATAAAAATCTGCCGGTACTTACCAAAAGTACAAGCTCATTTGCCCTACTTAAAGAACTCCGTTTTCGACGAAACTTGGTCACAAACTCAATCATAATATGAATAAGACTCAGTTTAAATTTCATTCAAAAATATTACTTTTAAGACCTTCTGCCCGACACACCTTCGTGTTATAAAAACCGGACAGATTTACGCCTTCAACTCGTAAAACCATTTTGACTTATCTAAACAATTCCGTTTACAAAACCGACACTCGGGTTTGAAAATAGACTCATGAACTGAGGTTTAGCAACTTACAACAGTCCTTGAACATTTTTAAAACTCATTCTATAGTCCCCGAGATTCGATCCAAATATCAACAACAATTTTCGGATTGTGCCGATACCCGTCTCCCGGTACACGAATACTAAAAGTGTTGTAACTTCGCGCTCGTTTGGATCTAGAAGCTCTATCTTATATCAAATCGAAGCTAACGAAATTCTCTACGACCCTATCTTATTAGTTTACCAATTTTATTACAGTAAGTAATTCAAAAATAGCCTTAAAGTTACTGCCTAAAATTGACCATCTAAAAATCATAGCAAAACACCATTTTGACCCATTTCAACAATTTACATGTTCATATTATCATCCTAATATCACCATAACACATCTAACTAACTCCTAACAACCTCAAATTCAATCTAACAAAAATCATATATTTAAAAATCTTGCATGCAACAACAATCCACTTCAAATATAATAATATTAACAACAAATATAACCATAGAAATGGATCAAACACATGGTCTTCACCAAAATCTTGAAAAAAAATTAAAGTGAATGCATGTGGGAAAATTTTATACCAATATGAAGCACTTTGAATTTCTAGAATGGGTCTTTGTTTAGAATTGGATGAATCAAAGTGGATCAAATTTTTTTGAAGGGTATTTGGTTTGAGGGTGGACGGCCAACAAAGGGAAAGAGAGAGAGATTTGTGAATTTTATTTTTAAATGAGTTTTTAAATGAAAATAGTTAGTGGAATTTGTATTTATAGTCCAAGGGTAGGGCAGATTTTGTCATTTAGGCATAGTTTTGGTCCAAAAATGCAATTAAATAGTTTACAAGGTAGAAAATGTAAATTGTAAATTTTGAAAATATTTACGGGGCTCGGGTTTCGTAAAAATACTTTTCGAAAGTTAAAACGCTCCATAAATATAATAATAAAGTTTCGACACGACTTAAAACGTAATTAAATCGAAAACATCGAAAATATAAAATATCGAGACAATCGATAATAAAACATAAGTATTTGGGCATCCGTCGGTATCGCGATCACTAATAGTTCTCGTCATTCGTTAAAATGTAAAACACGAGAAATAAAGATTAAATATAATAAAATCATTTTTATGATAAGTTGAGAATATAATATCGATACCTAACATATTCCTTGTCGGTTTTCATCTAATCGACATTCTTATGCTAGTTTCAAGTCATAACCTTCTTGGTTAGTCGATAATTTAAAAGTCTCATTAAATTAAATACGTAATACGTAATAGTCGAGATTAAAATAACGACCTAAAATTGACGGATTGTCACAGTACGGACCTCACTGCTTATAATCAGCGTTTCCAAGAACTAGTTCTGTTGTGACCTGAGATGGTATCTACAAATGAGCGCTTACTAGAGCATTACATTGAAGGACTACCTTTGAGCATCAAAGGAAATGTGACATCGGGCCAGCCTGCAGACTTAAACAAGGCTATAGCTATGGCACAGATGTTGATGAATCAGGTAACACGAGAACTAGGAGAACGTTCTGGAGAGAAAAGGAAGTGGAATGGTAATCTCACCAACCAGACTGGTAATGTAAATCATCAAAACCCCAATAAGTGACAGGAAGTTGCTAGAGTATTTCCAATGGTCAAGGTGGACCGAGGAATTATTTTGGGAATTCACCATTCTGCGGAAAGTGTAATCTCCACCACCATGGTCCATGCCCATCAAGCTATCAAAAATGCGGTAAAATCGGACATAAGGCTGGAGAATGCATAGCGCCATCTCGCTTTGCAAGCCAAAGAGGAACGACAACGCAGTTAGGTGAAGTGACATGTTACGGATGTGGTGGGAATGGACACTTTAGTAACAAGTGTCCAAATTTTGGAAACCAAGTGCGTGGAACTCAGATACGCAACAATCAAAATAATAACGTGCGACCGGACCAAGGAAATTCCAATGGGAACAATCGCACATCAAACAAAGGCGGAAATTCTGCACCTGGAAGAATCTATCACCTTGGTGCTGAGACAGCAGCACACAACAACAACGTTGTCACCGGTACGTTCTTAGTCAATAACAACTATGCCTCAGTATTATTCGATTCTGGTGCGGATAAAAGTTTTGTGTAGATTTCATTTAGTGAACGTCTAAATGCTACCTCTACCTCTTTAGATTCAGAGTATATTGTTGAGTTAGCTGACGGAAAGTCAATTACCACGGACACTATTTTTAGAGAGTGTACCATAAATTTTCAAAACCACCCATTTCACATTGACCCACTCCTTGTCGAGTTAGGAAGTTTTGATGTTATTATTGGGATGTATTGGATGTCAAAACAACATGCCGAGATAGTCTATCATGAGAAGTGCGTCCGAATTCATTCTGAAGACGGTGTGTTGATCATACAAGGCGAAGGAAGCAATACCCAAATAGATCAAGGGTAGAAATCATCTCATGTATTCGAACCCAACGATACATTGAGAAAGGATGCCCAGTATTCTTGGTTCAAGTGACTAAGAAAGAAGAGGAAGAAACCCTAGAGAAACGGATCGAAGATGTACCAGTTGTTAGGGAATTCCCAGAAGTATTTCCTGAAGACTTACCCAGACTACCCCCGATGCGGCAAGTTGAATTTCACATTGAGCTAACACCCGGTGCTGCACCTGTTGCAAGAGCGCCATATCGGTTAGCACCTGCGGAGATGAAGGAATTAGCAGAACAACTAAAGGAAATTTCTGACAAGGAATTCATACGACCAAGTTCCTCACCTTGGGGAGCCCCGGTCCTATTTGTCAAGAAGAAGGATGGATCCTTTAGGATGTGTATCGATTATCGAGAGTTGAATAAGCTCACGGTAAAGAATCAATATCCATTACCAAGAATTGACGATTTAATTGACCAACTCCAAGGATCAAGTATCTATGTCAAGATTGATCTACGTTCAGGTTATCATCAATTAAGGGTAAGAGAGGAAGACATTCCAAAACAGCCTTCAGAACTCGTTATGGTCATTTCGAATTTCAAGTCATGCCATTTGGTTTAACAAACGCATTAGCGGTATTCATGGACCTCATGAACCGTGTGTGTAAACCATATTTAGAAAAATTCGTAATTGTCTTTATCGACGACATACTTATCTACTCCCGTAGTCAGGAAGAGCACAAAGGAAATTTGAGAATCATTCTGGAATTGCTGAGAAAGGAGGAGTTGTATGCAAAATTTTCAAGTGTGAATTCTGGATCAACCCTGTGCAATCCTTGGACATGTTGTTGATAGCAATGGAATCCACGTGGATCCAGCGAAGATTGATGCAGTTAAGAACTGGAGTACTCCCACCACACCATCGTAGATACGTCAATTTTTAGGTCTAGCTGGCTATTATAGAAGATTCATCGAAGGATTTTCTAAGATAGCTAAGCCTATGACGGAACTGACTAAAAAGAATAAGAAGTTTGAATGAGGAAAAGACCAAGAAGCAGCTTTCCAACTATTGAAGCAAAAGCTATGCAATGCACCTATTCTAGCATTACCCGAAGGCAGTGACGACTTCGTGGTATACTGTGATGCATCTATCCGAGGGTTATGAGTTATCCTAATGCAAAGAAAGAAGGTTATTTCTTATGCTTCCAGAGAATTGAAAGTTCACGAGAAGAACTATACCACTCATGACTTGGAATTGGGAGCAGTGGTATTTGTTCTCAAAACTTGGAGACATTATCTTTATGGGACAAAATGTGTCGTATTTACCGACCACAAAAGTTTGCAACACATTTTAAACCAAAAGGAGCTTAACATGAGGCAGCGAAGATGGATAGAATTACTAAGTGATTACGATTGTGAAATTCGTTATCACCCAGGCAAGGCAAATGTTGTAGCTGATGCTTTGAGTCGGAAAGAAAGAATCAAGCCATTACGAACAAGGTCCTAGTTATGACTAATGGTTTGGATCTTACATCTCAAATATATGGTTCAACAAGAGGCAATGAAACCTGAACACCTCGAAGATGAAGAAATTGGGGAATGATAATGAAACTAGATGCTCGCGCTGATGGAATTTTATGTTTTCATGGCAGATGTTGGTTACCGCGATACAGTGAAGTTAGGTCTTTGGTTATGCATGAATCGCACAAATCAAAGTACTCTATTCACCCCGGATCTGACAAGATGTACCATGACATGAAGTTACTATATTGGTGGCCAAACATGAAAGCCGACATTGCAACATATGTTGGTAAATGTTTGACTTGCGCCAAGGTAAAGGCTGAACATATGAAACCATCCGGTTTACTAGTTCAACCAGAGCTACCTGAATGGAAGTGGGAACAGATAACTATGGACTTCATCACCAAGCTACCCAAGACCTCCAAAGGATACGATACGATTTGGGTTATTGTCGACCGACTTACCAAATCAACACATTTCTTGCCAATCAAGGAAACCGACAAGATGGAGACCTTAATGGGACTGTATCTGAAGGAGATAGTCTCAAAGCATGGTGTGCCAGTATCAATCATTTCTGACCACGACAGTCGCTTCACCTCAAGATTTTGGCAATCCCAACAAAAAGCTTTAGGTACGCAACTAGATATGAGTACAACATATCATCCGCAGACTGACGGCCAGAGTGAGAGAACGATACAAACTCTGGAAGACATGTTAAGAGCTTGTGTGATTGACTTTGGAAATGGATGGGATAAACACCTACCTTTGGTAGAATTCTCATACAATAATAGTTACCACACAAGTATCAAAGTTGCGCCTTTCGAAGCACTTTATGGGAGAAAGTGTCGTTCACCGGTTTGTTGGGCGGAAGTGGGAGATGCCCAACTTACCGGACCCGATATTATTCACGAGACCACGGAGAAAATCTTCAAGATTAGGAATCGCATGCAAGCTGCACGGGACAGACAAAAGAGCTATGCTGACAAAAGAAGGAGACCACTTGAGTTTCAAGTTGGTGATATGGTTATGCTAAAGGTTGCACCTTGGAAAGGTGTAATACGTTTTGGAAAAAGAGGAAAGTCAAACACCCGCTATATCGGACCCTTTAAGATCATATAAAGGATTGGTCCAGTAGCATATCGTTTCGAATTACCTCAGGAGCTAAGCAAAGTGCATAATGTGTTCCATATTTGTAACTTGAAGAAATGCTTGGCTGATGAATCCCTCGTCATTCCATTGAGGGAATTAGAACTCGATGATCAACTTAATTTCATGGAAGAACCCGTTGAAATTATGGATCGGAAAGTTAAACAGTTAAGGCAAAGTCGTATACCTATCATTAAAGTCCGTTGGAACGCACGAAGAGGGCCCGAGTTTACTTGGGAACGAGAGGATCAATTCAAAAACAAATACCCGCATTTATTCTCGACTTCACCATCACCAACAATGTCTTGATTTCGGGACGAAATCCTTCTAACCTGGGGTGGCTGTGACAACCCGGAAAAGTAGGTTCGTTTTTTTCCTTTTAATCATAGGATAATTATCGCACTTTATTAAAATCACCATTAAACTACGACAAGAGGCTATCTCATTTATAACAAGAGTGCTATTCAAAATAAATTGCAACAAGTTATTTAGAGTTTATGAGTCATATAAACGTCAAAAATTGTTTATTTTAATAGTTAACGTAAATTATCGAAATCACCGTTAATTATTAATAGAATGTTATATAAACGATATCAACTCACGATTTCTTCAAAAAATATATGATGGACTATAAAAAGTATATAAATCATATATTTATCACTTTTAATTTATTTTCAACGTTTCAGATAATTTATCGAGATATTCGTATTTTATTTATTATTTAATTATAAAATATCATTTTATGAAAAATGAACACAAAAAAATGTGTAAATTAGTTTTATCAACTAAGAACTAATAAAATTAATTTTTAAACTTCAAAATAAATTGTACGAGCTTGAATAAATTATTAAACGACTAGTATTAAGCCCATAACAATTTTTAAAAGCCCATAAACCCAAATTAAACCCATCTAAAAGCACCTAAGCCCAAATTAAGGCCCTAATGACCCATGTTTAGTAAATTTCGGTGGTATAAGCCCCTAGGAACACAAATGCCGACTATTTGCATACCTAAATTTTAGGAAATCAATTTTACTCCAATTACAACTTATCTACTTGCCAATATAATGCATGTATCCTTCCTGGCACTAATAATTCGACCCATCCCTCATCAAAACTCATCAATGAACCATACGAGATGTATCCTATCCCTAAATATCCTCCACAACCTACTGTTCTTCAATCTCTTGCTACAGTTCTTGATTTCCAGCCATTCTTCTTGATTTCCATCCATGATGGATTTATTGGTGATAAGTATTCAAGAGTAGTATAAATATGCACCACCTAAGATGTCTTGAATCACCAAATCATCATAAACAAATCAATTAAATCCTTTCCTTGTTATTTGTTTGCTGCCGTGAACCGCCACCATCACACCACCATTGCCACCAGCCCAAGAGCATTCAAGGACTCCTAAACCTCCGACAAGGACCCTTGGTCTCTGCTCTAGAATCTCTGCAAGTGTGAAGAACCATAGTCGAAACCCTAGCAAAAATCGATTTAGGGTTTTCTAAGAAACCATAATTTTGATTTTCGATTTGTGTTGCTGCTGATGTTATTGTTACTTAAAAACATCCTTGAAATTACTTTTGGTCTTCCAAGTAGTCCTATCACAAGTTCCTAAGTCCTCCAAGTGTTCGTGTACGGGTTGTGCAAGCAAAATCCTAGCTGAGCTCTTTTTAGGGTTTTTTAGGTTCGGTTTTGCTCAAGCCACCAATCCCTTCGTAAGATTTAATTTACATAGTACAATTAACTTTTATTACATGTTAAACCCTAATCTAGTAATGCCTAAAGTTGGAAAATAACACGTAATTGACTAAATGGTTAAAAACGAGCCCTAACGGGGCGTACGGGTAAAAATCGTGCCTAATTTTGCTTAACTTGATTCTAAACTGAATTTTCGTGTTTCATACTATTATTAGATGTTAGTAATTATTTTATGTTAGTTAACTCAGTAGGTAATGTTATTTTATCAAGTGGTAAAAGTAGCTGAAACTCTCGTTGCTAAACTAGCTTAAAAACGCCTAAACTTTTGTTAAAAACCGACCATCCAATGTTGGTCACGAAATTTTTTTTCTCTAAATATTCATATTGAATTTTTCATAATTTTTATAATGCTTTTTAATCAAGTAAAAAGACCTAAAAATGAATTTGTTATCACACTTTCTATTTAATGATTTTATGCGAAATTAATGAAATCGTATGCATGTAAAATGGTAAACTTTAGAACACATAGAATATCACTAATGTCACTTACTTAATGAAATGGTAAGATCATAATATTAATCAATCTCTGCAAAGAGAATCATGGTAGAAGGATAAAAAAACGAGCTTATAACTAATAAATAATTACTACACGTAAAAATGACGTTTTTAAGAAAATCTAACAATATTTTATAACTCATGAAATTGTTAAATAAAATTTCATGCTAAACTTGTAAATTTTACATTTCATATTAATTTAGTAAATAATGACATGACTTCATTATACTTAAAAATGATTAAGAAATGAATACAAAAGCTGAAACCCTAAAACCTGAATTTTTATTTATTAAAACCTACGTCAAATTTAACTGTTAATTTATTAGAAAAATTTAACAAATTTAAATTACTTTTACTTGAATTCATATCAACCTATAAATGATTTTATAATGCATAAATATGAAAATATAAAATGATAATAATTGATGAAACCCTAGGTTAAAAAGATAAAACCCGACCCTAAATAATTAAACTAATTAATAGCCGAAAAACGATTTATAAAACTTTTGTCGTTACTATTCCAACCTAAAGCACCAATTGAGAAAGGGTTTATACATGTACATTATATTTATATTACACATGGTTTAAATAAACATTGTTGTTATTAGGTTACCGGTAAAAATTCCAATTTGTCCCGCGACAAGTTACTATCAACAAGGTGAGTTTCTTAGCCTATTTCTCAAATTGTTTATCAACTGTGATTTACTAGCTCATATCTCTTTCAAAATATTTTGTCATATTTTCGGGTGATAAAATTGCTTGATTTATAACAAGTGAACTATTCTCTACTAGTTGATCTATGGCTTGAAACAACACAAATGACAACTGCCCACGAATCATGAACCGTTAGTCACCTAGCTGTGTTACAACGAAGTGAGCGCGAATGTTATGGATAGATCTATCGGAGTTGACACTCCTATATACTTTGCATGGGTGCGTTCATGTAAATACAATTTCATTTGAAGACGACGGGTGACTTGGGTTAGTCACCTGCATGGGCACACACAGGCAAAGTCAGTTAGACTCGTTAACGCATCGTTGTCATGAGCTTAAATAGTAGTAAAGATAAACTATGTGACTTTGTATGTATTATATTGTCACAGGTGTATACGAATCTTGTGATTCATTAAAATGTTTTTTTTATTGTTTTGTTAATCTCAAACCTAGGAACTCACCAACTTTGTGTTGACACTTTAACAATATTTTTCTCAGGTAATCAGAATGAAGGATAAAATTGAAGTCTCATGCATTAAAGTCTTGTCAAGGCTAAACTCAGATCATTTGTACTGTTTTATAAACTTTGTTTGATCGTCTGTGACCAGTTCATGCTTCCGCAATTTGTTAAAACACTTTATTTTAATTAATGCAAATGATCTATTTTCGAACGTCTCATATAGAGGTCGTTCTTTATCTCTTTGTGTTGTGATAATCATGAAGTCACCAACCCCCAAAGCTATGCTACTCTGATCCATTTTTTGGGGTATGACAACTCATACACGTCCCTTGTTTATGTAATATCCGCGAAGTCGGAGTAGATCGTTCAGCTTCCATTCTAGCTTCACTACTGGACATAAGGTATGGATATTCCGTCCTTCATTATGGACATTCCTTCGTATGTTTAATTAGGATTCTCCGTTTGAAGCCATCTGTTTTCCTAGTTATTTTATATGTTTTGAATGCTTATGTTATATTTTAAATGCCTGAGCTATATACATGCATGTCAGTTAATAACTAGATTTTCACTAGGTATCAAAATTTGTTCGTCTCGATTCAATTCGAATTGATTTCCGGTTCAAAGTGTGACTCAGTTGTTCTTGGTGGAAAATAAAATGGTTTGGTTATCTATTCTACTTAAAAGGTAAATGCACAAAATAATAACAATAAACTAAAAGCGATTAATTAATAAAAACAAAACAATATAAATAATAAAACGTGAATTTAAAATGAAACAATTAATAAAATTAAACTAAAAGACGAAATTAACTATCGACTCCAAAATAAAGTTTACTAAATGAAAAAGGAGAGAATAAAACTAAAATGGTACTTTAAAGCTAATCGAGGCAAAACCTAAAGCGGGTACTAAATAACAAATAAAACTTAAACTTTACGAAAAAATATTAATACTAAAAATCGACGAAAAATTCAACTAAAAATACGTAACTTTCAAAAATAAAATTGGAACAACTTTCAGACAAAACTAAACAATTACGGAACAATACTATTAAATAAATAAGCTAGCAGGCTAGCTGCTGGAAGCAGCCAGCCTACTAGGTGAAAATGGCGCCAAACCATTGAGCATGCATGCATGCATGACAATTCCATCGCAATGTTGTAATATTTGATTCCATCGTACCCATGATCGCAATGTTAGATTCCATCGCACCCATGATCGCAATGTTTGATTCCATCGCACCCAAGGATCGCACTACCAGATTGTACCCACGGATCGCACTCTATAATCGTACCCACGATCGCAACAAGTGGCCGTGGTGTGGATTAAGGAGTGTGATCATAGTGAACGATCGTACTATGGATCGCAGTAATGGATCGCAAGTAGAAACCCTCGGGGTTTATGCGATCACACTTACTGGATTGTACTGGTAAAACCCTTAAGCATTACGATGGCATACAATAAGCAATTAGGCAAATACCAAATAAGCACTTATCTAAAAACTTAACCAAATCAAATTTGAGAAAAAACTAATAGACCAAAATTTAAAAACTTTTAAAAAATACTAAATAATAAAAAAAATATTTAAAAACAACTTTTTATGAAAATTAACTAAAAGCACTTAATCAAAAATAAGAAAATTAACACAATAAGGACTAAAACACTTTAAGCTATAAAAATCAAACATTAAAAGATCAATAAGCATAAATTTGAAAACTTTTAAATTACGAAATAAGCAAACTTTAAAAAGACTAAACTTTTTAAGAAAACTAAAAAGTAAATAAGCTAAATACAAAATAAGCCAATAAGATTGTCAAACTTATAGCTTAATTCGTATAAAAGCTTAGATCGAAACAAAAAGATGAACTTTTTAATCAAACATCATAATTAAGCAAAAATTATAAAACTTTCGGATTAAAGATAAGCAAAAGATCAAGAAATGTAGAATGAGAAAGATTGTAAAAAGCTTGAAATAAGATTAAGATTAAAGATTCAAAAGTACAAGATTAAAGATTAAAGATTAAAACTTGAAAGAAAAACTAGAGAGAGAAAGTGAGAAAACTAGAGAGAGAAAATTACCTACTCCTAAACTAATCTAACTACTCCTAAAAATGACTAACCAACCCTCCTAAATGTGTTTAGGAGGGTATTTATAGGAAAATGTGGAGGTGCATGTGTTGCCTCCTCTTTCTTTCTTTCTTCACGTCTTCTCGTCTTTTAAGTTCTTCGACTTTTTCGACTTTATCTCGGGATTAATTAAACTCGTCTTTATAATTTCTTCATTTATTAGACTTGAGTTCTTCGGCTTTATTGAACTTCCGTCTTTAGACTTGTTCTTCGATAAATCTTCAGAATAGGCCTTGGACTTCCGTTCTTTTTGCATTCTTGATCTCTTGACTTCGTCTTTTGTCGTTTTCTTCGATAAAAGCCCGTGTTTTCTTTCCTTTTCACATTTTGGTCCTAAAACACAATAAAAACACAAACCACACATAATTCTGACATTTACGACATAAAATACACGTTTTGGCTTGGTTATTATTATAATTAAGTGGTAAAAGGATGGGTGTTTTCAAACCTATCATCAGTTCATCTAGTTACGGAGGTACCATAACCATAACACTGGAGGCACCAGTGTTATGACTTCCCCACGATGGAGTGATTGCTCGTGTCGTCCCTTTTCAGTTTGGCCTTTTATTTATATTATCATGTGGGGCGTATGGGTGCATCCTAGTTACTGTTTTCAGTCAGGATTTTCATGGTGAATGTGGTGTGTGCCTTGAATTCTTAATAAGGAGTTGATCACTCCTACCTAGACCAGTATAATTAGAGGCAACCCCTCTAATTGCATGATGAGGTCACCCCTCTAAGTATTCATGCACATGGATACCTCATGACCTATATGGGCTCTTGGCTAAATTTAAAATACAGTTTTCAAAGTTAAGCATAAGCTTTTCAAAGTATAGAACCAGATTTATAAACATGTTCCAGGTTTCTCAGAACTTATACATTTCCGCTGCTATTCAGTCTTTATTATGCTTATGTCATTCATACTATGTTATATATCCGTTCACTGGGCGTCTTGCTCAGGCGTTTCCTTTCCATGTTCTCAAACGACAGGTACACATGGACGCACTTAATCTTGAGAGTATGTGCATTTGGATGGAAGTTACCCAACCTCCTTTACCTTATGCATTTCCATGCATTACATTATTTTCTTTTGGACATTGTTTAGTCCTTTCCTTTCAGTACTTATATTTCATGTGTGTGAGCTTATGTTGGACTACCGATGTTTGATTATGGTATTTGTCTTTATGGTCATTTAATGTTTTAAGACATTTACCTTGCATGCTTTGATGATACGCCATAATTATCCTGTGATATTCCATTTATCAAACGGGGTGTTACATCAGTAACATCATATAAGTGATCTATAGAAAAAATCATATGTTGGGATGATCCAGAATCAAAGATCCAACCAATATAAGTACCATAAGTGCTTATATTAGTGTTATAGTTAAAAAAATATACAAGCAACAAAGTTTATTATATGATTAGAACCAAAAACAATACCTGCAGCACAGGATTGCACATCACCAGTATCAGGCTTAGATCCAATTAAAGCCATAAGCCTATTAATCTGATTAGTAGTAAATGAAAGATATTTCCCTGTTCCCTGATCAACATTATTACCATGAGAACTAGAAACATAATTAGACCCATTAGATCCTTCAGAGTTTCTTTTCTTGAAACCTGGAGGATATCCATTCAGTTCAAAACATATGTCTATTGTATGCCCATTCATATTACAGTGTTTGTATACAAAGTTATTAGTATTATTATTCCTATTAAAACCTCTGTTTTGATTATTCTTGTTACTAGACCAAGTATTTGGTTTAGAAACAAAAGCAGAAGCAGCACTTTTAACATTACCATTATGAACCAAACTATTCTTATGGGACTCAACCCTAGAACAAGTAGCAAAAGCAGATTTAACATCAGGTAAATGCTCAACAGTTAACAATTGACTCCTAACAACACTGAAAGTGTCATCAAGACCCATAAGAAACTGCATAAGTCTCATAAGAGCATTATGACCTTTCAATTGAGGAGCACTATCACAACTACAAGAAGGAAGATTGACAAGGGAGTCACACTGCCTCCATAAACTGTTGTAGTTATGATAATACTCAAACAATGAAGATCCAGATTGAGTAAGAGAACAAATTTTGATAGTGCAAGTTATAGATCATAGATCCATCAATCTTATCATATGTTTCTTTAAATTCATCCCACACATCTTTAGCATTTTTTGAAAAAATTTGCCCTTGGTATAACTCATAATAAATACATCCAAGAATCCAAGATAACACAACAACATTACACCTATCCCACTGTTCTTGAAGAACCTCATCTTCCTCATCTTTTTCACAAGTACCATCAATAAAACCTAGCTTATTTTTAGTATGTAAAGCAAGTTTAAAGGCAGCAACCCATACTTTATAGTTTTCTAGACCAGTAAGCTTAACAGTCACAATAGATTGCCCATTAGTATCAGTAGGGTGTAAGTAAAGAGGATCATTCTCACTAGAACTAGTGATTTTGTCATCTTTCTTGTCACCAGACATGATAACTCACCAAGAAAGCAACAAACAAATTAATAAGAATAAACAAAAAAAACCCTTGTAACTCCTCTACACACAACTACCAAATAATCCACACAAGAAAACTTGATCAATACACCAATCACTAACTAGATCCCTTCGACACCTAATCTCCCAAGAACAACCTAAGCAACTTAAAAGAGAGAGAGCAAGAGAGGTGTTACAAAGCACGCGCTGCAACAAGCAACCAAGAATCCGAAGAACCAATGAGATCAAGCAGATCACCCTAAAAAAGACAATGCACAGCGAAACACAACCTGAAAGAGTTAGTTATAACAGAATAACCAACAATCAAGAAAATACCCAAAAATTAAAGAAGAACCTAATATCATATTTTAGGGTTTTTTCAATTAAACTTACCAGAAGTGCAATTAAAACCAATTAATCACACAAGAACCCAATACAACCCCAAGGAACACTAGGAATCAGAAAACCCCCAAAAATTAAAAAACCCTAAATTTTTGGAAAACCTAATTAACCCAAGAAAACCTTAATCAACCAGAAGATTAATCGAAATCAGATTTCAAAAACAAGTATCAAGAACCATAGGCTCTGATACCATATTCGATTTTATCAAAGTTTAATAAAAAACAAGAACAATGATTAATTCAACCAACCTCTCCTTTATTTTTCTTAAACTGCTTCAGGCTACCACTTCAAATGTGGTACCTGGATTGTGATCAGTACTTACAAAAGAAAGAAAATAGAACAAACACTTGTGAATCAATGATCTTAATAACAAGATCAAGGCACACAAACACTCAAAACAAACTAAACAATACTCAATGATTGAGATCAACAATAACTACCGAGAGAGAATAACAGAACAACTATTCTAACTATGAGAAAGCGATGAATATATAGGCCTTGAATAGGGCTTCACCTAACTTTAGCCAACTTGCTAAACTCAGTCCCTTCATAATATAAAACCTGCACAAACAAAACCGAACTCCAAAAATATAGAAATGTTACATAAAACATTGACCTTTCCTACCCTCCAAGTTTGGTAGAATTGCAACAAGCAACTTATACTTTTAATGATAATTTTCATCAAGTATTATATAACAAAAAAAAATATTTAAAGTCAAAGTTGCACAAGAAAGACCGTAAATAATCAAAGTGGACATTTATTTAGGGACGGGGGGAGTAATACAGTAGTAACGAACTTTCATAAGGTGTTTCAATGTGCACATCTGAGTGACGTGTCATGTTATAAATAGTCACACTTGTCAGCCTTTCAGGGATGACACGTCATCAAAATGTGCATAAAGGAACACTTATAAAAATTCGTTGCTATTGTATAACTTTTTAAGAATACACGTATTAATTTGGTATATTTCAACAAATACATTGCTATTTTCTGACTTGATCCTTTATATAAAAGTCATGAACTTGTAGTTGATATCTTTGTAGTGTTTGAAAAAATGACATCGAATTTTAGTTTGCAAACTCCATATACACATCTATAGCTAGGTATGTCCTTTTAAAAAGGGAAATATCACACGACCTAGCCTAATGTACAAACTCTGTTCTAATTAAAAAAACCTAATGTACAAACTCGGAAGGTATACTATTTTGTCGTGTAGTGGCTTTTTGTGAGGACACGGGTGTCCTCGTTAGAGCTGTAAATGAACAGGTACAAATTTTGTTCATGTTCGTTCGTTTAATTTACTAGAAAAAAAGCACGAACATTTAAACGGATATTTTTCTTCATGTTCATTTATTAAAAAAACGCATTATTTATGTTAGTTTATATCCGTCATTAATACATAAACGATCATAAACGAAAAGACATTAATAAATATGGGAATACAAACATAAAATTTATTAAAGTATACATAATACTATGTTCTTAAAGTATCGTTTTGTTTTACTAAGTCAATTTTAATAGTATATACTTAAAGTAAGGTACAGAAACATAAACATATAAATGAACACAAACAAACATTAATGAAATTATCAAGCGTTCGTGAACATAAATAAACAGGTGTAACTTGTGTTCATATTCTTTCATTTAACTAAATGAATATAAAATATAGTTCATATCTTTTCATTTAATCAATAAATTATCATAAACAAATATTTACCAAAAAGTTCATAAAATATTTACTAAACATTTAGTTCATTTACAGTTCTATTTCTCGCCAAAGCCTTGGTCACCCATCCTTTTTTTTCTTGTACTGTTATAGGAGTAATCAATAATCATAATGTACAACGTTATGTAGTTTTTTAACGATAAAATTTTATTAAGCTAGCAAGGAGCTAAAACAAAACAAAACTACATAGTAAAGATACAAATAGAAGGACACTTAACCCAATCGGTCCAAGTAACATTACACTTACTTCTACTACTAACCCAACTAAACCAAAGTCGTAATATATGAATAAAAAACTAAACTTTGTCTAGGTCTCGCCAATCCAAAAACACAAGCATTTCGGAAGTCCATATGTGCCACCATAGAGAAAAATGTAGCGTGTAAAACCTTGTTATCTTTTATATAAATTCAAAAAGATTGGATTCATACTTCCCATTCTTTAAACGACGAGATGTTAGGAATTTGAAGTTCCCACCATCTCGCAAACATGTCAAAATGTCATAACCAAACGAGCATGTAAATAAGAGATGATCTCTCTACTCCATATGATTATCACAAATGGGACATATCAAAGATGGAACCATAATTCCACAAGAGGAAAGTTTCTCTCGGGTTGGCAAGCGATCCAATAGAAGTTTCCAGACTATAACATTAACCATACTGAGGAGAAGGTTACACCACTTTGTAGCATTACCACCCGACGCAAGAATCAAGTTATCAATTAATCTACGAGTGGAAGCCACAAAAAACAAACTTGAACGTTAAGAGACCAAAATCATCTATCCTCCGTATTAGACAAATGAATAGAATCGAGAGCTCTTTTAAATCTTCCCGTTGAGATTCTTCAATACCGCCTTTTGGAGGCCGACAAAACGAAGAAGTACTCAAGTCTTGATCCATCATCTGAGCAATGAAAATACTTTTTTTTTTGTTTTCCAAAGCGAACACACGTGAGAATCTTACTTTAAGGGGTTGATCACCATGCCATGAATCATTCAAGAATTCAATATTCAGACCAATACCCACATTGCGAATACAAAGAGCTAATAAATTCGAGCCTTTATTTTCTAAATCACAAGAAACTTTTAGCACATGAGTCAAAACAAAATTGTACCTACATCTACTATTAAGGGAGAACAACAGACCATCTTCGCCATAAATAGCTTTCACCACCCGAACCCAAGGAGCATGAGGGTCATTTTAAAGACGATATATCCCTCTAAAAAGAAGATCATAATTCAATGCTAGAAAACTGCTAACTCCCAAACCACCATAAGCCTTAGAAGAGAGAATTTTTTTTTCCAATAAATCCAAATGAGTTTATTTTCATCATTTTCGGCCCCGATAAAAAATTCTTTGCAAGCAGCTTATAAGCAGTTGATCACAACATGTGGAGTTTTGTAGATAGACATATAATAGGTAAGCATTGACCCAAGCACTTATTTTAATAGGGTTAAACGACCTCCAACCGAAAGAGTTTTCAGTTTCCACTTTGAAAGACGAGAAGTAAATTTCAATCACACATCACTCCAAGTTGTAGCTCGAGACATATTATCACCAACATTCACTCCAAGATAAGTGAAAGGTAATTTGGAGGCTTTACACCAAGCAACATCCCTCATCGAATCAACAGCATAATGATTAACCGACACACCAGTAACACTAGATTTATGAAAATTAACCTTCAATCTCTGGAAGCCATATGAAAGTATTGGAGCAATACGGTATTAGCCACAATATTCAAAGTAGACTACTTACCAATTTAAATCGCATCATCTGCACAGAACAGGTGCGATAAAGTAAACGGCTTATCATGACCAATGGTTATTGGGGATAAAAGACAACGATCAATGATTCTAGAAAATGAGATGTGAAGACTTTCCATTACTAGGAGAAAAAGGAACCGTGCAAGAGGATATCTTTGTCTTAAACCACGTTGGAATTTGACCTCGCGAGTAGGAGAACCATTTACCAAAATCGAACCCATACATGAGGAAAACAACCTTGGATCCAAGCTCTCCATTTAGATCTAAATTTGAACCAAGTCATAATATCATCTAAAAAATCTCATCTCACCGAGTCATATGCCTTTTGGAAATCGATTTTTAACATCAAGGCCTGATGTTTGTATCTCTTAGACCACGAGATCATTTCATTGAGAATAAACGGTCTGTCAAGAATCTGACGATCTTTAATAAAAGCCGACTGCTCAATACTAACAAGATCTCCAATAACTAGGGCTGTAAACGAACCGGAGGAACACGAGTGAAACCTTGTTCATGTTCGTTCATTTTATTTTATCCGGATAAATAAATGAACATCAATGCTTAACCGGACGAATTTTTTTGTTCATGTTTGTTTATTAAGAAAATGACGTGTTCATGTTCGTTTATGGTCGATCATTAAGAAACTAAGTGAACCTTAAATAAACATAAACGATTGATCACATAAGAATGAAGAAAAAACATAAAATTTATCACCTTATGCCTAAAATTTTGTTTTATAAGTATTGTTTTGTTTAAATATATCAGTTCTAAAAATAGACAGTTAAAAGATATGATATAGGAACATAAACAAACGTTAGAGAACACATAATCAAACGTTAACAAATATAAATGAACGGACGTCACTTTTATTCATTTTCGTCATTTAACTAAACAAAGTAAAATGATGTCCACTTTCGTTCATCTAATAAATAAATGAATTTTTAACTGAACGATTCATAAAATGTTAACTAAATGTTTCGTTCGTTTACAGCCTACCGATGAAAAAAAATCTATTAGCAAGGACTACAACGTTATGTATTGCATGCGTGCAACTCTTAAATTGATTTTTACGAAATCTAACAGTGATATAAATTAAGATTTTTAATTCCAAGTATACAACTAAGCAAAGCATAGCAGGGGCCATATTTTGATCTTGTTCATTATTGATTAGATCTTAACAAAATAACAAATCCTGCCAACTCCACACGTATGTACGAGTATGAACTAAACCATCACATACCAATATTCATTGGTGTAAAACTTGCTTTAAATAAAAAACAGTTAAGTATAAAAGATGTATTATATACACAAATAACTTTTCATCAGAAAAAAACACGTAAAATTACTACAAAGTCACATAAAACATAATAAAGACTAAATTTTTATGCTTTTACGGACTCTAATTCTAAAATTATCAGCAATAGATTGAACACTGTCTAAAATTAATATTTTGATCATCATACATATGATCATAGTATAATTTACATCAATGTGATTGCTAAATTAATATATGAAGGCATTCATCAAACCAGTTATAAAATTCTTGTAAACATGATTACAATTATTTTCCACAAGTTATCTACAAAATACTTACATAACTCTCATATAAAAGCAAAAAAAAAAAAAAAAAAAAAAAAAAAGAAAATCAAAAGTTGATGATGAAAATTTGATCATCTTTTCCAACTTCTACTTCTTGATAATGGATCTTTGTGAATTCCACCAATAACCCATGTTTCCTTTGCAATATCAATTGATAATTTGTAAAAATCACTTTCATTTTTCATCAATTCCATTAAACTATTCCTTTTGCTTTCTTTCTTTTCCAAATGATCATCATCTTTATTCTCATGTTCTTCTTCTTCTTTAAAATCATGGCTATCATCACTATTATGATCATGATGATTGTTGTCGTCTTTTTCGTCTTGTTGTTGTCGTTCTTCTTCTTCTTCTTGCTCCTCCTTCCAGCTTTTAGCAGGAGCAGAACGACAACGCATGAGCAAAAGTGCATTTGTAGGTGGCATACATGTAAGATTTTCGGGTTCTTGGGGTTTTAAGCTTTTATCGGTGTCTTCAAACACGGCACAATCTTGATTATTCTCTTGTAGTACCATAAACCATTTGGAAAAAACGGTATTTGATGAAAGTTCTTCAGAATTTTCATGATCATGATCATGGCGATCTTGATCTTGTTTGATTTCTTTGTCATGATTATCGTCCTCTTCTTCTTCTTCATCTTCGTCGTCTGACGTGATATCTACATGGGAAAACGACCCTAAACAATGAAAGTCGAACTTAAGCTTTCTTAAGCAAGTCAAGAATTGCATGACTTCTTTCTTAAACCCTAATGTTTCCACCCACGTAGGCTTCTTTTTTCTATCAATATGAAGCCTCTCGATCTCTTCCATAACCGTTTGCCAATTCTTGCATGATCTTGTGCTAGGCCGGACCTTGATCTGGCCAGCACAAGTTACTTTAGGAGAAGTGGGCTCAGATAAGTTATCTGAGCCCATTTGCTTCGTACCGGACCATAAATGTGGACTTGCATGACCACCTCCTCCCATGCTACTACCTCTCATAGACCTTCTTAGCTGCTTTTGTTGGTTACGAAGGTGACGACGAGGGCTAGAAGACGGTTTCGGCATCAATGTAAGATGTGCTCTTGTAGGAAAACATACTAAAAGATCTCTTGGAGGAGGTCCTTTGCCTTCTCTTTTGATCATCTTCATTTCTCTAGCTAAGTTTCTTCTATTTTACACCTTGTTGATGGTTTGTAGATATTGTATAAGTGGTTTGAGAGGCTATTTGTATGACTTTCCTGTAAAGAAAAAGCTAGGGATTCTAAAAAAAGCATTTATTTAATAATGCAAACGGGCCCCTTTAACTACTTATCATCAAAATATAATGTGTGTGATTTGATACTTGTGTATTACGTAGTTATAAACATATACATCTTGGAATCGGTTTTCACAGTTCACGAGTGAATCACTTTATACCTCAGAGCTCTAAACTTTAACTTATTACACTTTGGCCCTATTGAAAACTTTAAATAGTTGCACAAGCGAAAAAGGAAAGAAAAAAGTGAGAGAAAAAGGTGAAAGGTTTAATGATGGCCACGAGCTTTGTTTTATGATCTAATCATACCATCAACTTGCCTAAAAACTTTCTTAATATAGAGATACATGCATATTATGTATATCTCACGTATCATCCATAACTACCACACGAATTTTCACTTAATATTACTCGAAAATCTAGGATCTTCGCGGCGGAAAATCAACTGATTAGTCCAGAAATGGACCTAGGAATTATAATAAAGTGTTGTACAACTTTTTTTTATTATTAGTATTAAAATTGGTTTAAGTTAGGTAAAAACGGGTGTTACGAGTGTTAAGAAAACGCCTAGTTAATAAAACGGGTGTTGCTTTCATGACCTAAGATAAAGTGTTAGCCAGCTCTCATGTGAGTCCGTCTCTGGTGATTACTGAAAGCCAGTTTTCGACCTTTTGTCCGATTCATTCATTTTAATCTTCACTTAATACGGATTTGAAGAAATGAATGATATCTTTTTGCAACATGGGTTACTATGGTTAATTACTTGCTTGTATAAGCATTAACCTAGAGTCAATTTAGGGTAATTTGTCCTTGATTGGTGAACTAGATTACAAAAAAAGTTTTCTTGTAAATGAATAGACAAGTTTGATTAATTAGTTAAAAGTGGGGAAGTAATAATGAAGGAAGGCAATTGAGAGCATGGTTGATAGGTCCCTCTACCCACTTCATCATCTTTGCTTTAGAAATTAGACTTCTTTTTATGGTTCTTTTGGTTGTGTTCCTTTCACATAGATAGGATGATTGGCCAAAGGGCACTTGTCCCTTCTCTCTTATCTTGAGTTTTAAATCCATGTGATAGTTGTCTATCAAGTTCTTGAATGAGTGAGCCCCTCTATTACTTTTAACTAGATGTTTATATATAAGTTTTATAGTAACGTTGGAAAAATGGTGAATCGTTAGTCGGTCGGTCGACTATTTTATAGTTTATAATCGTTTTAGGCAGGATTAATCGGTGATTAATCGGATTGATATTTTTAGTAAATTTTTAATATTTTCGCCAAATTTTAAGTATATCTAATGAATTTTAGGTATTTTTGCAATATTATTCTTAAAATTTACTTATCATACATATAAATTGTTGTGTCTTTTCTTAGTTGTGTTCCTTTCATAGATTGTGTGGTGGCCGGTGTGGATGTTGGCGTTGTATCTTTGTTTGTTTTGGTCGTGGTTATAAAATATGTTGGCTTTAAAAAAATAGTTACTATAAGTGATATACACAAGTTTACACTGAGTTTTCAGTATTTTCAGCAAAATTTATATGTTTTCGACAAGTTTAATCTTACTTGACCGTCGTTGACCGCCATTAATCGTTTTTTCATTAATCGGGAAGATAAAAGGCCTTGTAGCTATTAATCGGCCTTGTACCTTTTTTTTTCAACTCAATTTAGACATAAAACTAAATATACATTAAAGTTTTCCGATAATTGCTCATAAATTTGTAATACATAATATACATCAAAGAAATGTGAACAAGGGATTAGTTGTTTAAGTTGGTAGATCATATCCACTCCATTTTAACCCTTTAAGGAAAACGATCATATCGATTTGACCCTTTACCCGACACTAATATATGTTTGATAATCATATGTAACAAATTAGTTTCAATGAGAACATAGTACAAAGAAAACCAAAAAAAAATGTTTGCTATGTTAATTCAACTCGACCCATTTTGTCTTACCATAACACATAGGCCGTTTAGACGCGTAACTTCTACGCTAATTGATTGTCTTGTGTCTGTTGTTTGAATATATGTGACGGTGAGTTCAAATCCGATGAATTAGTTGGTCATCGAGTCAGAAACCATCATTATCAAAAAAAAAAAAAAAATTAGAAACTTTTGTTAGCGATGTGTGGTTCATCTTCAGCTTGAAGATGCTTAGCTCCACAGGCTGTAAAGCTTTGCAAGCTCATCCACCACTCTATCTATTACCTAAATTATCAAGTCGATCAACGTCACGAAAAGGCCATATATATATTTATTAAACATTACTATCAACTTTTTAATATTTTTCTGAAATATTAAATCAAGTTGATTGTTGATTGATTAGAAAGATGTTCAAGTTATATGATTCGGATACATGATGTTTTTTATAACGGAATTATATTACAGTTCAGTTATAAAAAACTCACGTGTTGCAACCCTAAACCTAATGAATCCTGAGGATATGATTAGGTTTGGGCGTAACACTTTCGACTCGAAATCACATGTAAAAACTTTTTCCATACATATTTTTGCATCTTTATAGTACTCTAAATAATCCATGATGCTTTTAAAGTTAGATCAGCATAAATCCAATGCCATTATAATCTACACTTTATTTCAATTCTATTTGTGGAATCATAGATATGTGTGACATTGGAAATGGAATTCAAACCCTAGTCAAGATACGGGCAATTAACAAATCATTAGTACGTTGCATTTGGATCTTGAAAGAATAAGTGAATAACACAATACTTTGATCTTTGAGCTAATTGTGTACTCATCCTATAAACAAATAGTACCAAAATTTATACTAGATTTTGGCATGAAATTGTTTTATCATGTGAAAATAATTCAATAGTTTCATAACATGTACGCAAAGGCGGAGCTAGAAAGTTTGGCTCGAAGGGTCAAGTACAACGATCGACAACAAAGACGACAACAAAGAACACACACAGAAAGTTCAAACAACATTATATACGATAATGCTCGAACATGTACATCTAAAGACTAACAATCGAACATTTATGTACTATAAGAAATACAACAAGAATACCAAGTTAAAAAGCTGTAAAAACCTAATAAGCAACGAAATCTCGAAGGGCAAAACACCACCATCGAACCACCATCAAAATGTCGTCGTCGTTATAGTACTCTTGTGTTATAATCACAATCTTGAGATAAAATACGCGAATTCTTGGCCAAGTTATCGACCTTGAAATGGCACAACATCGATATCGTCTTGCTCTTCATTTCTAATGCCCCAACCTTCATTTTCACCGGAACTCTAAACTCGAGTATCATTTCAACTTGTTTTTCGGATTTTGGACTTGTTTCATTCATGCTCTTTCGGATTTCCACGGGTAACTTTTTGTTGGATAAACTCGTAAGGGTTATTCCAACGTTTTTCGAGTTTTTAGGGTCTTGTTTAGATGATGGAAACTTACCATTGGCGAATTTCTTTTCCTTAAAAGATAAAGAACTTTTGCCATGATCATCAAATACTAGGATGGTATGGGCATTAGGGTTTATTGATGCCAATGTCACGTCGAATTCATGTTTTTGTTGTCGATTTTTTCCTTTTGTGGTCACACGTACGCGTTCTACACGAAATCTAGGATCATCTTTCTTGATCACGCCTAATATAATTCCCCCTACGAATCCGAACAAAATCAAAATCACGAAAAATGAAATAAAAACACACCTCATAGGACTACTAGACGTTTTCTCACTAATAGCATTACGCCGTTCTTCCAAGAACAAAGCATTCTCGGGTGGTGGGGTTCGGTAAATTTGATCTTTAGGTACTTGGACAACATAAGTCCCTTGACGAACATCTTTACGGGGGTGGTCGTTGGAGACGTGAATCGAAGTTGACGGAGGCCCCCTTTCCTCCATCGAAGGGCGGAGAACAATGGTGGATGGTGGTGGTGGCAAGAATTAGGGTTAGGGGTGGTGATTTGCATTGAGCTAGGGGGAAAGATATTTTTTACTTTCTTTTTTTGCAATCTAACAATTTGAAAGGCTGAGCACATTGAATGGGATTTGATCTTGGTGTACATATTCAACTCCAATAATCCTAAGCCTATTATTAGACACACATAATTTCCTTTTGCAATTCTACCCAACACTTGGGATAAAAATGACCCGGATCGAGTCCGAGCTACTTAAAGGTCAAGCTCAAGACTCCAGCTTGTTTCGAGCCTTATACTTCTAACTCAGCAAGGGGCACAAACTACGCATAAGTCGTTTTTGGTAGGTCTAAATGATGAAATTAATCTCGACTAGATCGAGAATGGCTTTTAAAATACTTTAGGCTCGACGACGTTGTTAATTAGATTTAAGCTTGTATATATATCACTACCGGAGAAAAAGTTTTATAGGACGCTTGTTAGTGTCCTATAAACTAACTTTATCTGACCATTGACCCGATTGATTAACAAAAGAGGCTATGCTTATTGAGTAGCGATCGTGTTTAAGATCCATGTAATCAACTAACAGCTCGAATCAAATTTTACGCATTCTATAGAAAAAACTGTAAAAAGTAGGAAAATGGTCAAAATAAAGCATATGCAATCTAAGTATCTAACCACAACACAAACCTGGCTTGTAGTTCAAAAATTATAAGAACACTGAAAAAGAGTTACGATGATCGCCGATTAAGTCAAGTACTTTTCAGTTCGTGTATTGATTGGGTGACACAAAAGTCTCGATGTATACCCGTGCTACCGAAGCCTCGTGTTTATAAACACACGACTTGCCTTCCTTATGCTTGTTCTCCAGGTCTACTTTAGAATAATACTTGCGGTTCTTGTCGTCTGGCTTCATGAGCCAATTTCCGTCCCTCGTCAAGTGCAGTGGCTCCAGAAGATAACTATCCTCCTCCTGTCTATCTTTATAAGTTGACGCTTCTTCCCAAACTCCAATTCTCTCCATGCTCCACAACTTAATACTACCAAATTTTCTTTGGCACATGTATATACGATCTCTTTGAACGGTGACTCCGGAACACTTATCGCCTTGGAAGGGGGTTGATATCGCAGTGAACTTTTCAGTCTTTGTGTCGAACATTGTAATCGAATCAAAGACTCTATATCTCTTAAAATAAAGTTTTTCATTCGGACAAGTACTTGGCGACAAACCGAGAGGAATTGAGTTAGGAATATATTGAAAGTTGATTTTTCTCCATGAGTCTGATTTCAACGAGTATATGTAGGCCTGGTTGTACACGGTTACTAATAGAACTCTGTAGTCTAGTTCACAAGAGTTGTAATACAGCTCGAATGTAGTGTCATAATACAATATCTTACGATCGGTTTTAGGCAAGGTCTTATAGTCAGTCGTCAAAGGATTCCATATAACAAGATCTGATAACGTGCCATTCCTATCGTTCCTTACAACAACCAATACAAGTCCATTGCAAGATGATGTAATCTTTATGACTCCCTCAAAACCGTATTCAAATGGCAAAGAGCGGCGGCGCATACCAGGTTCTTGCGTTTCACAATCCCTGTTGCTATAACTAAGTGTCATCTCCTCTGCCCAATAATTAAGTGTGGTCACCTTTTCATATAACACGAGAAGTTTGTGGTGATGATCATCCTTGGTTGCGTGGTAATTGAGATGCATGTTGGCAAACGTAGGCGACTTTAAGAAAGAGTACCATTGTTTCGAAACACTCAGAAATTTCTTTGCGTATCTCGCAGGAACCCTTGGAAGTATGTCGTCGAATAAAACATCAAGTGGGAGCTCTTTGTTTGTGATGTTTTTAGGGCGACAACGCCGCGGTTGGGTAGCAGCCATAGTCTCTATTGCTTCGTGCGTAGTTTAGGTATTGACAACTAGCTAGGGTTCGGACTAGATTAACAAGGACGATCGACCTATATTGTACTAATAAGTAACCAAATAAACTTTACGGCCTTTGGGTTGGGTATCTTTGTTTGTCGCACGATGTGTGCTTGTGTGGTATCTTTGTTTGTCGCACGATGTGTGCTTGTGTGGTATCATTGTTACACCGGGGACCTTCAAAGTAAGCCGAGTAAGGAAAATATGCCGCACATCAGGTTTTCCATCCTACAAAATCGATAAGACTTTTCTATAGTTGAATAACGAGTCATGTTGGGGCGAAGATCGATCAGCAAACAAATCCTGTTTATAGTTAAATCGTTAAGACATTTTTTTATGACCTGCAAGTTGAGTTCAATATCATGAGGTAGCGGACCTTTTCTTAGTATGTATCGTTGGAAATGAGCCAAAAATCGATCTAGTTTCCTCTTTGATGAACCCCGACCGACCAAAGTAGTGCCCACAAGTCTCAAGAAGTGTGATAATCATCCTGATTCGGAAGCAGTCTTCAGGTAGATCAAGCACATCTCGCTGGAGGAGATTTAAAATGTAGGGAAAAATAAATAACAAATCAGAAAATGATTCATATATGAAATATATACCCAGAAGATTTATACCTCTTCTGTCCCGTGGCCAAAAACGAGAATCTGATATAGAGTATGAAAAACAACCGATGAATCCATGTGTTCGTAATTGTATAGCTCGCCTAAGAAACGCATATGAGCAATTCGGCGTTGATGCATCCCATATTCATTGATCTCCAATCCTAGACGTATTACTTCTAGTACCTGTAAAAGAAGATCAATAAGGATATCCCGAAATAAGATAAACTCATCATGGTACCGACTCAATCACAGTAACCGCAAACTCATCATGGTACCGACTCAATCCAGCAGTTAGTGAAGCAATAAAGTGGATTTGACGGAACATTCCTTTGTGAACCTTCAAAAGGCACTTTAACAGATAGGATTCACATTCACTCCATTGCAGCTTAGGTAGTTGCCTCATACAGAATGAAGCAAAGCTTACGGTACTTTCCTTTGTGAACCTTCAAAGGTAGCTTTTTGATATAATGCAACAGTTGTAACATGAGGAGTGAAGCAAACAGTAATGTCGTACAAGATACGAACACACGTACAAATGCTAACAATAAACAATACATGATGCAAAGGAGGGAAGACGTTAGAGACATGTGCAGATCGTTCGGGTGGTTTGCACAAGTACTATGCATTCTCGACAAGAGTACTGTGTTGAGGATCCAAATTCTTGACATTTTTCAAGCGCATAAGAATCTCTAACATGTTTTCCATACATACATTAGTATCGGGGTACCGATAGAGATATATTTCCCTCGCCCGTGATAGAAAGGGGGGCTCGTTGCAGAACGCGTGCATCAAATTTTTGTCGTGCCGAGCACAGGACACACAGTAGGCATCTACTTTTAAATTTGTTTTTGTTAATTATTATAAATAAATTAGTAATTTGGTTTTGGATTTTTTACTCACGGAATTTGTTATGTATTAGTCTTTATTAGCCTAAGTCGCGTCTAGGGGATAGTTATCGAGTGTCCTAAATAGCCTATAGCAATAAAGGTCGGTTGGCTGTGTCAAAGCCCAACCCGACCCGTAGTGTATGTAACAGTCGGTTCCCCCTCATCTCTATAAAAGGAGATGAGGGGGGACGAGATTCACGACGCTTCTTTATCAATAAAACTAATCGGGTCGATTAGGGATACATACCTTGTGTAAATTACTTTTCTGTCGATTGCATCTTTGATCGGGATTGTTCCGCATCTAGTATCCAGGTTGTAGTCGATTTACTACAAGTGGTATCAGAGCTTTGGTTTCGCGGGTGCTGGTTACTAGGGTCGATCAAGAAGGGTTTGATGTTTCTGGTTCGAGAACATCAAGGAGCAGCATATCGACATTAAAGGGTTGTTGATCGGATCTCGATCAACAAGGATCTGCCATTTGTGTTTTTTTTCTTGTGTCGCAGGTTTGTAGAAGAGAGGAAGAAGACGGCAGTTTATTGTTGTTGTGTGTGACTAAAATTCAACCAACTAAGCTTCAAAGGGTTTTATTAAATTGGGCCAAGGTTTGTGTTACTTTAAGTAATATTGGGCCAATTTTTTTTAAATTGAGTTATTATTTTTTTAAAAGAAACAAAAATAATTACTTTGAAGGGTTGTTTACATAAGGGGACTTCGTAATTCGTGATTATGAGGGTTAATATATGACAAGGTTTAGCGAATTATCGAAGGGACTTTGTTAATTCGTGATTGTGAGGGTTAATATATCACAAGGTTTAGCGAATTATCGAAGGGACTTTGTCAATTTGTGATTGTGAGGGTTTATCACAAGGTTTAGCAAATTAATAAAGGGATAAAGAAGCGTTCAAAACTTGTCGAGGCTGCAAGATTTCTTGGTTATTAGAGATCGGTTTTGCAAAATTAAAAGTACGACAAGGGTTACTTCAAAAGGCGTCGGGTACTTTCTTGATTCAAGGATTGTCGATTTGTTGGATAGGTTAATTTCCAAGGTTAAATTGATATTTGCGTAAGAAAGTGTTTTCTTTTGAAGGGTTACTTGGTTTGATCGATTGCTGAGATTTTATCTTAGGGTTATATCGATAAATCAAGGGGTGTTTTATACACGGGATACTTTGCTAGATCGTGGGTTTTGTGTAGGTATATTCACAAAAGGTTAAACGGTTAGCAAAGGGTTAAAATAAGATGACGCTGAGCAAATTTGACATCGAGAAATTCGATGGGAAGAATGACTTTGGGTTATGGCAGGTAAGGATGAAGGCTTTGCTGGAACATCTCGAATCAGATGCAACATTGGAGGAATTACCCGCCACCACAATAGTGGCTTACGATAACGTCATTCAGAAAAAGGCTTACAGCGCATTGATCTTGTGTTTGGATGATCGGGTCCTACGGGAGATCACCAAGGAGACGACTGCAACAGGGATTTGGAAAAAGTTAGAGACGTTATACATGACAAAGTCTTTAGCTAATCGTTTGTACTTGAAGAAAAAGTTATATACTTTTCAAATTCATCAAGGTAGGAGTCAGTCTGAACATATTGATGAGTTTCACAAGCTCGTAGGTGACTTAGCGGCTATAGATACTGCTATATCAGATGAGGATCAGGCATTATTATTACTCACATCTTTACCATCGTCTTACGATAATCTCGTGGAGACTTTGCTATATGGTCGGGATACTTTGAAGCTAGAAGACGTGCTCGCGACACTTAATTCTAGGGAACTTCAGAAGATGAAGGAAGCAAAGGGTGATGGTGGTGAAGGGTTGTATGTGAGGGAGAGATCTAATCAGAGAGATATGGAGCAGGGTGAAAATAGTTCGTGGTTAAGGTCACAAGGAAGGAGCAACAAACTCAGGTGTTATATATGTCAGTCTGAGGATCATTTGAAGAGGGATTGTCCCATGTATAATCACAAGAAATCTCAAGGTTTTGTCAGGAGTAAAGATCAGGTATCCGGTTCTGGAGCTGATGGGTATGACAATGCTGATGTTATGATGGCTATGAGTGTTGATGAACTTTTGGACTGGATCATAGATTCAGGGGGCTCATACCATATGACACACATGAGAGATTACTTGGTTGGTTTTAAGGAGTATGACGGTGGTAATGTACTACTAGGTGATGGTAGGGAATGTCGTGTACGAGGGACAGGAAAGGTTCGAGTACGAATGAGGGATGGATCAAGTTTCTTGTTGGACAACGTCAGGTATGTTCTGGAATTTAGACGAAACTTGATATCGATGGGAACTCTTGAAAAAGAGGGTTTTACCGTGAAGATGCAGTTGGGCAAGATCAAGGTTATAAAGGGTTCACTGGTGGTACTATCAGGAACCAGAAGGGCTAATTGCATATATACCCTGAACGGTCAGGCTATGACCGGGAAGACAATGAAGGGTAGGAAGCAGTTAGGAAAATTTCAGACTGGGTGGAAGATCAAGATAGGTGATGTTCTTGATTCTTGTAATCAGAAGTCTACACAACAATGTATGAAGAGTGGGGTCGCCAAACATTTGGATGTTGCAGGGTTACAGCAGCAGAATGGGTTGGTTGAGAAGACAAACGTGACGAACGTGACACTCTTGGATAAGGTACGTTGTTTTCTAATTCAGTTTGGTCTGTCCAAGGTTTTTTGGACAGAGGATACAACCATGTCTACATATCTAGATAATAGGTCACCATCAGCAGCGATTGGATTCAAGAAGACTATAGATATGTTGGGTTCTTTTGGTTGGCTTGCTAGTATTGAGCAAGGGATGCTTGAACCGGTTAAGGTCAAGTGCATATTCCTGGGATACCGTAAAGGTATGAATGTTTATCAACTTTGGAGCTTAGATGACGTTACTTCAAAGGGAGTGCTTTACAGGAATATGGGTTTCAATGAAAGTGGGCAATACAAGAAAACTTTCATTGGTTCTGGTGTATGTACAAGTTAATTGCAGGTGTTGCAAGGAGTTGAGTTTGAGGTGGAATATTGGGAGGATCATGCATTTGAGGTGGAACCTCAGGGGAATGTTGATCATGTAGATGTTTCAAAGACAGTACAAACTCAAGATTTGATATACTATCATCTAGCACGTGATAGGGAGCAACACTTAGCACGGGAACTATTCAAGTATAGAGAAGACAGTAATGAGTCTGCTTTTGCAGTTGCTGCAGTGGAGAAGATTTATGCACATGAGTCATTGACTTTCAATGATACAGTTGCTTGTGAGGGTTTTTCCAAGTGGATGGCTGGATTGAAAGAAGAAATGGATACTCGGTTAGATGTGTATGTGCTCAGCAACGGTTGCAGGAAAAGCAGTGACGACAGATACGATTATTACTGGGAGGATACACCAGGTATGTTCATACATCTATTTCTCTATATAGATTGTATGGTATTTTCTTGCGGATGCAGAGCTGAGATCTCGGATACCAAGGGTTTGCTGGTTAGAGCAAAGGGAGATATACTTGGTATTAAGATTATCAGGAATCGGAGTGGTAATACTCTGAGGGTGTCACAGTCCAGGTTTTACAACAGAAAGTTGGTACAGACTTTGTTGAAGGGACACTCCATACTGTCGTTGGAGGATAGTCTATCAGGGGACTGTGATGTGGTAAAGAATAGTAAGTGGTCATATATATATGCGGTTGGAATCCAGGAGTATCAGGTGGTCTGCACGAGACCTGACATAGCATCTGCAGATGTGAGTATGTTGGATAGGTTTGTCGTGGATTACAGACATACGTACAAGTTTTTGTGGATTTTGACTACACCATGGGAGATCGATCACTGTCATGAGTAGATCAATCACAAGGTACGGGTTGCTGATACATGGATGTGCGAGGAGCTGGGAAGCTAAGTTGCAGCACAAGGAGGCTTTGTGGACAACTAAAGCGGAGTATATGACACTTACGGAGGTTGTGAAAGGAGCTATTTGGCTAAGGGGATTCTTGGAAGAGTTAGGCGTGAAGCTTAACACTATTGCAGTTAATTGTGATAATCAGGGTGCGATTCATTTATCGCGGAATCATGTTTTTCATGATAGGACTAAGCACATCAATGTGCGTTATCACTTTATCAGAAGAGTCTTGGATGCAAAGACGGCTGAAGTTCTGAAGGTGTGTACTGAACACAATGCTGCGGATGCCTTGACGAAGGTGGTACCTGGACGCAAGTTACAACACTGCTTGGAGCTGCTGAGTGTTGGGATAGGCTAATATAAGCCTAAGGTGGAAATTGTTATGTATTAGTCTTTATTAGCCTAAGTCGCGTCTAGGGGATAGTTATCGAGTGTCCTAAATAGCCTATAGCAATAAAGGTCGGTTGGCTGTGTCAAAGCCCAACCCGACCCGTAGTGTAAGTAACAGTCGGTTCCTCCTCATCTCTATAAAAGGAGATGAGGGGGGACGAGATTCACAACGCTTCTTTATCAATAAACTAATCGGGTCGATTAGGGATACATACCTTGTGTAAATTACTTTCTGTCGATTGCATCTTTGATCGGGATTGTTCCGCATCTAGTATCCAGGTTGTAGTCGATTTACTACAGAATTATATAGAGTCAGATAGTTAACGATATACTAATTGATTAACTCAAATATTTAAAAATAGATATTTAGGTGGTTAACTATTCGCATCAAATAACCATTTTATTATATAAAGGCGAATAGTTAACGGTATGCTAATTGATTTGACGGTCGAATCGATAGGGTCGGCCCTGGTATCGGGCGAGGTGGGTGATGGCGCAGCAAAAACTTAGGGGCATCATATTTTATCTTCATGTTACATTGTTTGTAGAAAGAAAAGAAAATGAAAAATCAGAAAGAAGAATTGTTTGAGGAAAAAGATGATGTTAAGAGAAAGTAACAAATCAAATGTTTTATACGGAGTAAATAATAAGGGAAATGCAATTAAAAATAAATAAGTATATTATTTGTTACCTGTTCGATTTTTTATTTATTTATGTAACTCTTTGCTTTTGTTTACTGTGCATGCATGTGTTCTCTAATATTTTTATAGGAAAAGTATTTTGACAAGTGCTCGATTGTAAATTGTAATGGAATTCAGTCAGTTTTATTCAGATTGTAGTCTTAGCAAAATAAGTATTCAGTCTTAAGGTTTTTAAGTCTTAACAACATTTTTAAGTCTTAACAAAGTAGAATTTCATGTTTACGAAAACAAAAGTTACATTCAGTGCATGAGTAATTAACTTCTCTAGATATAATTTTGTTAATATGCGGGTGATCATGGTGCGGGGCGGTGCGGATATTGGCAAAAATAAAACCACATTCGTGATTGCGGTTTTTAGAAAAATGCGGATCCGCATCGCGCGGTTTTATGCGGTTTCGGTTTTGCGGGTTTTTGTGGTTTTTACGGGTTTTCCGGATTTTATCCGCACCGCACCACCACTTATGATTTATATAAATAATACGGGTTTTTACGGTTTTTGGTTCACAATGTAGGTATTTTCAGTTATAACAATGCATATATTTAATTTAAGCGCACACATTACTTAGAATGTTAAGAATAATATGCACTAAAACCCTTATAACATACGCCATATAATTGATGTGTCATTTTTCAGTTTTATATAATTAATGTGAGGTGCGGTACGGATTTTGTGGTGCGGTTTTTCGGGTAAATCCACAACCGCACCGCATTTGCGATTTTTCCTTTTTCTTAAAACTGTTCCAACGGTTTTTTCGTGGTGCGGTTTTTACGGAGCGGTTTTTTCGAGTTTTGCGGTTTGCAATGCCGTTTCTGCTCACCCTATATATAATATTGTTAATTACTCATGCATATTCCGTGAATATCAATGGTATATATATATAAATACCCTATCTTATTACCATTTTTCACACAAAATTAACACACAATCCTCCAAATTAAAATGTCTTATGAATTGTTTTTTTTCGACTCTTCCGACCACGAAGAGGAAGTTACAAGTGAGTTAGAAGCTTTTACGCAAGCTTGCGAAGAGGCTTATGAAGCATCACTCCCCAAAAAACGGGTGTATATATAGAGATTATCAGGGCGCACATAATCGTCTAGTGGATGCGTATTTTACTGAAGGGCCGCAATATGTTGCAGAGACATTTCGTGATAGATTCGGAATGGATAGAGATTTATTCTTACAAATTGTTGACGATTTGAAAAATAACTATTCTTATTTTCGAAACTCAACGGATGCTGTGAATCGAGAATGTCTTTCGCCCTTGCTGAAGTGCACATCCGCTATTCGTCAATTGGCGTACGGAGCCGTGCCTGATTCTCTAGACGAATATTTGCAAATGGGTGCGACAACAGCCCGACAGTGTCTTCGACGGTTTTGTACCGGCATAATGCAATTATATGGTACAGAGTACTTGCGAAAGCCTACTTATACTGACATAGAGAAACTCTATGCTCGTCACGAGGCAAAACACGGGTTTCTTGGGATGCTAGGAAGTATCGATTGTACATATTAGCCGTGGGAGAATTGTCCCGTTGCTTACAAAGCTCAATTTAGTAGGCGTGATCAGAGGTCAACACCGTTCATTTTATTGGAGGCGGTTGCGTCTCAAGACATATGGATTTGGCATGCATTCTTTGGTGTAGCTGGGATGAATAACGACGTGAATGTTTTACGTCAGTCCCTTATTTTTAGTGATCTTAAATCGGGGAAAACACCTGAACTGGGATTCGTGGCTAACGATGTGCATTATCGTCGGGGATACTATCTTACTGATGGGATATATCCGCAATAGTCGGTTCTTATTATGTCTATAAAAGATCCGCCGACGAATGATCACAAACGAAGATTGTATAAAACGAAACACGAAGCAGCAAGAAAATGTGTTGAGCGAACCTTCGGTGTATTGAAAACAAAATGGAAGATGATTGATATCCCGACCCGAGGATTATCAAAAAGTCGACTATCGGACATAATGTACACGTGTATAATATTACACAATATGATAATTAAACATAGGGGGCGGCGATATCACCCATTTATCATCAAGTAGAAGAACATGCTGATAACGATCCGGTGAATACGCATGAAGAAAGTCTACAAATTACTCAACAAATAGTCGACCCACATCTACATCTCAACCTAAAAGCCGATCTAGTGGAACACATTTGGAATAATTGCAATGAATAAATTAGTTTTAATGTTTAATGTTTTTTAAGTTTATTGTAATGTTTTTATTGTAATGTTTCTAAATAAATGTAATGTTTTTTTATGAAATTTATTGTGTTTTTTTAAAAAAAAAAAAATTCAACTAGGTCGCCGGATGAAAAAATTAGGTCGTGACTCTTTAGCGTTGTGCCTAGCCTAACTTCTCTATATATAATATTGTTAATGTGCATGAGTATATATAATATTATGAATGTGTTAGTGAACTTGCACAAGTTTTTTTTTTTGCTACACATTAGCTTGATTTGTGCCTCGATGAGCGCTCAACTTGATTAGGTCCAAAATTTTAAAGAATTGTTTGTTATTAGGGGCATTTTTTTATTGGCTCGTCCAGGGCATTTGAAAACTCAGGACATGCTTTGCGAATCGATAACCGTCGACTTCATTGGGTTGACTTGGTGGTCAAATCAGTAAACTAGTGACTCGACAGGGTTGACTGGTGACTCAATCGAATTGACCCGGTGATCGAACTCGTAACCCGATAACTCGAACGAGCTGACTCGATGTTGATCTCGTAACCCGATAAATTAATTAAACTGCCCCGATAGTTAAATCTATACCATGTTGATTTGAACGTTATTACTTATGTATTGCCATAGGATTTTGGCACCCAACAAAATTACGATATCACCGTTCAAAAGAAATACTACAGTAATAATAAATAAATAACGTTATGGAATTGATTTTGATTAAAGGAATTCAAGTTAAAAAAAAGTTGAAAATCCAAAATAAATTTGATCAGTGGAAAAAAAATACCATGGGCCTCAATTTTGGTGTTAAACCCCACTAATTCTCTTCACATAATGATCGTCCTAGATAAAAGTTCTCTAAGGAACATGTATTTAAAAAAGAAAAAAGAAATTAATCTTCATCATTCATTTAAATTACATCTAATGGTATATATATTAATCTTTTTAAATTTAATTAAAAAACACTTTCATCCTATTTCTTAAAAATTAAATATCTCTCAAACCGTTAATCGTTATAAAAAATAATTATACGTCACGACGGGAATTAAATTATCTTTCTATAGATATGCACTTCTATATATTTTCGGCGAACTTTTTTTAAAAACTTTTCGTAAAAAATCACATGTGATTCTCGAAAAATTACATGTGATTCTCGAAAACTCATGTTTGATTTATTATTTTAAAAATCATATTTGAATTTGTAATGTCACATGCGATTTGTGAAAATCTCGTGTATTTTTTTGACGAGAATTTCAACATTGTAAAATCGTTATAAGTATATGAGTATAACCGTATATTAAATGACAAAAATATTTTTGTTATTAATTTAAAATCACATGTGATTTATGTGAATTACATTAAAATGTTCGAATCACATGTAATTCTGTCAATATATTAAAATGTTTTTGCCATTAATATAAAATATGTTCATTTTACCGGGGTTGAGTCCCCTTTACAAAAAAAATATATATATGTAAAACAAATTGGCTTCTGAATTACATGTGATTCGGTGATAATTACATGTGATTCAAGCATTCCGAAACCGTGACTTTTTCTAACAAACTCACATTAAATGAATCACGTGTGATTTTTTTAATCATGTATTATCTGTTTTCATTTATGTAAAATATATTAAACAAATTATCTTCTAAATTACATGTGATTTTGTTTGAATCACATGTAATTCTGCTTGAATTGCATGTGATTCAGTGATAATTACATATAATTTTGCTTGCATTACATGTGATTCAAGCATTCCGAAAACTTAACTTTTTCTAACAAACACACTTTAGATGAATCACATGTGATTTTTTAATTATGTATTATCTATTTTCATTTATGTAAAATATATAAAACAAATTGGCTTCTAAATTACATGTGATTTTGTTTTAATCACATGTAATTCTGCTTGAATTGAATGTGATTCTATGATAATTACATATGATTTTGCTTGCATTACATGCGATTCAAGCGTTCTGAAACCTTAACTTCTTCTTAAAAACCCACTTTAGATGAATCACATGTGATTTTTTTAATCACATGTAATCTTGTTAATATATTAAAATTGTCTGCTTGGATTACATGTAATTCGATGATAATTACATGTGATTTTGCTTGCATTGAATCACATGTAATTCGATGATAATTACATGTGATTTTGCTTGCATTACATGTGATTGATTCAAACATTTCGAAACCTTAACTTCTTCTAACAAACCCACTTTAGATGAATCACATGTGATTTTGTTTGAATCACATGTAATTCTGTCAATATATAAAAATATTTTGTTGTCATTCATATAAAATACAGAAAGTAAATTGGCTTCTGAATTACATGTGATTTTATTTTGATCACATGTAATTTTACTTGAATTACATGTGATTCTCTATGTGTTTTTACATGTGATTTATGTAAAATATATAAAACAAATTTGCTTTAGAATTAGTTATGAGTTTATTTTAATCAAATGTAATTCTGCTTAAATTACATGTGATTTAATGATAATTACATGTGACTGATCCGAATAACAAGTTACTTATACTAAATTCAAAATCATAATTTTCGCCAAACCGTAAGTAATTTTTTTCAAACACTTGTGATTTGTGTCAAATGACATGATTTTTACCAAATCACATGTGATTTGTGATAAATTTTCTTTTTAATGATACGTACTTCTATATACCTTCGACGATTTTTTTTTTAATTTCCGCACTCACAGATCACATGTGATTTATTACTTTATAAAACACACGTGGATTTGTAAAATCATTTACAATTTAAGGATTTCTGAAATCATCACGTGATTTGTTACTTTAATATCATATGTAAATTTATGAAATCACATGCGGTATATGGAATCACACATGTATTTTAGAAATACAAATCACAATTGATTTTACAAATTACTATTCGAGTCAAATAACCATTTTATTATATAAAAGCGAATAGTTAACGGTATACTAATTGATTCGACGGTTGAATCAACAGGGTCGGCCCTAGTATTGGGTGAGGTGGGTGACGGCCTAGGGCAGCAAAGACTTAGCGGCATCATATTTTATCTTCATGTTACATTTTTTGTAGAAAGAAAAGAAAATGAAAAATCAGAAAGAAGAATTGTTTGAGAAAAAAGATGATGTTAAGAGAAAGTAACAAATCAAATGTTTTATACGGAGTAAATAATAAGGGAAATGCAATTAAAAATAAATAAGTATATTATTTGTTACCTGTTCGATTTTTTATTTATTTATGTAACTCTTTGCTTTTGTTTACTGTGCATGCATGTGTTCTCTAATATTTTTATAGGAAAAGTATTTTGACAAGTGCTCGATTGTAAATTGTAATGGAATTCAGTCAGTTTTATTCAGATTGTAGTCTTAGCAAAATAAGTATTCAGTCTTAAGGTTGTTAAGAACATTTTTAAGTCTTAACAAAGTAGAATTTCATGTTTACGAAAACAAAAGTTACATTCAGTGCATGAGTAATTAACTTCTCTAGATATAATATTGTTAATATGCGGGTGATCATGGTGCGGGGCGGTGCGGATATTGGCAAAAATAAAACCGCATTCGTGATTGCGGTTTTTAGAAAAATGCGGATCCGCATTGCGCGGTTTTATGCGGTTTCGGTTTTGCGGGTTTTTGTGGTTTTTACGGGTTTTCCGGATTTTATCCGCACCGCACCACCACTTATGATTTATATAAATAATACGGGTTTTTACGGTTTTTGGTTCACAATGTTGGTATTTTTAGTTATAACAATGCATATATTTAATTTAAACGCACACATTACTTAGAATGTTAAGAATAATATGCACTAAAACCCTTATAACATACGCTATATAATTGATGTGTCATTTTTCAGTTTTGTATAATTAATGTGAGGTGCGGTACGGATTTTGTGGTACGGTTTTTCGGGTAAATCCACAACCGCACCGCATTTGCGATTTTTCCTTTTTCTTAAAACTGTTCCACCGGTTTTTTTTCGTGGTGCGGTTTTTACGGAGCGGTTTTTCCGAGTTTTGCGGTTTGCAATGCCGTTTCTGCTCACCCTATATATAATATTGTTAATTACTCATGCATATTCCGTGAATATCAATGGTATATATATATATATATATATATATATATATATATATATATATATATATATATATATATATATATATATATATATATATATATATATATATATATAGAATTAGGATCTAATGAGAACTAATTAAAAAATAAGAACCATTGAATAATTAATAGAATTAAAGGAAATATGAATTAAATGCATGGTAATTAATACAAGAAATGAAAATAAAAAATATAACCTTCATTTTTTTTTGACCAAACATAAATGCTCTTTAATTTTTAGAATATTGTATCATGACTCATCAGTTATTTTCGAGATATTGTACCACGACGCATTAGTTATTTTCGAGATATTGTACCACGCACCATGAGTTATTTTCGATATATTGTACCACGAGGGATCAGGTATTTCGAGATATTGTACCACGTGCATCAGTTATTTTTGAGATTGTATCACGACGCATCGACTGATTTCGAGATATTGTACCACGACGTATCAATTATTTTCGAGATATTGAACTACGTTGGTGAAAAAAAAGAATGTAAGTAAAATATATTTTTATTTACATTTAATGATCATAATTTCACTCATTAATTATCATTCTTATTTAATACAACTTAAATAGATCCAACGGTGTAGACTGGTTCTCATTTTAATAATTTTATAAAATCTCTCACATTAACCCTCCTCTATATATATATATATATATATATATATATATATATATATATATATATATATATATATATATATATATATATATATATATATATATATATATATATATATATATATATATATATATATATATATATATATATATATATATATATATAGAGAGAGAGAGAGAGAGAGAGAGAGAGAGAGATAGTTAGGATCAAATGAGAAGAACCCTTAAAATAAGAAGGATAAAAAGAAACTATAATCACATATTCGAGATGCATCCACTTAAATTAGATGCATCTTTATAATCTTAGATGCATTATAATGCATCATAACATGTTGTATAGCTTTTAATTAGATGAATATATGTATATTAGATTCATTTTATGATTTATCTATATTTTTGTTCCTCTACACGTGCCAAAACCATGAAAATTAATTTGCACCATCTACACATCAAATTAACTTCCGAAACTTAAGATGGTGCATCTACATGAATATAAATGCATCTAATGCAAGTCGTTCCACCTCTAATGTGTGGTTTTAGTTTCTTCTCACCACTTCTTATTTTAAGTTTCTTCTCACTAGATCCTTACTATATATATATATATATATATATATATATATATATATATATATATATATATATATATATATATATATATATAGTGGAGTGCTATATGCAGAACCACTTTTTTAGTACAAAACTTACAGAACCATTTTAAATCAATATGGACCATTAGATTTGTTTTATTAATGGTTTAGATTGTGTATGGCATAATTGTAATTAAAAAAACTAAATATTAATTTTTTATTAATATTTTAATGTCAGAAGGGTATTAATGGAATTTGATATTATTGCTTTCACAAAACTGCCCCAATTAAATAGGCACGTAAGTATGTTTTAAGGAAAAACAAATCTTTATTTTTTTCTCTTTCATCAATATGAGTTTCTCTGTCTTTTGTTTTCTCAAGATCTCCAACTCTGTAATCTATAAAAAAAAGGTATGTTTACTATAATTTTAAAATAGTTTTAGTTTTCGAAATCATATTTTCGTGTCGTTATTTTGATCGCCGTCGGATCTGCCCGCTCGATGTGTTCATCGTTTTTACATCGAGTGAAAAGGATGTGGTCCACACCTAGTATCTATCTTTCGGTATTACTCCATTCTTGCATGAAAACCCACCGAGCCAAAAAATATTAACAGATCCACCGCCCTCGACAGACACCACCACAAATAAGTCTTTTCAAAACAATAAAGAGGACTATAATTCATAGATATTTTTTTTCCATTTGAGATCATGTAAAAAAAGTAAGAATTTATGGTTCGCATGTTTGTAATTGGTTGTGAGTTAAATCATGATTTATAATTTTAAATACAAGTCGCTTTTGGTTAAATCTGGGTTTGATTTAGTTTTGTCTCGGACTTGTTCTAATGTGTCATGATGTTTGACTTTTTGTTGCTTGCTAATCCGCATTTTCTGTCGAGTTGGTCAAATAAATAACCGGATAACATATATGTCCACTATACAAATACACTAATGTAAACTGTTTGTGAATTTTGTTCTGTTTAGTGCCTAGATAAATGATTTTAATAGGCCTTAACATGCACATTATTGTTTGCCATTTTATTAGTCAAACTTTAAAAAATACGAAGTATTATTTATGGCGTAGATATTGTCATTTTTATTACGTAGTAGTCAACATATATTATTCATTTATTTATTTACTTTCATTCTTTGTTTCTCATAGTTTTAAAAATCTTGACGTTGTTATATATTCGCTAGTTATTACCTATGAAGAAGGTGTGGATGCAAAGGTATGTATTTTATATTTTATCTATTTTACAATAAGTTAATGCCCTTTTGATACACATATGTTTAATTTGATTTGGCATTGTAATTGTGAGAAAAAAATAACAAGGCAATGATAATTTTTTTATGGGGACGGAATAAAGTTCCACCCACGGATTTTTTTTATTGAACTATCTTGATGTATTTGGTACAAAACAGGTACATGCTCCTACAAATTTACAATACTCAAAATTCTATTTTTACCATCTTTTTTATCCGTACTTGGAGCATGAATTTGCTATTTTTACATCAATATATTGGTTAACTACAAAGCTCTCCACCTGAGCTTATTGAATTGAGCGACCAGGCGATGGACACAAATGTATACGATTAAATTTCATAACTAACAATGCAATGCAATAACAAGGCTTACAGTTGTAATGTGATTCATTTGGTTGACACAAGCGCCAATTTTAATCCGATCACATATATGTTTTTTTTAAGTTTTATTTTATGAACTAGTCTTGCAATTGATTTAATATAAAATCACTTGATATAATTAGTTTTTTTCTTATATTTCAGTGGATGGCTAAAATATATCAAACACGGAGCGTCATGAACATCATCAACAACTGAGCTTGTGATTTTAGAAGGCTACATATATGTTTTTGGAAAAGTGCATATATGTTTGTGATACATATATGTTTTTGGAAAAGTGCATATATGTTCGCAAGGCATACATATATGTTTTTGGAAAAGTGCACATATGTTATAAATTTGATATTATTTTTATTTGTGAATTGTAATATATAAGATAAAACTTTGTATATGATATTTATGTTCTTAATATGTTATAAATTTATAGAATGTACATTATAAACATATATGTAATTTCATTTTAAAGAAGAAAAACTATGTATACAAAAATGTATATAACTTTAATAGATTAATAAAAACATATATGCACATTTTCATTAAAAAAATTCAAAATAAAATAAAAAAATTCTGAAAATTAAGGGCATTAAAAACGTTTTTTTAATAAAAATTTTAAAAAAATGTGAAAATGTAATTTACCATCATACCCTTTTCATTTAAATAATAAATATTTAATGATACTAAATTTTGATTGGTCTAATGTGGTTCTGTAAGTTCTGTACCAAAAAAGTGGTTCTGTATATAGCGCTCCCATATATATATATAGGGGCGCGCTATATACAGAACCACTTTTTGGTACAGAACCTACAGAACCAACATTATACTCTCAATACTGCATGATGTACATCATAGTGTTGCATGATGACAATTTTGAAAAAATTCACTACTTATTTTAGAAAAATAAATTACATTAAGGGCAAATAAGGTATTTTATTTCTTCAAAAACTTTCAACTTTTTTTAAAGATACATTTTTTTAAATACTTTATTTTCATTTTTTTTAATTTTTACTTTTTTCAGTTTAAAAATTATTTAAAAGTGCAGACATGTTATTATAAAATATTGTAATACTACGTAGTTTTTTTTTTGCATATGATTCATTAACCACAACTTGCTCTTTACTTAAAATGAAATTGCATATATATTCATGAAGTACATTATCTTTAAAAATTAAAACAAAAACATGACTATTTGATAATTTTTTTGCATACAATTCTGTAACCAAACCTTACATATTGCTTAAAATGAAACTGCATGTATGTTCATGAAGTACATCTTTAAAAATTAATAAAAAAACATAAATATACATCTAAATCTTTAGAATAACAAAAGAAAAAAAAATGCTACAATACATAAAATTTGATATAAAAACATATATGCACGGCTTCCAAAACATGTATGCACGGCTTTCAAAACATGTATGTACATCTTCGAAAACATGTATGTACGCCTTCGAAAACATGTATGTACGCCTTCGAAAACATGTATGTACCGAAAACATTTATGTACGCCTTCGAAAACATATACATCACGCACCGTCATTCCGATTGACCATCATCTGAAACAAATATAAACAAAAAAAACTAGTTTACAATTACATCTTTGACTATTTTAAATAACATTTGTAAATTACACTGTATTATGATACTTATTCCAGTTAAAAAATATGCTTCTTGTACAACAGTTCATCAAATCCTTATGTCTTCACCATATTATATATGAATGAATTTGGTTATCTAAAAAAGATTCTCATAAACATATAGTACTACGTAGTACTATAATTTAATACTTGTATAAAATTGTAACACTTGCAACATAAAGTGGAAAGTAATTTAGAACTTAAAGTTACTGTACTTACAGTACTTGTGAACATGTCAATGACAAACATATTTGACTGGTGGTATCTAATACTTTTTAGATATATTAATAAAAACTCTAAACAAATCTTACACTTTGAAAAGTAAAGTGAAATGATTCGTGTGTAGGAATAAAGTCAATCATATCTTGAAACCATGACTTGTTGACGAGATCAAAAAGTAAGAAGCAACCTCAAATTAGACTTGACACCCCAAATAAAATGAACAGATCTGAAAATTATATCACGACAAATTTTAATATCATGACCATTCTTTCTTTAAAGATGAAAATACATGTTTAACATAAGCTATCATAGAACATTACGACTATTAAACATTAGGCCTATTAAACATTACGCCTATTAAAATTTTTATGATGTATCTTAATATTATCCTCATTTTCATCCACTAATATCATCACAATAATATACAAAAATGCAGTTTTCGGTAAACCTGCTTAGTCTATTTACATACCTCACTAAATCTTCAATTAAACATAACCACCAACATTAGATAAACGGAGTTTTGGTGACACAGTAGATTCGCGACATTGTCATTAGTTAGTCGGGTCAGATCTGGTGAAATTAACAGACGCAGGTGCGTTTGCTTCTTGTGGAATCGAAACATGTGGGTTAGATCACGGTAGATTCGCGACGGTCGAGGTTTCTTGTGGGTTTTTTTAATCGAAGCCGGCGGCGGACAGTTACTGGTGAGTATGGTTTTTTGTGGTGATTAGATTTGTGAGAGTTGAGAGGAAATAAGGTGATTTTTTTTTAGATCTAAAAATATAAAGGACGACGGCAGTTTTGTTTTAAAGTGGGTTCTAGCACTATTTTAGGTAAATGATCAAAATACCGATTTTGCCCTTAATATATTTTTCTTTTTTAAAATGAGTAATATATAAGTTCAAAACTGCCATCTTGCATTGATCAGTTGTACACTATGCAACAATATGAATAAAAAATAGATTCTGTAAGTTCTGTACCAATAAAAGGGTTCTGCATATAGCACTACACTATATATATATATATATATATATATATATATATATATATATATATATATATATATATATATATATATATATATATATATATATATATATATATATATATATATATATATATATATATATACTAGTGGCAAAACCCGTCCGATGGACGGGTATGACGTCTAATTTTCGTTTACTTTTTTGTATTTGGAAAATATTTGTTTGTGAATATCGTTTACAAAAACTTAACTAAAAGTACATCAGTTTGTTTACAAAATTATTTATTGAATGCATTAACAAAAAAATTATTTATATATATTATCATTTACATTTATTAGTAGTATTTTTTTCATATTAACATGTTAAAAATAAATCCAAACCTCTAATAAAAACAAATCTAATAAATGCATATATTATTTACCATGCAAATCTATCATTAGTACTAATTGTTCCACCAATTGTCAAATAAATATCATCTTTTCAAAATTAAAAATTTATCTATGAAAAAGAATATTTTTAATGCTTGTCATCCCTAAAAAGGTAAAAGAAAATAAACCAATGAAGCTTTTGCTACATCTTAAAATGATAACTTTTAGGCTTTCCTTCTGGTAAGAATTCAAGATGTTAAACTATAATTCCAATGATAACTACCTGAATAATCACTATTGCACTCAACTACAGAATCATCAAAATTGAAATATATAGCCTGTAATCAAATTTTTTAGCTATATGTTAATCTCGTGTACATACAATAAAATTAAAAGTTAATATTGTTTGGTGCTTTGACATATGATAAAATAAATACATTGTGTTTGTGGTGCTATTCAAGATGTTGTGTTACGTGAACATGTATGACTAAATAATCATTTTAAGGCTACTTTTTTAATCATTTTATGTTGTGTTGATCAAAGGTATGATATTTTCATTAATTCATCCTAATATTCATGAAAATTCAAGTATAAAGACATCATATCTTAATGCTATTATATGAAACATAGAAGCAAAGGCTTTACAGAAACATTTATCATAACTACGTGAAAACGGTGGGATTAGGAGTGGTTCTAAGCTTATCAACATTCTTTTAAGCTCTTTAAAAATTGATCTAAACAATGGAGCTCACACTATCAAATATATATATATATATATATATATATATATATATATATATATATATATATATATATATATATATATATATATATATATATATATATATATATATATATATATATATATATATATATATATATATATATATATATATATATATATATATATATATATATATATATAGAGTTAGGATCAAATAAGAAAATTAAGTAAAATAAAAAGAATGAGAAGAAACCACAGCCACATATTTCAGATGCACTTATAAAGTCAGATGCATTTTCCCTTATCCTCCTTCCTTTGTGAAATTTGTGGTCAGAATTTCTTCTTATTCTTCTCATTTTAATTTTTCTTCTTATTAGATCCCTACTCTATATATATATATATATATATATATATATATATATATATATATATATATATATATATATATATATATATATATATATATATATATATATATATATATATATATATATATATATACTAGTGGCAAACCCGTCCGATGGACGGGTATGACTTTTGATTGTCGTTTAACTTTTTTTATTTGATAAATATATGTGTGTAAATTTATTTTTTAGTATAATTGTGTTTAACGCATTATCAGTAGGCATGACTTGTCATTGTTATTTAAGTTTATATGTAAGAAAAAGATTGTTTGTTAGTTTTTTATTTGGGTAAGTATGTGTTCGTATTCTTTTGAGAAGCGTCGCTTATTTAATGGTTTCTTTACTAAAATTATTTTTTAATGCGTGATTAGACTATATGAGTAATTGGTCATGCGAGAAAATTAACATTTAGAGAAACAACCAAAGTTGTTGTAGTGTTTAGCCTTGACTTATATTTATCGTCGTAGTTGAATAACTAAAACATGAAATTACCGATGATTTAGTTCAAACAACATCTTATTTTCTCACGGGCTAGTGACCGGACATAGTATTGCGCAAATAGTATAAAACCACGATCGAATAATATCCTTGGTTCAATTATAATATTACCCAACGTCTAGCTAAATTGCATATACATACTTTTTAGTCCAGGTTTGCTTTAACTTTTATGGTTAAACTTAATATTCTCTAATTGTATATATTATTACATATCAAAGAATCTTATGAAATTGGATACGTTATCAATTTGTATCTCATAAAACGCATAAGATATGTTTAATCCTGAGGTCACTTGTTATAAAATACATATTAGAATCAAATATAATAATAAATATGATTTAAAAAGTCAAAATATACACTATTGTTGTTGAAAATCAAATGGGACTCGTGACTTCTGTTAGCATTGAGTTGTGTAGACCCGCCTAATGGCCGAGCTACTTTAAGAATGTTCGTTTTGATTTTGTTTAAATATAATTAAAAAAAACTAAAAAATAGGTTTCCTATTAATGGTTTTCGTATTACACCTTTCATTCGTGTATGTTACTTCAAGAATTAGTAAAACATATGGATGAGCACGGTACCGGTACCGTACCGAACCGGTACCGAATTGATGGTATCGAATTTTTCCCGAGCATAAATTAATGGTACCGGTACCGTATCGAACGGGATTCGGATATCGGTACCGGTATCGGTACCGGTACCGGGAAATCGGGATTTTCCCGTTTTTTTCGGGAATTTCCCGATTTGGTACCGGTCCCGTACCGAATTAGTGGTACCGAATTTTTTTTCACCTTATTTCGTGGTACCGGTACCGTACCGAACGGGATTCGGGTACCGAGAATCGGTACGGTTCCGGTACGGTTCCGGGATTCGGGTCCAAATGTTCATCCCTAGTAAAACATTATCAATGATCTCGAGTTCAGTGATACCGTCAATGTACATTTTCTCGTCATATACCAAAGAAATAATCAAATGTGGGGTTTAGTAGCATGAGAAGGCAATAAATACGTACTTGATAGAAAGCAAATCAAAGCTAATAAATGTATAGCTTAATCATTATTGATCAAATTAAGTTCTTATAGTTAATAAAAAAGACAATTTCATGTAGTTAGTTTATTTCATGCGCAAAAAACATAATCCAAGTAATCTTAATCAATGTTAATAATACAACATCGTTAATAAGTTAGATTGTTTCATGCGCAAACAACATAATCCTAATAATCTTGATCAATCTTAATAATACAACATCGTTACTAAGTCTTGTCGACTCAAACCGGGTTGTATGACAAAGAAAATCAAATCATAAAAAGCACAAGATGTCAAAAAGATCAAGTAGGCTATAAAATCGTCAATTTTTAAACATGTCTGGAAACTCATAAACTTACGATACGTTATCCCAATTGCGACTTGCGTGCACCGATTGTTACATAAACGTGAAATACTAAATTAACACATCAAATGAAACTATAAAATTTCTTCGTGAAACAAAGAATCATTATATACACATTCATTATTAATGCATAGTCATAGCATCAAAGGCACAAATGACTGTGGTCGCTACAAAATAAAAGACATTTAATTACTAACAAATTTTGCTTATTAATAAAATACATAATTATTTAAGTTATTATAAATTTTATTTACTAAAACATATTAAATATAAAAGTAGTAAAAAAAAGTCACATCTTTTTCCTACTAAAAAATAATCATTAAAAGTTCTACATTTTCGCTTACTAAATATCTAGTAAGAATATACTTTTAGTGATCTCTTCTATTATTTACATTACAAATACTATTTTTTTTTCTTTTTAGTGTAAGATGATAAATATAACTTTTAATAACTCATTTTAGTAGAAATCGATAAGAAAATACTTGTAATGACCACTTTATTACTTACTCTTTTCACATATAATTTTGTTAACAAATGTTATAAATTTTGTAGTGGGTGCGAAAAACCTTTTCATTATATAGTTTTCTACATTGTCTATTTTTGGATGAGTCACGCATTATTCCATCACCCTCTAAATAAAGCATTTACATACCTCAAATTTAGATCTTTTTAGTCGATAATCTTGCAGACTAACAGAGTAGTGATTGGTAACGGGCCAACTTCTGGCTATGTGTTGATGAATGATTTCATGCAAGGTTTAGCAAAGGAGGTTTAAGAAGAATATAACTGCCATGGGAACAATCATATATAGGATCTTGAGATGGAAGGTCATCCTGTCAAGCTTGATCTTAAAGAGAAATTAAGGATTAATGTTCTGTTCGAACACATATAGAATATGTTATCAAGAGGTACGCCATATAGAGCCAATAGAGGCATGTTAGGGTAAGTCGATAAAATAAAGATATAAATAATGTTGTTGATATTAATATCCCAAAGAGAAACAATATGTAACATTTAATTGTTTTCCATAACAATAGCTTTCTACTTCTGTAGGTTGCGAAGCTCACTTTGGTTGCAGTTCAAGCTGCACCTGCAGCGTATCTTGCTGCAAGATCGTTGAACCATAAGCCTGAAGAGTGCTAAAAGCCTTGCTAACTTCTGCAGGTGCAGAGCTTGCATTGGGTAGAGATGCATTTACTGTAGACTGAGATATACCACCAGTGTTTTCCGTACTCCATGTTCAAGGTGACCAGAAGGTTTTGCTTGATTATTAGCTTTGGCAGCATTAGCCTCGACAGCATGAACATGCTCTTTAGTGAGCAGCTCCGACACCTTTACAAGCCTTGGTGCAACTTTTAGCGAAGCATCATAATCTTAGTACAACAGGTGTAAAAGTCCGTGTAGCAACCTGACCAGACCCACATCTATAAATGTAGCAAAAGCTTCTCCGAAAATTGAGGAGTCTGTAGGTGAGCGTGCAGCTAGTACATCACCAAGCAGGTCACCGAATGCTTGAATATCATTTCCAGGAGGCCGTTGAACTTTGCAATTATCGGCAAAATCATTAAAATCATTATTGATTTCTATAAAAATTATCGTCCTTGACTCTACAGAACGCACACAAGGGGCCACCAAGAACTGGCTAGCTCTACCTCCTTGGAAATAGGTATTATTACTGATTGCAAGTTCGTTATAGGTCGAGGTAAGCAAGCTAATTAATGTGTAATGTTTCCCGAGACAAAGAAAAGAACAACATGATGACCCATAGGAGAAGCAATTTGCACTACCATAAAGAAACGAACAACATGATGAACAACATTATTGCACCAGCAGCAACAATAAAGAAACAAAAAATGGTATCACATATTGCAAAGCCAAATCACAAAAGACCAACTGTGTAAATAGTTCTACATGTTTTTGTCAAGTCCATGTTTAACTTGTAGCCTTCCTTTCTAGTTTATTCACATAAAAATATTAAAGCAACCCTGTAAAGTTAATTTGTAACTCCAGCTTTAACTACAAATCCGTTCAGCAAAATTCCAGGTCTTAGAATTTTGTAACTAAAGGATCCATAAATTATATCATAAGAATGAACATTATTCGTGGCCATCTCGTTAAAATAATTTCTTGCTTCCACCATTCGGCCCAATCTATAATTATTGAAGATGATTTTGGCAATTAATTTTTTTTAAACTAATGAAATGGGTGGTACCTGTACGGAAATCCTAGAAATTAAATGTACATGTACATAGGCGGAGTTTAGCTAAACCAGCACCTCTGACCGATGTTAAACCACCAAGTTGCATTCGTTTTCCACCAGACAATTATTGAATATAAACAATTATACTCTCCAATAACACACTTATTTCTACATCTATACCTCTCGATTTGTGTGCCTAAACGCTTTCCGGAGAGTTGGTAATGACCTGCAATGGAAGCACGGTAAAACTCAATTACAGACTCTTATGTGAGAAGAAAACTAAAAGTACAAAAGTTTTTGTCATCATATCTAGCAATTAGATTAAAATTTACTAAAAAACAATATTTTCTAGATCTTATAGGTAATCGAAATAGTATTTTCTGAGTGCGTTTTGTCTAAGTGCCAATAATTGCTTGTATATAAAGCATAAGCACAAATCCCAAACAACCTCTTGCGTCCATAATTTTATGTAATATTTTGGTAACTAACAGTAATTAAACATTAGGTTCATATAATTGGTTGTTCAGGAGCAAATTTGGCTACACCACGCTTATATAAGGCTGGTACCTGCCATTGTTTCCTGTAAAGCAGCCCATCCACAAACAAAACACTATATTTACGTCATTTCAAAAAAGTTCTAACCTCGACATTACCAAAATTATTTTATAGAAGAATATCATGTGTATTACCTAATAAATAATTACTCAGAAAACATAACTAATGCATTAAACGATTTGCTTAAAACTTTGTGATATACCATAAACGAATTAGCCATAAAGCGTTGTATATCTATTGTTTCAGAAACTCTATGTCTGACTATGTAAGCTGCTTGGACTGAATGCTCATCTTCTTCAGGCGTTAAATGATCATATTCTGGTACTTGATCGTCCCTGTTGGTTGCATTTGTGATAAAATCATTGTACTAATTAGAAAAAAATCAAAAATTATGGCTACATACTGTAGCTCCCAATTTCCGATTCATGTTTCTAGGGAGTGATTGGATGCTGACAGAAGTGAATAATTATCAACTTATTAAGGATGAAAAAAAATAATAAGGACAATCGAACAACTAATTATCCAGTTTTGGTCGATCATTTGCAAAACACATATTCAAAAACCCAAGTATTTAAGCTTATATGATGTCTGACCTGTATCTCATTTTAATCTTATTTGTACATGTAGTCTAACCTAATTATATAGCATTCGTGTGACATTGAACGCACTTATTAGGGAAACCAGAGGTTTCGGAATATTTAAAACCGTAACAGGAAAAGAAATATGTGACGTTAGAAACCATGCAGCAGCTAACAAATAATGAAAAGATTTATGGGCTGGTCATACTTCATTGAACAAAGTTCAAATAGGTTGTACCATTGTAGTATTGAGAAGTACCTGTAGGTATTGGATTGAAGGTATCGTGGGTAGAAGTCTTGTTCCGCATATTTACGCTTGATAAGTAACTGGGATCCACGAAGTTTGTAAAAGAAGTGAATCCTGATAGTGCATTAGAGGCCACGGGACCGGGCTTAACGGCATGATGACCAGTCGAAATCTGAATTTGGCATGCTGCGTTTGATACTCCTTCCGAAGAAGATATATAGCCTACAGATTTCATTCCCATTCCTGTATCCCAGATTTAGTCTTTTCTAAGCTTAACTATTAAATACTGACTTGTGTGTTAAACCTTTCTAAAGTTCAGATCCGTTGAACGTCTACACACACTGAAGAAACATAAAAGTAAAATTAAAAATAGATTATTCGACCCATAAAAAAAGATTATTTGACCCATAAAACAGATAAATGGTTTGACAATAATTTGAGCGATAAAAATTTGACCCATAAAGGAATAATAATCACAATATGACTTTTTTATTCAACCAATATAAACCAACTACATTTTTTCAAAATACTTCAATTTAGATGGGTGTCAGTTTGGATTCATCTATCTTTTTTTCACAGTGTATCTACTTATTGTTGAGTGCCAGTTTGGATACATTTATCTTTTTATGGGATGTCCACTGCTTCACAATAGCAGCTTTGGAATGACAAGACCCGGATGACCCATAGCGTCACAACAGGGTCACGGAATTCTCTCATTTAAACCCGTTAGAGATGGCGAGTTAATGGCACAACCCAAACAAACAAAAACGTTATGGCCATCTCCCAAATCGACCCAGTCTTTTTTATAAAGGAAAAAATCTGTAACTAAAGGTTTTGACCCATTACCCACCCATTTTACCACATATGATCCTATTGTTACAGCAACGCGTTCTTGTAAAAATGTAATTCCAAGCAGCAGGTACTGCATTGCAACCGGTTCTTTGGTTAAGTTTACGAAGCTTTCCACCTCTATTTGGCCTTAAGAAAAAAAATGTGCTTTTCGCTCTTTGTTACATCAATCCATACTCTTTCGTTGAGACGAATAGAAGGATTCCCAAACATTTCTTTGTTATTAGCCTGAGAGCACAATTGTTTGGCTAATATCATACCTGAATCATGATATACTTTCACAAATTTCAGTCCGCATGTGTCCCTCTTGCTCCTAAGATTACTTGCATCAGCTTCCACAAAGGGACGTCGACACACAAATACGTTGCCTAAGAGCTACCAAACCCATTGGAAGTTAATCTCTCATATAAATACACTTGTAATATGTTCAAATAAAAAAAGTCGAGACACAATACCTTGCGTAAAAGCTGGTAAAACCCACGGCCAAAAGGTATACCAACTCGTAATCCGTCAACACCAAGGCCTGCATCAAATTAGTATTTAAGGTAATATAATTGAAAGAAGGTGGGACCCTTTACCTGTGTCAATTCACTGCCTATTTCTTTTGTGGTAAATGAGCTTCCCTCAGACAAACCGAGCTCAGTAAGATAGCACATTGACTTTCACATGCTGCTACAGCGGAGGTAACAGGATGGTTCCCTTTTGCTGCCCTACAAATCATCATAAAAAAATTAGATGTGGCAAGATAGCACATTGGGTTGAAACATATCATTCACAATAACTGATGTGTTGATCATGACTACAACTATATCATTAAATAAAATCAGGGATTGTGTTGATATTTGGGAGAACTATTTGCCACACGCGTCCCTGTCCGTAATAGATAAAAATAGAAAATGTATTTTTAGATACCTTGGAGGTTATCATGAGGAAAAGGTACAACTTGCCACCAACGACAGTCATACTATTGGAATTAGCAGCCACCATCTTTGAACTTGAGGATATCACATAGGAATGATTGAAACCAAAATCACGCCCAGAAACACGTGCTTCTGAATTTAGTATGTCGCTATCTGTTTTTATTCATTTCCTGTGTTTTTCCATAAACATCATGTCTGGTACAACGAATACCAAATTGCAAGTGAAAAGAGAACTGAACTCATCTAAGAAGCATACAAATTTTAGGGTGTTCTAGTTTAGCGAGTCTACAATTTTTAGGGTTTTTTGGTTCAGCGGGTATGCATTTATTGGGGGTTTCGGTTCAGCGTGACATAATTGAAATTCTTAAATATAGACCAACATACAGAGCCGAAATGACTAAATAATACATGATCTTGTATTCGATAAACAGTGTTGCTTACTCGTCTATATACAATTTGTGGAGTGTTTCGGTTCAGCGGGTATACATTTATTCGGGTGTTTCGGTTCAGCTGGTCTGCATTTTTTGGGGTGTTTTTGTTCAACGGATTTGCAATTTTTTTGGGTGTTTGGTCAGTGGGTCATCTCGTGTCTGACATGGGTGTTTGGCTCACTTGGTCTCCTATACTTAAACAACACTTCAATTCTTGTCCTGCATTTTACTTCCATCTCAATTGACTTGTTTACAAATTTCCTCATGTCATGTTATAGTTATATGTGCTAAATCTATTTTATCACCACTAATTATAGTGTAAAATGGGTAATATAATGTAGTTTCGCGCATAAGTATTAAATTTTCACCAGGTTATTTAGCCATATGTTATTCTAATGAACTAACCACCTTACTGATCGTAAATTCAAAAATGCATTACTTACCTATACCAACATATAATGCAAGTGGGTAGCTTGGGAGTTGAATAAACCACATTCTCAGCTGCAAAATCTTCAACAACCTATAATCCATGGCCAAAAAACAAAAAATAAGATGAGCGTGTTACATACATTCTTAGAATACAAAACCATATGCAAGTATAAATTTAATTACTGTACTTCTTTAGTAATTCTCGTAATTGTTTTGTGGTCAGTGGTAACTATATGAATGAGATCAAACAGTTTGAACACTTCACGTAGTGACCGGTCATCATCATCTAATGTTTTAGGAGAATTTTTTTTTGTTAAAAACAGATCATGAGTATAATGAATATTCTTATGAAACAAACCTCACTGGCAACATTGAATAACCAGAAACCTGCATAAAGTTAAACCAAAAGACTATATCAAACGATAACACTAAAACGTTTAAACAAATGATAAACCATAAAACTAAAAGAGGCGTACATGTGGTTCTAGGATTAATTAGCAGGTATAAGTCGATTGCTATACCTTAAATTCAATCATACAATTCATATATCAAATCTGAAAATAGTAAAAAATATCCCATACTTTGGTAAAAAAACGATAATCATGTTCTAAGATAAGCATAAGAGCAGATTTGTTGATGAAGTTTATGGTTAATCACAATACTTGATAATCGATCGGGGTTGGGTTGGATGTTTTTTCGTTAATCACAATACTTGATAATCTATCGGGGTTGGGTTGGGTTGTTTTCATGGGTGATAGATGATTATAGCAAGTGATAACTTTTGGGAATTTGTAAGCCCATAAGCCCATGCTAACGTGGATTAGGGAGATAATAAGTGACGTGGCAAATCCCTCCTCTTATATATAATGCAAAGATATATATATATATATATATATATATATATATATATATATATATATATATATATATATATATATACTAGTTGCAAAACCCGCCCGATGGGCGGGTATGACGTCTAATAATCGTTTACATTTTTTTACTTAGCTTAATATTGGTGTTAAAAAGCATATTTTTAAGCACAGTAGAAATGTTTGTTGAATGGTTTTCTTTTTTTATATTACGAAGTCTATTTATGATTGTGTTAAACGAATTAAATTAAAATTGCATGATAAAAATTTGCAAACCCGCCCTGGTGAGAGCGCGTTATGTATATCCAAGAAAAAAATTCTAAAGATTTGCGACTTCATGAGCTAATAATCAAATTGACCGCTTACATTTTTTATTTATAGTTTGATGAACATGACTTGTAATTATCGTTCACATGTGTTGTTTAATTAAATATTTGTGTTAAAAAAATATGTATTTACCAATAATTGTCAAATTGTTTGTACACGTTTTATGTTTATTTTTGAATCATTGTCTCTTATGCAAGTTTATTGTTGCTTCCGTTTTATATATAAATATGGGTATTAAAATTGTGTATTATGTACTTTTTTTTAAAGACTCCTAAAGTTACTCATGTTTCCCCACGGCTTAAGAGAAAAGAAAAAGTTGCTCTTCAGCCGACATAAATTAGTTATTATGATAGAAACTCTAAATCTATTATTGGAATCAAAATCACTATCAAGTAAACATGTAATTATCAACACATTTGATCTTCTCTCGATACCTAAAACCAAAATCTTATAAAACCACTAACTTTTATAATTTAGTAAAGTTATTGTTGAAACTACGTTACTACATGTGTTCATTTTGAAATCTCTTGATACAACAATGGGAGTGACATCATATCGTTTACCACTGTCAATACTATTTGCTGTTTTTATTTAGTTTCTTTACAGGCTCTGAATAATTGACAAAATAAAATGTCAGCAATGTCTTGGTAGGTACGTTCATTGGCAGGAGATCAAATTTAACTTCTGACCAAACAATTTCCTTTTTTGTGAAAGTTTGAATTCTAGCTATGTTTGGAAGACTTGAGACGTTTGACCTGGGACATGTCTTAATGTTCGATGAAATTTCCAGAAAACAAAACATTCTTGGCTTTAGAACACAAGACACTGGCGGAGCAGATTCTGCTTTAGGAAGAAAGACAGTAGACTCGGTGCAGGGCAAAACACCTCAAACCATCTCTTGCAAGGTAAAAGTTATGGCCTATTATGCAGTGGTAGAGTTGTTAGTAATCTTTGTTTGTAAAGTGCAGCAGAAACCGCTAATAAAAATGATATTGACCTCCTATAAAGTAGCATTTTAAGCAGCCAATAATGTACATCAGGATAAAATAGCAATCAAGTACTAACCTCGTGGCCTTAGAAAAATGATCCTGACTTCCTATACAGTAGCATTTTAAGCAGCCAATATTGTACATCAGAATTAGATAGCAATCAAGTACTAACCTCGTAGCATAAAGGGCATGTCCAATTTCATGTACGGATACATAAATGACATAAGAAATACACATATATACAACATCACCTACTGATAATTCATATCTCAAGTCCAACATACGCATATATCCGATATGGCAGCAATTATAATGTAAGCTTAGACAATCTATTTGTGGTGTTGGTAATCAGTTCTTTTATACCCAAGCTAAGAATATGTGATTTAAAAACCAGATAATCATATAATATCTCTTAACATATTCCCAAAAACCCTTTGAATAAAATATATTATGATACACATATAATTTACCTTCGATTCTCTTGTGGGCCCTGCTTCTTCCTTTGGTTCAGCTTCGGCTACAGGCGATGGTGCAGTCTGCTCTTCTGCATACCACCAAACTGAAGTGAGACCTAAACAAAGGGTACCAATATGTGCCCATGCTACTTTTCCTACATTGAGAAGATAAAAGGTAGTACAATGATAATACCCATTAGTAAGGCTATATATATGAGCACCATAAGCCAAAGAAAATGAAAGTATGCGCACCTCATTCACGGTGGTTGCTACTCTGAAAAGCAGTTAGCGCAAACTCTTCCTGAGCTTGAAATTATGAATACCGTGAATTACTAACATATTCTTATCAAAACAGACCTCTATATGTACTGCAGTAATATACGAATTGCACTGAATATATAAAGAAACTTACAATGACAAAATAAAATTTCCTAATTCTCTATGTATTTGCAGCACCAGTGAGATCACATATCATCAATATGATACTGTTAACAAAGCAATTTGCATAAGTCAAATTTCATTTTAAATAAAACTTATATTTGGTATAAGAAAGAAAGGGTTCAAGATAGGTTGCTTAGCTCCTTCTCATCTTTTCACATAGGAGCGCTCTATTAGTATCCTATTATTTTGTTCTATATACATTTCACTTTTCAAATTTCCTCCAATCACGAGCTCATTTTATAAAACTTCCTATTTGGGAAGGAACTGACGTTAGCATTCATTCTATGTTGAACTTTTTAACAACTGTTTAGAATGACCTACTGAGCTTAATCTGCCAAATAAATTTTTGTCCAACCCAGATTCAAGAGAGATTTGTCATCAAACAATCACTTAATTAAAATATAAACTGAAGTGATATTAGATCATCAAAAACTAAAATTTAGGGATGAGCACGGTACCAGTATCGTATCGATCCCGTGCCGAATTAGTGGTACGAACGGGATTCGGATATCGGTAACGGGAATTCGGGATTTTCCTGTTTTTCGGGAATTTCCCGATTTGGTATCGGTTCCGTACCGAATTAGTGGTACCGAAATTTTTTTTCACCATATTTCGTAGTACCAATATCGTACCGAACGGGATTCGGGTACTGGGAATCTGTACGGTTCAGGTTCGGTTTCGGGATTCGGGACGAAATGCTCATCCCTACTAAAATTAAAAAAGTTATTACTTCGCTACAAAAAAACTTTTTTATTTCAAAGGAACCTCTGTTTCAAATGACCAATGTATCATAGTATTTACCAATATTAAATAGGATGATGTTACTCTATGGTCATCATGGCAGCAACTATGAGATAGCAGAGAATTAGCATCAGACCTTTAAAGTAATTTGATATTTCTTCTTGCATCCAACCAATTAATGGTTACAAAGTCGTTGTATAAACTCATTGAAAGAGGGGGCCAGGAGAAGAACATATACATGCACCATGAATGCCACAGTTAACACGGATAAAGAGCATAACATGCAGTTTCAAGAGTTGGAAAGTCAAATACATTTGTTGCGCATCCACGATGTATTGTGAGGGCCAGATTCGTCTGCTATGCCATTCCCAATATCAAGCAACGAATCTGAAAGTGTTTGAATGTTTACGCATTTGTGTTCCAGACTGCAGGCACAATGAAGCATCAGGTTTTGTTGAAGCAGGTCCACTTTAAAATGCGGCCATAAGTACGATTCTATAATAGAAACAACTATAATTTCATTTTTGGAGCCATTTTGGCGTTCTCCTTTGTAGCACACATTGATGCATCCGTTAAATCAAGTGGCAATTTAAATCTAGAGTTGGCAGTAGGGGGGCTGGTGGTAGCAACAAAGAAGCGATGCCAGAAGAAGCTACTCCTAAAGCTATTTTTCCCTGTCAACGTAGCACGTAGAGTACGGTTTTCCAGAGGGAAGTTTTGCCTTTACCTCCATGTCCGTAGACAAATATCAACACTTTGTGTTATTGGCCATTGCATCTATGATGAGACCATATATCAGTTTCTGCTCCTTGTTTAATTGTGTACTAATTTGTTGTTTTTTTAGCAAGAAATCGTGATCATAGTTCTTGTCTTCCATTAATGTTGGGTTTCTCAGTGTATCTAAGTGTGAAGGCGGTAATGGTGTCGCAAAATCTCGAAGAGATTTGCCATAGTAGTTTAAAGCAGCCTCCAACTCAAACAGAACTACACTCTCTAAATTTGAATCGCTTAAATGTACTTCTGGAAACCTTAACAACTCAGAAAGTTTTCTGGGAATGTTGTAGACATTTTTTTTCCAATGTGATTTCCATAATGCCAGGGGATCCGCAACGTGACAACATATAAGAATCTGAGCTAAAACTGTACGTAGCTCAGCAGCCGTTGTAGATAGAGCGGCTTCTTCTAAGGCGGTTGCCCATTCTAGATCATCGCTAAGCAAACCTAGTGCTTCACACGCCGCTATATTTGTTGGGTAAACCCTTTGTTGATTGTACGCTTACCAAGGCAAGACTTACATGCATATCCATTTTGGGTAAACCTTTTTTGCCACACGAACTGTGATGGGAAACTTAAATATGTCAAATGATGACCGGCACTTGAATACGCAATTAAGTGAAACCATTCTGCTAAAGTGGTTTAGATGTTTTTCCAATATTGCTTTGGAATTGCAAGCCCTGAGCCCCTAAGCATGTCCATTACTGAAAAATACTTTTGTGTCCACCTATCAAATCACGATGCACAAACTATAAAAAAACAAAAATAAAAATAAATAGCAGTACTTCACACTTGGAACGTAAGAAGAAAAAAGAATCGAACCTTGTAGCTCTTTCCTTGTTCAATAATAGTGACGAACAAAAAAAGTCACATTTGATTACCGACTATTAAAAAAATTACTAATGACACATTACACTAAACCACAAAGTAGCAATATACTAATGAAAATCAAACGCACACTTATATTCTATATCATGGTTAGAAATTGAAAGTTTATATTTTTTTTAAGCTCAGTGTTGTTTAACGCGTCGATTGCCTAATACCTCTTGCATACACAAAGTCATATTCTAACCTACCTGCACCAGTTAGTTTCGATCTCTGTTGTGATTTACCGGCAATCTTTCAACAACGTGTGCTACAAAAGGGAATCATCACCAGTGAGTATAGTTTGATTCATCACTTATGTAGTAATTGCAGAAACTGACCCAATGACAAGATTACCTTTCAGTGGAAGATTTCAAATGGTTGGTGTTTACACAGAGGCTGCAATAGTTTTGTTGCTGATTGTTGGTCATACGTGTTAGAAAAATTAGAAGAGAAAATCGCAGTCAATACATGTAGGATAAACACTTGAAAATGCAATAGTTGACCAAAATCTTGTGATACCATTTCTAACAAATACACATCTACACTCCCATATACAACAGAATTCAAACCTTTAATAACAATGATGATAAGCATTAAATAAAGCAATCCCAAACACCCTCTTATATGACACCCTACAATTCATACTCCTTTTTTGTTCAACTAATTATATTCATCAGATAATTAGATACTTGGTTTACTTATGTTCACATGATAAGCATGGCAGCTTAACAGAGAAAATTATGCGGCTTCAAATGGTACCAAGGTTTGCTTGCTAATACGAAGTTGTTCCAGTATGCTAACTATTAATCAGTTTGGTACAACCTCAAGTAGATCTTGAACCTGAAGTACAAAGCACCATTTTCATCCTGATTGTCTGCTTATAACAAACTTATTCTTAGGTTCGAGCAAACTATTCCTAAACACTTTAATAAGAACTTTAATATAATTATCGTGAAATAATTAGTGACAATGTTTTATTCCATCATAGACTACTTTATTACATCTACAATGCGATAAAATGGCATTAAACTGATATTACGGAGGACTTTGCATTGTGGTTTTCAAGCGAGTCTTCTATATTAAGAAATATTATCAGATAATCCAGTTAAAAGCATATAATACCAAAGTCGGTCATTTACTCCTAATGGGTAGTTTTTATGTAGGTTGTGTGGGTTGGACCACAATAACTGTCCTATGAGCTAAAATTTCCTATTTTTTACTTCCTATGGGCGAGCCTAGCAGCATCTCGATCAGAAGGCCACCCGGCTCTGATCATTGTAATACCCTTTTTGGAACTGATAAGCTGTGATACATACTCCACAATATCTACTTATATGTATAGCTCCTCTATATATACTTTAACTATTTTTAACAACTTTAGCACCAAAGTCTAGAAACACTTTTAGGTGATGGACCAAATAAGCATGTGCATATAATGATCATATCCCTCCGAGCACCAACCTTCATAATTTCAGAGAATGAGATGCAGATGTGGTGGCGAATTAGATTAATTAATTAAAAATAAAACGGACTACAAACCAAGTAAAATGTCCAAAAGCTTACCATCCAACAAACATCTACAGGAGTTAAGTGCATAGACGGAAAAGTCCTGCGGAATAGTCCTACGGAACATAGCGCCAGTTCCTTGGCAGTCTTCTATGACCTTCATCAATCATAAAAATACAAACAGTTACTAAATTATTTTGGGAAAATAGTCAAATAAGTGGCAAGCATAAACCACATAAACATACTTAAGTCTGGCGTCCAATTTAACGATGTAAAACACCGCCAATCTGGAAGTAAGGTCGGCAAGCAACCAGGTAAGAAATTCTTGAGATGTTGGAAATTGCTGATATGTATTTTCTACGTCGGTCTTTTAGCATTGATAGCAGACTATATTTGACATTCTACAGAAACTTCACAGAAAGTTCTCCTGGTTCCGCCACCACAAATACATCATTTTGCCAACTATAACAATGATTTATGAAGCATCTTAGATCAAGGTTAAAATGGTCTTTTCAGGTCAGGAAAGCTGAGCACACTTAACTAAGATTTTTGAAGATAAAGAACATTAAAAACACCTACCTTACCATAACAATATACATTTTCAGTAAAAGGATTTAGTAGCAAGTCGCATGCTTAAGCAATCCTTAGATACTCGCAAGGCTTTCCTGCTCACTATTCCTATATCTGCTTTTACCCGGATGTTAAAATCACTGAAAGGGAAGTATGAGTCACCATATTCTTGAACACAAGATCTGGATTTAAGCTCCAAAAACTAAAAGTACACGACAACTCCACACCAGCAAGCCCTGTTTATGAAAACCACTTATTACGACATTTAATTATTGAATATATTATTAGTATCATTATACAAAAAGATTTCTGATATTGATGACAGAAGTGATGAGAAGGAAGAGAAACCAAAGAAGGTTATTATCAAAGACCTGAGCTTAACCACCAAAAAATATAGTCGTCTGGCAAGTTAAAAATGTTGAAACTTGTCTACGAAAATCAAATTGCATTCAAAAATCAATTTGTATGTTCATTAGTGACTGAATGGCAATTTCAGTTAACTAAGGACTGAACAACAAATACCCTATGTTAGAGACTCAACCCTTAAATTTAAATTGCATTCAAAAATCAAATTGTGAAAGACATCGATACATTGACTTATATAACAATCAAAATAATATTAAAAACAAAAATATCAATACACTTACTATACATATAATTTATCCTTTTCAAATGCGTAATTATTGTGGATATCAATTGATATTCCTTTTTGAGTAGTAGTAGGGGTCTCACTCGCTTTTGCTTCAGCTTCTTTATTGTTCACTTACTTCTAGAAGAGATCCCTGGATGGATTTTTTTTATTCAAAAAGGCACGGAGAAGCGCTTGACACCACACTTTGAGGGACCAACACCAATATTGTGAAAATTGGAGATCTAGAGTTGTTCAAAACCATAACCGAGACTGAACAAACATATATATAAAGGTATCAGGTGGCAACTTCCATTCCACTTTTAGCATTAAAGAGCATTCATTCCCCTGAATAAGACCATTGCAAACTCTACCATCGGTTGGCACAAGAGATTCCTAAACACCCGACGAAATTATATCCTCAGAAGTGAAGTCACATAAGTTTGCATCAATCAAGAGGGAGTGTTTGGTGTACTTTCTCCTAAGCAAAGTAAATTTGAGAGTTGAGCTTCCTTCGCTTCTGTGTTTCTAAAAAAAGCGTCCTCCTGAAACCTTCAGAACATCAATAAAAACATATGTACCGTTATCTGGTGTAATTTGTACCTCAAGAGTCCTAATAAAGGGTTTGGCAAAAGAACTGATAGATATAGATATGACATATTGACTATCATTTATACCTCTGTCTCTGATGAAATCATGAATTGCATCCCTCATTTTATCATCAATGGCTCTGTTAAGCAGTAGCAAAACCAATTGGTCAATATAGGTTACTGTATAATCCATATATGTCGGAAAATAGTTTCAAAGTGCTCAAAGAAAATTAACATATTGAAAAATAGCAAGTCATAGATGTAATTTATCTATATAAGGATTATCAGAAATCCTTGTGTTTACACAAAGGGGAGGAGGCAGAAGCATACTTGCTGATTTTCTAAGCTTATCCTTTCAATAGTTAGTAAGTGCTTGCCTAATAATTTTAAGGTTAAGAACGGCATACCTGGTACCCTCTTCAACATCTTTAGTCACTTCCTCATTAAATCTTTAAATATACCTGAGAAATCTGAGCATGAAAACATAAGATTAAAGTATTATTGCACGTGACAATTGGTCTTTGGCCCTTCTTAAAATTGTAAAGTTGTAATAAAACGTAAACAATTACACAATATGAAGCGCTACCACATCAATTACTTTTAATATAAATCAAAATTCAATTGAATTGTCTACACCTTTTTAATAATTAGGGTTTGTTGTTTAAAAAATAAAATAAATTGTTATTAGTAAATAAACATAGGTTTCCAAGCAATCCAAACTGCATAGGTCGTATCTTCATTAAGCTTGTGAGATGCACCTCCCTTTATCTGCAATGTCATCAATCATAAATCTTTAACAGGAGTTATTGTTAATTCCTTCATCTTAAGCACTGTATAACAAAATCAAAATTCAACCATTAATTAACAAAGAACCAGGTGAAGCACTCGTAGATGTAGAAGAATTATTGGATGATAATTGAACGGTTAATTTGGATCAGGATCGCTGGTGTATGTGTGTGTTTGCTGTGGTAATCGAAAGCTGGGTTTTGGGGAATGTGTTCGATGAAAAGATAGAACGAATCATGATACCTCTTGAGAAGTCGGCCCAATTCCCGAAACTGGCCCAATTCTCGAAATTGGTTGCTGACTGTGGCATATCCCTACTCTTATATATAATGTAAAGATATATAGAGGGAGGTTAATGTGAGAGCTTTTTTAAAGTTATAAAAATGAGAAAACTAATCTAAAACACCACTAAAACATTGATACATAACCATTTTACAAATAATACACCAAAATATACATTATTTATACAACTAAACACTCTACCGACTAATAAACAACGGATAAGTGTGCAATAGATTACTGATACATAATTAAGAATGTGATACATATACATCAAAATCTCAAAAAGTTAATATCTTATACATAAATTGGTACACTTGATACACAACCACCACTAAATAACTTGATACACAATACCAAAACATGCTACGTATCACACCTCGAATTAAAATGTGTCACTTAGATTTCGCCAATTTTCAAAAGAAAGCCCATTGAATCTTTAAAAATTATATTTTTACTTAATCATGTTTTAAATTTTTTTCAAATAGCGTGTCATTTGTGTGATTTTGGTTGGTTCTCATTTTTACAACTTTCAAAAGTTCTCATATGATCCAAATTCTATATATATATATATATATATATATATATATATATATATATATATATATATATATATATATATATATATATATATATATATATATATATATATATATAGGTATAATTATGATTTGAAACCACACTTTTTAATCCAGTCATATCCCAGTCACATCTTTAAGCCAATAGTATTTCAGAATTTCCTAGAAAATCTGCAAATTCCACAAAATTCGGATTTTAAATGGCAGTATTCTGAAAATCGCGTTTTGAAAACGCAGTCTTGAAAACTGCGTTTTGAAAATCACGTTTTGAAGGTCTGGGCCGAGCCGGGTCTGGTCCGGTCCGTTTCAAGTCTGGGTTAAATAATTTCAGCATTTAATTTTCGTATTTATAATTTTTTGGGATTAATTATTTAATTTCGGATTTTTAATAAATATTTAATTAACTTCGAAGTTTTTTAAAAATAAAATGCTCATAGCAAGGTTTGAACACTGGTCCGGGCATCTGGATGCAAGATTCACACATAAATAGATTTACCAATTAGACTAACAACTATTTGTGTTTTCTTATGAAAAACTTTATTAATATCTTCTAAAGAAACATACAATTTTAAGATAGATATAAAAATTTTTAGAAAATATTTAAGATAATGATTAACAATAAAATCTTCTAAAATATTGATCCCTAAGTATATGGGATAATCATTCAAATCTATTCCTGTTTAAAACACACTGAAGATACGTATATTACTTTTCAACAAAACCATCTAACTAAAAACCCTAATTCTGGTACGTTTCAATTACTGGTGTGTATTTTTTTGTTTTGCAGGTTAATGAAACACGTAAAAAACGGTACCTCTTTTTCTACCCTGATATTAAACTCTAATGAAACTGTGTTTTTTTTGTTTTGTTTTGCAGGTTAAATTTTATTACTGCAACAATAGTTGCATTCTGTCTTTAATTTTTTTTGTAACGGCTACTATAAGTGACTTGGTTTTGAACTATTTGAGAAAATCTTTGACCAGGTCACACTGTTTTAATGTTCTCTTCATCAGAGATTGCAAGATTTTGATCGTATGTATTTGCATAAATTATTTTAATTTTATGGCTATTTATTTAATACGGGTCTGCTATTTTTTTTATATATCAGGTATGAGATTTGTTTGCTTTTAATTTATTTAATTGTTGCTTTTAAGTTATATAATTGCTGATTATACGACATCAGGTAATCCACTTTTAGTCAATGCAATGTAATTAGTTATTCTTAAGTTGGTATTGAACATCTTTTAGTCAATAAGGATTTGTTGTTCTAACTTGTTTCTTAATTTTTCGTTCTGAAAGCAGTGGCTATGTGTGGATTTGCTGGATCAGATTCAAGTCGTGAATGTCACACCTAATAAGTGTCACAAGCAGCCCAACAATTGGGTCAGCGCAGACGTGCTGGGATCGTTAGGCCCGGTTACAAAGCACACATGGACCATAAGCTAGATCGGGTTTCTAAAAAACTATTTTGTGAAATAGCTCTAGAGTCACTTGGTGAGTCATAAGGTGTAGAAACTTCTCCCCACTTTTGGATCAAATCATTATGCCAAACTACCAGCTTTAAGAACATTTATGCTGGGCCTATTTATCATTGAAAATTTATCAAACGTTTCTTTTGTCTATGAAAATAGCTGCTTGGTGCTTTCTAAATGTATATGTTCCTTCTATAAATAGATCAAGTATATTCTTATATTGTACATAGGCAAGCTCTTTGACTGTATACATATGATCCTGAATGACGACTAGCTAGGTATTACGTAAATTCTACTGAATATATTATGGGATCTGAGCTTCATCCTTACGATTTGTAATAATCAATAGCATATATTTTACCATTTTGTTCATCTAGCTATCATAAGGATTGTCCCTCAATGGATAGCTAAGAGTCTTGAGAATAGGTTTATTATGCTCATCATATCGTAGCTTTCTAGATTAGATAACCAAAGCTAATAAAATATAGTGTTTGTATGCAATTCTCTTGCCTAAGCCGTAAGAATTGGATAATCAATATTTGCAGGCTGAACATGACGAATTAGCGCAGAAAGCATTTATCCATGGAAATTATTAACAAGGTAATAGTTCAATCCAACCACATAAACATCCTACTCCGTACGACAATGTAGGTGTGTTTATTGGTTCGATTTACGGGTTGTTTGATTTATTGTGGTAATAAATGTTTTCTGGTTAACCCGAAAATTGAATTGAAAATTAAATTTGAATTCGGTTTGGTTTTTGAAATGACTTGAATTACGCTATTTATTTTAAAAATACATATAATTATATAGATATTAATAAGATAGCGGACGTTTAAAATAATTCAGACAATTCTAAAAAGCAATTGAGTAGCGATCCTGTTTAAGATCCAAGTAATCAAGTAATCACTTGAATCAAGTTTTACGCATTCTATAGAAAAAGCTGTAAAGAAATGCAATCTCACAAAAAATTAAAAATCCAAACTTGGCCAACGTGTTGTAGTTCAGAAACAATCTAGGGGCGTTTGGTTCACCGAATTCGTTGTAATTTGTTATAATTGTAATTAAATTCTAATTACATAAAGTGTTTGGTTGGTTAATGGAAGGAATTGTAATCTTTCAAATTACATTGGTTCCATATTTTTGATGTTATCTCAATTACAAATGAATTCATTTGAGTCCACATATTTGTACTTGATATATAAAAAATTCTTTTTTTTATGTCTTGCCCTTTTTAACCAAATATAATTACTTAAATGAATTACATTTACATTTAACCAACCAAACACATGACATAATTCATTAATTCAAATTACAATTCATTCAAGTTACAATTCATTTCACAAATTACAATTACATCTAAAACTTTCAATGAACCAAACGGCCCCTAAGAAAACAGAAAAAGAATTACTTTTCAGTTCATGTATTGATTGGGCGACACAAAAGTCTCGATGTATACCCGTGCTACCGAAGCCTCGTGTTTATAAACACACGACTTGCCTTCCTTATGCTTGTTCTCCAGGTCTACTTTAGAATAATACTTGCGGTTCTTGTCGTCTGGCTTCATGAGCCAATTTCCGTCCCTCGTCAAGTGCAGTGGCTCCAGAAGATAACTATCCTCCTCCTGTCTATCTTTATAAGTTGACGCTTCTTCCCAAACTCCAATTCTCTCCATGCTCCACAAATTAATACTACCAAATTTTCTTTGGCACATGTATATACGATCTCTTTGAACGGTGACTCCGGAACACTTATCGCCTTGGAAGGGGGTTGATATCGCAGTGAACTTTTCAGTCTTTGTGTCGAACATTGTAATCGAATCAAAGACTCTATATCTCTTAAAATAAAGTTTTTCATTCGGACAAGTACTTGGCGACAAACCGAGAGGAATTGAGTTAGGAATATATTGCAAGTTGATTTTTCTCCATGAGTCAGATTTCAACGAGTATATGTACGCATTGTTGTAGACGGTTACTAATAGAACTCTGTAGTCTAGTTCAGAAGAGTTGTAATACAGCTCGAATGTGGTGTCATAATACGATATCTTACGACCGGTTTTAGGCAAGGTCTTATAGTCAGTCGTAAAAGGATTCCATATAACAAGATCTGATAACGTGCCATTCCCATCGTTCCTTACGGCAACCAATACAAGTCCATTGCAAGATGATGTAATCTTTGTGACTCCCTCAAAACCGTATTCAAATGGCAAAGAGCGGCGGCGCATACCAGGTTCTTGCGTTTCACAATCCCTGTTGCTATAACTAAGTGTCATCTCCTCTGCCCAATAATTAAGTGTGGTCACCTTTTCATATAACACGAGAAGTTTGTGGTGATGATCATCCTTGGTTGCGTGGTAATTGAGATGCATGTTGGCAAACGTAGGCGACTTTAAGAAAGAGTACCATTGTTTCGAAACACTCAGAAATTTCTTTGCGTATCTCGCAGGAACCCTTGGAAGTATGTCGTCGAATAAAACATCAAGTGGGAGCTCTTTGTTTGTGATGTTTTTAGGGCGACAACGCCGCGGTTGGGTAGCAGCCATAGTCTCTATTGCTTCGTGCGTAGTTTAGGTATTGACAACTAGCTAGGGTTCGGACTAGATTAACAAGGACGATCGACCTATATTGTACTAATAAGTAACCAAATAAACTTTACGGCCTTTGGGTTGGGTATCTTTGTTTGTCGCACGATGTGTGCTTGTGTGGTATCTTTGTTTGTCGCACGATGTGTGCTTGTGTGGTATCATTGTTACACCGGGGACCTTCAAAGTAAGCCGAGTAAGGAAAATATGCCGCACATCAGGTTTTCCATCCTACAAAATCGATAAGACTTTTCTATAGTTGAATAACGAGTCATGTTGGGGCGAAGATCGATCAGCAAACAAATCCTGTTTATAGTTAAATCGTTAAGACATTTTTTTATGACCTGCAAGTTGAGTTCAATATCATGAGGTAGCGGACCTTTTCTTAGTATGTATCGTTGGAAATGAGCCAAAAATCGATCTAGTTTCCTCTTTGATGAACCCCGACCGACCAAAGTAGTGCCCACAAGTCTCAAGAAGTGTGATAATCATCCTGATTCGGAAGCAGTCTTCAGGTAGATCAAGCACATCTCGCTGGAGGAGATTTAAAATGTAGGGAAAAATAAATAACAAATCAGAAAATGATTCATATATGAAATATATACCCAGAAGATTTATACCTCTTCTGTCCCGTGGCCAAAAACGAGAATCTGATATAGAGTATGAAAAACAACCGATGAATCCATGTGTTCGTAATTGTATAGCTCGCCTAAGAAACGCATATGAGCAATTCGGCGTTGATGCATCCCATATTCATTGATCTCCAATCCTAGACGTATTACTTCTAGTACCTGTAAAAGAAGATCAATAAGGATATCCCGAAATAAGATAAACTCATCATGGTACCGACTCAATCACAGTAACCGCAAACTCATCATGGTACCGACTCAATCCAGCAGTTAGTGAAGCAATAAAGTGGATTTGACGGAACATTCCTTTGTGAACCTTCAAAAGGCACTTTAACAGATAGGATTCACATTCACTCCATTGCAGCTTAGGTAGTTGCCTCATACAGAATGAAGCAAAGCTTACGGTACTTTCCTTTGTGAACCTTCAAAGGTAGCTTTTTGATATAATGCAACAGTTGTAACATGAGGAGTGAAGCAAACAGTAATGTCGTACAAGATACGAACACACGTACAAATGCTAACAATAAACAATACATGATGCAAAGGAGGGAAGACGTTAGAGACATGTGCAGATCGTTCGGGTGGTTTGCACAAGTACTATGCATTCTCGACAAGAGTACTGTGTTGAGGATCCAAATTCTTGACATTTTTCAAGCGCATAAGAATCTCTAACATGTTTTCCATACATACATTAGTATCGGGGTACCGATAGAGATATATTTCCCTCGCCCGTGATAGAAAGGGGGGCTCGTTGCAGAACGCGTGCATCAAATTTTTGTCGTGCCGAGCACAGGACACACAGTAGGCATCTACTTTTAAATTTGTTTTTGTTAATTATTATAAATAAATTAGTAATTTGGTTTTGGATTTTTTACTCACGGAATTTGTTATGTATTAGTCTTTATTAGCCTAAGTCGCGTCTAGGGGATAGTTATCGAGTGTCCTAAATAGCCTATAGCAATAAAGGTCGGTTGGCTGTGTCAAAGCCCAACCCGACCCGTAGTGTATGTAACAGTCGGTTCCCCCTCATCTCTATAAAAGGAGATGAGGGGGGACGAGATTCACGACGCTTCTTTATCAATAAAACTAATCGGGTCGATTAGGGATACATACCTTGTGTAAATTACTTTTCTGTCGATTGCATCTTTGATCGGGATTGTTCCGCATCTAGTATCCAGGTTGTAGTCGATTTACTACAAGTGGTATCAGAGCTTTGGTTTCGCGGGTGCTGGTTACTAGGGTCGATCAAGAAGGGTTTGATGTTTCTGGTTCGAGAACATCAAGGAGCAGCATATCGACATTAAAGGGTTGTTGATCGGATCTCGATCAACAAGGATCTGCCATTTGTGTTTTTTTTCTTGTGTCGCAGGTTTGTAGAAGAGAGGAAGAAGACGGCAGTTTATTGTTGTTGTGTGTGACTAAAATTCAACCAACTAAGCTTCAAAGGGTTTTATTAAATTGGGCCAAGGTTTGTGTTACTTTAAGTAATATTGGGCCAATTTTTTTTAAATTGAGTTATTATTTTTTTAAAAGAAACAAAAATAATTACTTTGAAGGGTTGTTTACATAAGGGGACTTCGTAATTCGTGATTATGAGGGTTAATATATGACAAGGTTTAGCGAATTATCGAAGGGACTTTGTTAATTCGTGATTGTGAGGGTTAATATATCACAAGGTTTAGCGAATTATCGAAGGGACTTTGTCAATTTGTGATTGTGAGGGTTTATCACAAGGTTTAGCAAATTAATAAAGGGATAAAGAAGCGTTCAAAACTTGTCGAGGCTGCAAGATTTCTTGGTTATTAGAGATCGGTTTTGCAAAATTAAAAGTACGACAAGGGTTACTTCAAAAGGCGTCGGGTACTTTCTTGATTCAAGGATTGTCGATTTGTTGGATAGGTTAATTTCCAAGGTTAAATTGATATTTGCGTAAGAAAGTGTTTTCTTTTGAAGGGTTACTTGGTTTGATCGATTGCTGAGATTTTATCTTAGGGTTATATCGATAAATCAAGGGGTGTTTTATACACGGGATACTTTGCTAGATCGTGGGTTTTGTGTAGGTATATTCACAAAAGGTTAAACGGTTAGCAAAGGGTTAAAATAAGATGACGCTGAGCAAATTTGACATCGAGAAATTCGATGGGAAGAATGACTTTGGGTTATGGCAGGTAAGGATGAAGGCTTTGCTGGAACATCTCGAATCAGATGCAACATTGGAGGAATTACCCGCCACCACAATAGTGGCTTACGATAACGTCATTCAGAAAAAGGCTTACAGCGCATTGATCTTGTGTTTGGATGATCGGGTCCTACGGGAGATCACCAAGGAGACGACTGCAACAGGGATTTGGAAAAAGTTAGAGACGTTATACATGACAAAGTCTTTAGCTAATCGTTTGTACTTGAAGAAAAAGTTATATACTTTTCAAATTCATCAAGGTAGGAGTCAGTCTGAACATATTGATGAGTTTCACAAGCTCGTAGGTGACTTAGCGGCTATAGATACTGCTATATCAGATGAGGATCAGGCATTATTATTACTCACATCTTTACCATCGTCTTACGATAATCTCGTGGAGACTTTGCTATATGGTCGGGATACTTTGAAGCTAGAAGACGTGCTCGCGACACTTAATTCTAGGGAACTTCAGAAGATGAAGGAAGCAAAGGGTGATGGTGGTGAAGGGTTGTATGTGAGGGAGAGATCTAATCAGAGAGATATGGAGCAGGGTGAAAATAGTTCGTGGTTAAGGTCACAAGGAAGGAGCAACAAACTCAGGTGTTATATATGTCAGTCTGAGGATCATTTGAAGAGGGATTGTCCCATGTATAATCACAAGAAATCTCAAGGTTTTGTCAGGAGTAAAGATCAGGTATCCGGTTCTGGAGCTGATGGGTATGACAATGCTGATGTTATGATGGCTATGAGTGTTGATGAACTTTTGGACTGGATCATAGATTCAGGGGGCTCATACCATATGACACACATGAGAGATTACTTGGTTGGTTTTAAGGAGTATGACGGTGGTAATGTACTACTAGGTGATGGTAGGGAATGTCGTGTACGAGGGACAGGAAAGGTTCGAGTACGAATGAGGGATGGATCAAGTTTCTTGTTGGACAACGTCAGGTATGTTCTGGAATTTAGACGAAACTTGATATCGATGGGAACTCTTGAAAAAGAGGGTTTTACCGTGAAGATGCAGTTGGGCAAGATCAAGGTTATAAAGGGTTCACTGGTGGTACTATCAGGAACCAGAAGGGCTAATTGCATATATACCCTGAACGGTCAGGCTATGACCGGGAAGACAATGAAGGGTAGGAAGCAGTTAGGAAAATTTCAGACTGGGTGGAAGATCAAGATAGGTGATGTTCTTGATTCTTGTAATCAGAAGTCTACACAACAATGTATGAAGAGTGGGGTCGCCAAACATTTGGATGTTGCAGGGTTACAGCAGCAGAATGGGTTGGTTGAGAAGACAAACGTGACGAACGTGACACTCTTGGATAAGGTACGTTGTTTTCTAATTCAGTTTGGTCTGTCCAAGGTTTTTTGGACAGAGGATACAACCATGTCTACATATCTAGATAATAGGTCACCATCAGCAGCGATTGGATTCAAGAAGACTATAGATATGTTGGGTTCTTTTGGTTGGCTTGCTAGTATTGAGCAAGGGATGCTTGAACCGGTTAAGGTCAAGTGCATATTCCTGGGATACCGTAAAGGTATGAATGTTTATCAACTTTGGAGCTTAGATGACGTTACTTCAAAGGGAGTGCTTTACAGGAATATGGGTTTCAATGAAAGTGGGCAATACAAGAAAACTTTCATTGGTTCTGGTGTATGTACAAGTTAATTGCAGGTGTTGCAAGGAGTTGAGTTTGAGGTGGAATATTGGGAGGATCATGCATTTGAGGTGGAACCTCAGGGGAATGTTGATCATGTAGATGTTTCAAAGACAGTACAAACTCAAGATTTGATATACTATCATCTAGCACGTGATAGGGAGCAACACTTAGCACGGGAACTATTCAAGTATAGAGAAGACAGTAATGAGTCTGCTTTTGCAGTTGCTGCAGTGGAGAAGATTTATGCACATGAGTCATTGACTTTCAATGATACAGTTGCTTGTGAGGGTTTTTCCAAGTGGATGGCTGGATTGAAAGAAGAAATGGATACTCGGTTAGATGTGTATGTGCTCAGCAACGGTTGCAGGAAAAGCAGTGACGACAGATACGATTATTACTGGGAGGATACACCAGGTATGTTCATACATCTATTTCTCTATATAGATTGTATGGTATTTTCTTGCGGATGCAGAGCTGAGATCTCGGATACCAAGGGTTTGCTGGTTAGAGCAAAGGGAGATATACTTGGTATTAAGATTATCAGGAATCGGAGTGGTAATACTCTGAGGGTGTCACAGTCCAGGTTTTACAACAGAAAGTTGGTACAGACTTTGTTGAAGGGACACTCCATACTGTCGTTGGAGGATAGTCTATCAGGGGACTGTGATGTGGTAAAGAATAGTAAGTGGTCATATATATATGCGGTTGGAATCCAGGAGTATCAGGTGGTCTGCACGAGACCTGACATAGCATCTGCAGATGTGAGTATGTTGGATAGGTTTGTCGTGGATTACAGACATACGTACAAGTTTTTGTGGATTTTGACTACACCATGGGAGATCGATCACTGTCATGAGTAGATCAATCACAAGGTACGGGTTGCTGATACATGGATGTGCGAGGAGCTGGGAAGCTAAGTTGCAGCACAAGGAGGCTTTGTGGACAACTAAAGCGGAGTATATGACACTTACGGAGGTTGTGAAAGGAGCTATTTGGCTAAGGGGATTCTTGGAAGAGTTAGGCGTGAAGCTTAACACTATTGCAGTTAATTGTGATAATCAGGGTGCGATTCATTTATCGCGGAATCATGTTTTTCATGATAGGACTAAGCACATCAATGTGCGTTATCACTTTATCAGAAGAGTCTTGGATGCAAAGACGGCTGAAGTTCTGAAGGTGTGTACTGAACACAATGCTGCGGATGCCTTGACGAAGGTGGTACCTGGACGCAAGTTACAACACTGCTTGGAGCTGCTGAGTGTTGGGATAGGCTAATATAAGCCTAAGGTGGAAATTGTTATGTATTAGTCTTTATTAGCCTAAGTCGCGTCTAGGGGATAGTTATCGAGTGTCCTAAATAGCCTATAGCAATAAAGGTCGGTTGGCTGTGTCAAAGCCCAACCCGACCCGTAGTGTAAGTAACAGTCGGTTCCTCCTCATCTCTATAAAAGGAGATGAGGGGGGACGAGATTCACAACGCTTCTTTATCAATAAACTAATCGGGTCGATTAGGGATACATACCTTGTGTAAATTACTTTCTGTCGATTGCATCTTTGATCGGGATTGTTCCGCATCTAGTATCCAGGTTGTAGTCGATTTACTACAGAATTATATAGAGTCAGATAGTTAACGATATACTAATTGATTAACTCAAATATTTAAAAATAGATATTTAGGTGGTTAACTATTCGCATCAAATAACCATTTTATTATATAAAGGCGAATAGTTAACGGTATGCTAATTGATTTGACGGTCGAATCGATAGGGTCGGCCCTGGTATCGGGCGAGGTGGGTGATGGCGCAGCAAAAACTTAGGGGCATCATATTTTATCTTCATGTTACATTGTTTGTAGAAAGAAAAGAAAATGAAAAATCAGAAAGAAGAATTGTTTGAGGAAAAAGATGATGTTAAGAGAAAGTAACAAATCAAATGTTTTATACGGAGTAAATAATAAGGGAAATGCAATTAAAAATAAATAAGTATATTATTTGTTACCTGTTCGATTTTTTATTTATTTATGTAACTCTTTGCTTTTGTTTACTGTGCATGCATGTGTTCTCTAATATTTTTATAGGAAAAGTATTTTGACAAGTGCTCGATTGTAAATTGTAATGGAATTCAGTCAGTTTTATTCAGATTGTAGTCTTAGCAAAATAAGTATTCAGTCTTAAGGTTTTTAAGTCTTAACAACATTTTTAAGTCTTAACAAAGTAGAATTTCATGTTTACGAAAACAAAAGTTACATTCAGTGCATGAGTAATTAACTTCTCTAGATATAATTTTGTTAATATGCGGGTGATCATGGTGCGGGGCGGTGCGGATATTGGCAAAAATAAAACCACATTCGTGATTGCGGTTTTTAGAAAAATGCGGATCCGCATCGCGCGGTTTTATGCGGTTTCGGTTTTGCGGGTTTTTGTGGTTTTTACGGGTTTTCCGGATTTTATCCGCACCGCACCACCACTTATGATTTATATAAATAATACGGGTTTTTACGGTTTTTGGTTCACAATGTAGGTATTTTCAGTTATAACAATGCATATATTTAATTTAAGCGCACACATTACTTAGAATGTTAAGAATAATATGCACTAAAACCCTTATAACATACGCCATATAATTGATGTGTCATTTTTCAGTTTTATATAATTAATGTGAGGTGCGGTACGGATTTTGTGGTGCGGTTTTTCGGGTAAATCCACAACCGCACCGCATTTGCGATTTTTCCTTTTTCTTAAAACTGTTCCAACGGTTTTTTCGTGGTGCGGTTTTTACGGAGCGGTTTTTTCGAGTTTTGCGGTTTGCAATGCCGTTTCTGCTCACCCTATATATAATATTGTTAATTACTCATGCATATTCCGTGAATATCAATGGTATATATATATAAATACCCTATCTTATTACCATTTTTCACACAAAATTAACACACAATCCTCCAAATTAAAATGTCTTATGAATTGTTTTTTTTCGACTCTTCCGACCACGAAGAGGAAGTTACAAGTGAGTTAGAAGCTTTTACGCAAGCTTGCGAAGAGGCTTATGAAGCATCACTCCCCAAAAAACGGGTGTATATATAGAGATTATCAGGGCGCACATAATCGTCTAGTGGATGCGTATTTTACTGAAGGGCCGCAATATGTTGCAGAGACATTTCGTGATAGATTCGGAATGGATAGAGATTTATTCTTACAAATTGTTGACGATTTGAAAAATAACTATTCTTATTTTCGAAACTCAACGGATGCTGTGAATCGAGAATGTCTTTCGCCCTTGCTGAAGTGCACATCCGCTATTCGTCAATTGGCGTACGGAGCCGTGCCTGATTCTCTAGACGAATATTTGCAAATGGGTGCGACAACAGCCCGACAGTGTCTTCGACGGTTTTGTACCGGCATAATGCAATTATATGGTACAGAGTACTTGCGAAAGCCTACTTATACTGACATAGAGAAACTCTATGCTCGTCACGAGGCAAAACACGGGTTTCTTGGGATGCTAGGAAGTATCGATTGTACATATTAGCCGTGGGAGAATTGTCCCGTTGCTTACAAAGCTCAATTTAGTAGGCGTGATCAGAGGTCAACACCGTTCATTTTATTGGAGGCGGTTGCGTCTCAAGACATATGGATTTGGCATGCATTCTTTGGTGTAGCTGGGATGAATAACGACGTGAATGTTTTACGTCAGTCCCTTATTTTTAGTGATCTTAAATCGGGGAAAACACCTGAACTGGGATTCGTGGCTAACGATGTGCATTATCGTCGGGGATACTATCTTACTGATGGGATATATCCGCAATAGTCGGTTCTTATTATGTCTATAAAAGATCCGCCGACGAATGATCACAAACGAAGATTGTATAAAACGAAACACGAAGCAGCAAGAAAATGTGTTGAGCGAACCTTCGGTGTATTGAAAACAAAATGGAAGATGATTGATATCCCGACCCGAGGATTATCAAAAAGTCGACTATCGGACATAATGTACACGTGTATAATATTACACAATATGATAATTAAACATAGGGGGCGGCGATATCACCCATTTATCATCAAGTAGAAGAACATGCTGATAACGATCCGGTGAATACGCATGAAGAAAGTCTACAAATTACTCAACAAATAGTCGACCCACATCTACATCTCAACCTAAAAGCCGATCTAGTGGAACACATTTGGAATAATTGCAATGAATAAATTAGTTTTAATGTTTAATGTTTTTTAAGTTTATTGTAATGTTTTTATTGTAATGTTTCTAAATAAATGTAATGTTTTTTTATGAAATTTATTGTGTTTTTTTAAAAAAAAAAAAATTCAACTAGGTCGCCGGATGAAAAAATTAGGTCGTGACTCTTTAGCGTTGTGCCTAGCCTAACTTCTCTATATATAATATTGTTAATGTGCATGAGTATATATAATATTATGAATGTGTTAGTGAACTTGCACAAGTTTTTTTTTTTGCTACACATTAGCTTGATTTGTGCCTCGATGAGCGCTCAACTTGATTAGGTCCAAAATTTTAAAGAATTGTTTGTTATTAGGGGCATTTTTTTATTGGCTCGTCCAGGGCATTTGAAAACTCAGGACATGCTTTGCGAATCGATAACCGTCGACTTCATTGGGTTGACTTGGTGGTCAAATCAGTAAACTAGTGACTCGACAGGGTTGACTGGTGACTCAATCGAATTGACCCGGTGATCGAACTCGTAACCCGATAACTCGAACGAGCTGACTCGATGTTGATCTCGTAACCCGATAAATTAATTAAACTGCCCCGATAGTTAAATCTATACCATGTTGATTTGAACGTTATTACTTATGTATTGCCATAGGATTTTGGCACCCAACAAAATTACGATATCACCGTTCAAAAGAAATACTACAGTAATAATAAATAAATAACGTTATGGAATTGATTTTGATTAAAGGAATTCAAGTTAAAAAAAAGTTGAAAATCCAAAATAAATTTGATCAGTGGAAAAAAAATACCATGGGCCTCAATTTTGGTGTTAAACCCCACTAATTCTCTTCACATAATGATCGTCCTAGATAAAAGTTCTCTAAGGAACATGTATTTAAAAAAGAAAAAAGAAATTAATCTTCATCATTCATTTAAATTACATCTAATGGTATATATATTAATCTTTTTAAATTTAATTAAAAAACACTTTCATCCTATTTCTTAAAAATTAAATATCTCTCAAACCGTTAATCGTTATAAAAAATAATTATACGTCACGACGGGAATTAAATTATCTTTCTATAGATATGCACTTCTATATATTTTCGGCGAACTTTTTTTAAAAACTTTTCGTAAAAAATCACATGTGATTCTCGAAAAATTACATGTGATTCTCGAAAACTCATGTTTGATTTATTATTTTAAAAATCATATTTGAATTTGTAATGTCACATGCGATTTGTGAAAATCTCGTGTATTTTTTTGACGAGAATTTCAACATTGTAAAATCGTTATAAGTATATGAGTATAACCGTATATTAAATGACAAAAATATTTTTGTTATTAATTTAAAATCACATGTGATTTATGTGAATTACATTAAAATGTTCGAATCACATGTAATTCTGTCAATATATTAAAATGTTTTTGCCATTAATATAAAATATGTTCATTTTACCGGGGTTGAGTCCCCTTTACAAAAAAAATATATATATGTAAAACAAATTGGCTTCTGAATTACATGTGATTCGGTGATAATTACATGTGATTCAAGCATTCCGAAACCGTGACTTTTTCTAACAAACTCACATTAAATGAATCACGTGTGATTTTTTTAATCATGTATTATCTGTTTTCATTTATGTAAAATATATTAAACAAATTATCTTCTAAATTACATGTGATTTTGTTTGAATCACATGTAATTCTGCTTGAATTGCATGTGATTCAGTGATAATTACATATAATTTTGCTTGCATTACATGTGATTCAAGCATTCCGAAAACTTAACTTTTTCTAACAAACACACTTTAGATGAATCACATGTGATTTTTTAATTATGTATTATCTATTTTCATTTATGTAAAATATATAAAACAAATTGGCTTCTAAATTACATGTGATTTTGTTTTAATCACATGTAATTCTGCTTGAATTGAATGTGATTCTATGATAATTACATATGATTTTGCTTGCATTACATGCGATTCAAGCGTTCTGAAACCTTAACTTCTTCTTAAAAACCCACTTTAGATGAATCACATGTGATTTTTTTAATCACATGTAATCTTGTTAATATATTAAAATTGTCTGCTTGGATTACATGTAATTCGATGATAATTACATGTGATTTTGCTTGCATTGAATCACATGTAATTCGATGATAATTACATGTGATTTTGCTTGCATTACATGTGATTCAAACATTTCGAAACCTTAACTTCTTCTAACAAACCCACTTTAGATGAATCACATGTGATTTTGTTTGAATCACATGTAATTCTGTCAATATATAAAAATATTTTGTTGTCATTCATATAAAATACAGAAAGTAAATTGGCTTCTGAATTACATGTGATTTTATTTTGATCACATGTAATTTTACTTGAATTACATGTGATTCTCTATGTGTTTTTACATGTGATTTATGTAAAATATATAAAACAAATTTGCTTTAGAATTAGTTATGAGTTTATTTTAATCAAATGTAATTCTGCTTAAATTACATGTGATTTAATGATAATTACATGTGACTGATCCGAATAACAAGTTACTTATACTAAATTCAAAATCATAATTTTCGCCAAACCGTAAGTAATTTTTTTCAAACACTTGTGATTTGTGTCAAATGACATGATTTTTACCAAATCACATGTGATTTGTGATAAATTTTCTTTTTAATGATACGTACTTCTATATACCTTCGACGATTTTTTTTTTAATTTCCGCACTCACAGATCACATGTGATTTATTACTTTATAAAACACACGTGGATTTGTAAAATCATTTACAATTTAAGGATTTCTGAAATCATCACGTGATTTGTTACTTTAATATCATATGTAAATTTATGAAATCACATGCGGTATATGGAATCACACATGTATTTTAGAAATACAAATCACAATTGATTTTACAAATTACTATTCGAGTCAAATAACCATTTTATTATATAAAAGCGAATAGTTAACGGTATACTAATTGATTCGACGGTTGAATCAACAGGGTCGGCCCTAGTATTGGGTGAGGTGGGTGACGGCCTAGGGCAGCAAAGACTTAGCGGCATCATATTTTATCTTCATGTTACATTTTTTGTAGAAAGAAAAGAAAATGAAAAATCAGAAAGAAGAATTGTTTGAGAAAAAAGATGATGTTAAGGGAAAGTAACAAATCAAATGTTTTATACGGAGTAAATAATAAGGGAAATGCAATTAAAAATAAATAAGTATATTATTTGTTACCTGTTCGATTTTTTATTTATTTATGTAACTCTTTGCTTTTGTTTACTGTGCATGCATGTGTTCTCTAATATTTTTATAGGAAAAGTATTTTGACAAGTGCTCGATTGTAAATTGTAATGGAATTCAGTCAGTTTTATTCAGATTGTAGTCTTAGCAAAATAAGTATTCAGTCTTAAGGTTGTTAAGAACATTTTTAAGTCTTAACAAAGTAGAATTTCATGTTTACGAAAACAAAAGTTACATTCAGTGCATGAGTAATTAACTTCTCTAGATATAATATTGTTAATATGCGGGTGATCATGGTGCGGGGCGGTGCGGATATTGGCAAAAATAAAACCGCATTCGTGATTGCGGTTTTTAGAAAAATGCGGATCCGCATTGCGCGGTTTTATGCGGTTTCGGTTTTGCGGGTTTTTGTGGTTTTTACGGGTTTTCCGGATTTTATCCGCACCGCACCACCACTTATGATTTATATAAATAATACGGGTTTTTACGGTTTTTGGTTCACAATGTTGGTATTTTTAGTTATAACAATGCATATATTTAATTTAAACGCACACATTACTTAGAATGTTAAGAATAATATGCACTAAAACCCTTATAACATACGCTATATAATTGATGTGTCATTTTTCAGTTTTGTATAATTAATGTGAGGTGCGGTACGGATTTTGTGGTACGGTTTTTCGGGTAAATCCACAACCGCACCGCATTTGCGATTTTTCCTTTTTCTTAAAACTGTTCCACCGGTTTTTTTTCGTGGTGCGGTTTTTACGGAGCGGTTTTTCCGAGTTTTGCGGTTTGCAATGCCGTTTCTGCTCACCCTATATATAATATTGTTAATTACTCATGCATATTCCGTGAATATCAATGGTATATATATATATATATATATATATATATATATATATATATATATATATATATATATATATATATATATATATATATATATATATATATATATATATATATATATATATATATATATAGAATTAGGATCTAATGAGAACTAATTAAAAAATAAGAACCATTGAATAATTAATAGAATTAAAGGAAATATGAATTAAATGCATGGTAATTAATACAAGAAATGAAAATAAAAAATATAACCTTCATTTTTTTTTGACCAAACATAAATGCTCTTTAATTTTTAGAATATTGTATCATGACTCATCAGTTATTTTCGAGATATTGTACCACGACGCATTAGTTATTTTCGAGATATTGTACCACGCACCATGAGTTATTTTCGATATATTGTACCACGAGGGATCAGGTATTTCGAGATATTGTACCACGTGCATCAGTTATTTTTGAGATTGTATCACGACGCATCGACTGATTTCGAGATATTGTACCACGACGTATCAATTATTTTCGAGATATTGAACTACGTTGGTGAAAAAAAAGAATGTAAGTAAAATATATTTTTATTTACATTTAATGATCATAATTTCACTCATTAATTATCATTCTTATTTAATACAACTTAAATAGATCCAACGGTGTAGACTGGTTCTCATTTTAATAATTTTATAAAATCTCTCACATTAACCCTCCTCTATATATATATATATATATATATATATATATATATATATATATATATATATATATATATATATATATATATATATATATATATATATATATATATATATATATATATATATATATATATATATATATATATATATATATATATATATATATATATATAGAGAGAGAGAGAGAGAGAGAGAGAGATAGTTAGGATCAAATGAGAAGAACCCTTAAAATAAGAAGGATAAAAAGAAACTATAATCACATATTCGAGATGCATCCACTTAAATTAGATGCATCTTTATAATCTTAGATGCATTATAATGCATCATAACATGTTGTATAGCTTTTAATTAGATGAATATATGTATATTAGATTCATTTTATGATTTATCTATATTTTTGTTCCTCTACACGTGCCAAAACCATGAAAATTAATTTGCACCATCTACACATCAAATTAACTTCCGAAACTTAAGATGGTGCATCTACATGAATATAAATGCATCTAATGCAAGTCGTTCCACCTCTAATGTGTGGTTTTAGTTTCTTCTCACCACTTCTTATTTTAAGTTTCTTCTCACTAGATCCTTACTATATATATATATATATATATATATATATATATATATATATATATATATATATATATATATATATATATATATATATATAGTGGAGTGCTATATGCAGAACCACTTTTTTAGTACAAAACTTACAGAACCATTTTAAATCAATATGGACCATTAGATTTGTTTTATTAATGGTTTAGATTGTGTATGGCATAATTGTAATTAAAAAAACTAAATATTAATTTTTTATTAATATTTTAATGTCAGAAGGGTATTAATGGAATTTGATATTATTGCTTTCACAAAACTGCCCCAATTAAATAGGCACGTAAGTATGTTTTAAGGAAAAACAAATCTTTATTTTTTTCTCTTTCATCAATATGAGTTTCTCTGTCTTTTGTTTTCTCAAGATCTCCAACTCTGTAATCTATAAAAAAAAGGTATGTTTACTATAATTTTAAAATAGTTTTAGTTTTCGAAATCATATTTTCGTGTCGTTATTTTGATCGCCGTCGGATCTGCCCGCTCGATGTGTTCATCGTTTTTACATCGAGTGAAAAGGATGTGGTCCACACCTAGTATCTATCTTTCGGTATTACTCCATTCTTGCATGAAAACCCACCGAGCCAAAAAATATTAACAGATCCACCGCCCTCGACAGACACCACCACAAATAAGTCTTTTCAAAACAATAAAGAGGACTATAATTCATAGATATTTTTTTTCCATTTGAGATCATGTAAAAAAAGTAAGAATTTATGGTTCGCATGTTTGTAATTGGTTGTGAGTTAAATCATGATTTATAATTTTAAATACAAGTCGCTTTTGGTTAAATCTGGGTTTGATTTAGTTTTGTCTCGGACTTGTTCTAATGTGTCATGATGTTTGACTTTTTGTTGCTTGCTAATCCGCATTTTCTGTCGAGTTGGTCAAATAAATAACCGGATAACATATATGTCCACTATACAAATACACTAATGTAAACTGTTTGTGAATTTTGTTCTGTTTAGTGCCTAGATAAATGATTTTAATAGGCCTTAACATGCACATTATTGTTTGCCATTTTATTAGTCAAACTTTAAAAAATACGAAGTATTATTTATGGCGTAGATATTGTCATTTTTATTACGTAGTAGTCAACATATATTATTCATTTATTTATTTACTTTCATTCTTTGTTTCTCATAGTTTTAAAAATCTTGACGTTGTTATATATTCGCTAGTTATTACCTATGAAGAAGGTGTGGATGCAAAGGTATGTATTTTATATTTTATCTATTTTACAATAAGTTAATGCCCTTTTGATACACATATGTTTAATTTGATTTGGCATTGTAATTGTGAGAAAAAAATAACAAGGCAATGATAATTTTTTTATGGGGACGGAATAAAGTTCCACCCACGGATTTTTTTTATTGAACTATCTTGATGTATTTGGTACAAAACAGGTACATGCTCCTACAAATTTACAATACTCAAAATTCTATTTTTACCATCTTTTTTATCCGTACTTGGAGCATGAATTTGCTATTTTTACATCAATATATTGGTTAACTACAAAGCTCTCCACCTGAGCTTATTGAATTGAGCGACCAGGCGATGGACACAAATGTATACGATTAAATTTCATAACTAACAATGCAATGCAATAACAAGGCTTACAGTTGTAATGTGATTCATTTGGTTGACACAAGCGCCAATTTTAATCCGATCACATATATGTTTTTTTTAAGTTTTATTTTATGAACTAGTCTTGCAATTGATTTAATATAAAATCACTTGATATAATTAGTTTTTTTCTTATATTTCAGTGGATGGCTAAAATATATCAAACACGGAGCGTCATGAACATCATCAACAACTGAGCTTGTGATTTTAGAAGGCTACATATATGTTTTTGGAAAAGTGCATATATGTTTGTGATACATATATGTTTTTGGAAAAGTGCATATATGTTCGCAAGGCATACATATATGTTTTTGGAAAAGTGCACATATGTTATAAATTTGATATTATTTTTATTTGTGAATTGTAATATATAAGATAAAACTTTGTATATGATATTTATGTTCTTAATATGTTATAAATTTATAGAATGTACATTATAAACATATATGTAATTTCATTTTAAAGAAGAAAAACTATGTATACAAAAATGTATATAACTTTAATAGATTAATAAAAACATATATGCACATTTTCATTAAAAAAATTCAAAATAAAATAAAAAAATTCTGAAAATTAAGGGCATTAAAAACGTTTTTTTAATAAAAATTTTAAAAAAATGTGAAAATGTAATTTACCATCATACCCTTTTCATTTAAATAATAAATATTTAATGATACTAAATTTTGATTGGTCTAATGTGGTTCTGTAAGTTCTGTACCAAAAAAGTGGTTCTGTATATAGCGCTCCCATATATATATATAGGGGCGCGCTATATACAGAACCACTTTTTGGTACAGAACCTACAGAACCAACATTATACTCTCAATACTGCATGATGTACATCATAGTGTTGCATGATGACAATTTTGAAAAAATTCACTACTTATTTTAGAAAAATAAATTACATTAAGGGCAAATAAGGTATTTTATTTCTTCAAAAACTTTCAACTTTTTTTAAAGATACATTTTTTTAAATACTTTATTTTCATTTTTTTTAATTTTTACTTTTTTCAGTTTAAAAATTATTTAAAAGTGCAGACATGTTATTATAAAATATTGTAATACTACGTAGTTTTTTTTTTGCATATGATTCATTAACCACAACTTGCTCTTTACTTAAAATGAAATTGCATATATATTCATGAAGTACATTATCTTTAAAAATTAAAACAAAAACATGACTATTTGATAATTTTTTTGCATACAATTCTGTAACCAAACCTTACATATTGCTTAAAATGAAACTGCATGTATGTTCATGAAGTACATCTTTAAAAATTAATAAAAAAACATAAATATACATCTAAATCTTTAGAATAACAAAAGAAAAAAAAATGCTACAATACATAAAATTTGATATAAAAACATATATGCACGGCTTCCAAAACATGTATGCACGGCTTTCAAAACATGTATGTACATCTTCGAAAACATGTATGTACGCCTTCGAAAACATGTATGTACGCCTTCGAAAACATGTATGTACCGAAAACATTTATGTACGCCTTCGAAAACATATACATCACGCACCGTCATTCCGATTGACCATCATCTGAAACAAATATAAACAAAAAAAACTAGTTTACAATTACATCTTTGACTATTTTAAATAACATTTGTAAATTACACTGTATTATGATACTTATTCCAGTTAAAAAATATGCTTCTTGTACAACAGTTCATCAAATCCTTATGTCTTCACCATATTATATATGAATGAATTTGGTTATCTAAAAAAGATTCTCATAAACATATAGTACTACGTAGTACTATAATTTAATACTTGTATAAAATTGTAACACTTGCAACATAAAGTGGAAAGTAATTTAGAACTTAAAGTTACTGTACTTACAGTACTTGTGAACATGTCAATGACAAACATATTTGACTGGTGGTATCTAATACTTTTTAGATATATTAATAAAAACTCTAAACAAATCTTACACTTTGAAAAGTAAAGTGAAATGATTCGTGTGTAGGAATAAAGTCAATCATATCTTGAAACCATGACTTGTTGACGAGATCAAAAAGTAAGAAGCAACCTCAAATTAGACTTGACACCCCAAATAAAATGAACAGATCTGAAAATTATATCACGACAAATTTTAATATCATGACCATTCTTTCTTTAAAGATGAAAATACATGTTTAACATAAGCTATCATAGAACATTACGACTATTAAACATTAGGCCTATTAAACATTACGCCTATTAAAATTTTTATGATGTATCTTAATATTATCCTCATTTTCATCCACTAATATCATCACAATAATATACAAAAATGCAGTTTTCGGTAAACCTGCTTAGTCTATTTACATACCTCACTAAATCTTCAATTAAACATAACCACCAACATTAGATAAACGGAGTTTTGGTGACACAGTAGATTCGCGACATTGTCATTAGTTAGTCGGGTCAGATCTGGTGAAATTAACAGACGCAGGTGCGTTTGCTTCTTGTGGAATCGAAACATGTGGGTTAGATCACGGTAGATTCGCGACGGTCGAGGTTTCTTGTGGGTTTTTTTAATCGAAGCCGGCGGCGGACAGTTACTGGTGAGTATGGTTTTTTGTGGTGATTAGATTTGTGAGAGTTGAGAGGAAATAAGGTGATTTTTTTTTAGATCTAAAAATATAAAGGACGACGGCAGTTTTGTTTTAAAGTGGGTTCTAGCACTATTTTAGGTAAATGATCAAAATACCGATTTTGCCCTTAATATATTTTTCTTTTTTAAAATGAGTAATATATAAGTTCAAAACTGCCATCTTGCATTGATCAGTTGTACACTATGCAACAATATGAATAAAAAATAGATTCTGTAAGTTCTGTACCAATAAAAGGGTTCTGCATATAGCACTACACTATATATATATATATATATATATATATATATATATATATATATATATATATATATATATATATATATATATATATATATATATATATATATATATATATATATATATACTAGTGGCAAAACCCGTCCGATGGACGGGTATGACGTCTAATTTTCGTTTACTTTTTTGTATTTGGAAAATATTTGTTTGTGAATATCGTTTACAAAAACTTAACTAAAAGTACATCAGTTTGTTTACAAAATTATTTATTGAATGCATTAACAAAAAAATTATTTATATATATTATCATTTACATTTATTAGTAGTATTTTTTTCATATTAACATGTTAAAAATAAATCCAAACCTCTAATAAAAACAAATCTAATAAATGCATATATTATTTACCATGCAAATCTATCATTAGTACTAATTGTTCCACCAATTGTCAAATAAATATCATCTTTTCAAAATTAAAAATTTATCTATGAAAAAGAATATTTTTAATGCTTGTCATCCCTAAAAAGGTAAAAGAAAATAAACCAATGAAGCTTTTGCTACATCTTAAAATGATAACTTTTAGGCTTTCCTTCTGGTAAGAATTCAAGATGTTAAACTATAATTCCAATGATAACTACCTGAATAATCACTATTGCACTCAACTACAGAATCATCAAAATTGAAATATATAGCCTGTAATCAAATTTTTTAGCTATATGTTAATCTCGTGTACATACAATAAAATTAAAAGTTAATATTGTTTGGTGCTTTGACATATGATAAAATAAATACATTGTGTTTGTGGTGCTATTCAAGATGTTGTGTTACGTGAACATGTATGACTAAATAATCATTTTAAGGCTACTTTTTTAATCATTTTATGTTGTGTTGATCAAAGGTATGATATTTTCATTAATTCATCCTAATATTCATGAAAATTCAAGTATAAAGACATCATATCTTAATGCTATTATATGAAACATAGAAGCAAAGGCTTTACAGAAACATTTATCATAACTACGTGAAAACGGTGGGATTAGGAGTGGTTCTAAGCTTATCAACATTCTTTTAAGCTCTTTAAAAATTGATCTAAACAATGGAGCTCACACTATCAAATATATATATATATATATATATATATATATATATATATATATATATATATATATATATATATATATATATATATATATATATATATATATATATATATATATATATATATATATATATATATATATATATATATATAGAGTTAGGATCAAATAAGAAAATTAAGTAAAATAAAAAGAATGAGAAGAAACCACAGCCACATATTTCAGATGCACTTATAAAGTCAGATGCATTTTCCCTTATCCTCCTTCCTTTGTGAAATTTGTGGTCAGAATTTCTTCTTATTCTTCTCATTTTAATTTTTCTTCTTATTAGATCCCTACTCTATATATATATATATATATATATATATATATATATATATATATATATATATATATATATATATATATATATATATATATATATATATATATATATATATATATATATATATATATATATATATATATATATATATATATATATATATATATATATATATATATATATATATATATATATATATATATATATATATATATATATATATATATATATATATATATATATATATATATATATATATATATATATATATATATATATATATATATATATACTAGTGGCAAACCCGTCCGATGGACGGGTATGACTTTTGATTGTCGTTTAACTTTTTTTATTTGATAAATATATGTGTGTAAATTTATTTTTTAGTATAATTGTGTTTAACGCATTATCAGTAGGCATGACTTGTCATTGTTATTTAAGTTTATATGTAAGAAAAAGATTGTTTGTTAGTTTTTTATTTGGGTAAGTATGTGTTCGTATTCTTTTGAGAAGCGTCGCTTATTTAATGGTTTCTTTACTAAAATTATTTTTTAATGCGTGATTAGACTATATGAGTAATTGGTCATGCGAGAAAATTAACATTTAGAGAAACAACCAAAGTTGTTGTAGTGTTTAGCCTTGACTTATATTTATCGTCGTAGTTGAATAACTAAAACATGAAATTACCGATGATTTAGTTCAAACAACATCTTATTTTCTCACGGGCTAGTGACCGGACATAGTATTGCGCAAATAGTATAAAACCACGATCGAATAATATCCTTGGTTCAATTATAATATTACCCAACGTCTAGCTAAATTGCATATACATACTTTTTAGTCCAGGTTTGCTTTAACTTTTATGGTTAAACTTAATATTCTCTAATTGTATATATTATTACATATCAAAGAATCTTATGAAATTGGATACGTTATCAATTTGTATCTCATAAAACGCATAAGATATGTTTAATCCTGAGGTCACTTGTTATAAAATACATATTAGAATCAAATATAATAATAAATATGATTTAAAAAGTCAAAATATACACTATTGTTGTTGAAAATCAAATGGGACTCGTGACTTCTGTTAGCATTGAGTTGTGTAGACCCGCCTAATGGCCGAGCTACTTTAAGAATGTTCGTTTTGATTTTGTTTAAATATAATTAAAAAAAACTAAAAAATAGGTTTCCTATTAATGGTTTTCGTATTACACCTTTCATTCGTGTATGTTACTTCAAGAATTAGTAAAACATATGGATGAGCACGGTACCGGTACCGTACCGAACCGGTACCGAATTGATGGTATCGAATTTTTCCCGAGCATAAATTAATGGTACCGGTACCGTATCGAACGGGATTCGGATATCGGTACCGGTATCGGTACCGGTACCGGGAAATCGGGATTTTCCCGTTTTTTTCGGGAATTTCCCGATTTGGTACCGGTCCCGTACCGAATTAGTGGTACCGAATTTTTTTTCACCTTATTTCGTGGTACCGGTACCGTACCGAACGGGATTCGGGTACCGAGAATCGGTACGGTTCCGGTACGGTTCCGGGATTCGGGTCCAAATGTTCATCCCTAGTAAAACATTATCAATGATCTCGAGTTCAGTGATACCGTCAATGTACATTTTCTCGTCATATACCAAAGAAATAATCAAATGTGGGGTTTAGTAGCATGAGAAGGCAATAAATACGTACTTGATAGAAAGCAAATCAAAGCTAATAAATGTATAGCTTAATCATTATTGATCAAATTAAGTTCTTATAGTTAATAAAAAAGACAATTTCATGTAGTTAGTTTATTTCATGCGCAAAAAACATAATCCAAGTAATCTTAATCAATGTTAATAATACAACATCGTTAATAAGTTAGATTGTTTCATGCGCAAACAACATAATCCTAATAATCTTGATCAATCTTAATAATACAACATCGTTACTAAGTCTTGTCGACTCAAACCGGGTTGTATGACAAAGAAAATCAAATCATAAAAAGCACAAGATGTCAAAAAGATCAAGTAGGCTATAAAATCGTCAATTTTTAAACATGTCTGGAAACTCATAAACTTACGATACGTTATCCCAATTGCGACTTGCGTGCACCGATTGTTACATAAACGTGAAATACTAAATTAACACATCAAATGAAACTATAAAATTTCTTCGTGAAACAAAGAATCATTATATACACATTCATTATTAATGCATAGTCATAGCATCAAAGGCACAAATGACTGTGGTCGCTACAAAATAAAAGACATTTAATTACTAACAAATTTTGCTTATTAATAAAATACATAATTATTTAAGTTATTATAAATTTTATTTACTAAAACATATTAAATATAAAAGTAGTAAAAAAAAGTCACATCTTTTTCCTACTAAAAAATAATCATTAAAAGTTCTACATTTTCGCTTACTAAATATCTAGTAAGAATATACTTTTAGTGATCTCTTCTATTATTTACATTACAAATACTATTTTTTTTTCTTTTTAGTGTAAGATGATAAATATAACTTTTAATAACTCATTTTAGTAGAAATCGATAAGAAAATACTTGTAATGACCACTTTATTACTTACTCTTTTCACATATAATTTTGTTAACAAATGTTATAAATTTTGTAGTGGGTGCGAAAAACCTTTTCATTATATAGTTTTCTACATTGTCTATTTTTGGATGAGTCACGCATTATTCCATCACCCTCTAAATAAAGCATTTACATACCTCAAATTTAGATCTTTTTAGTCGATAATCTTGCAGACTAACAGAGTAGTGATTGGTAACGGGCCAACTTCTGGCTATGTGTTGATGAATGATTTCATGCAAGGTTTAGCAAAGGAGGTTTAAGAAGAATATAACTGCCATGGGAACAATCATATATAGGATCTTGAGATGGAAGGTCATCCTGTCAAGCTTGATCTTAAAGAGAAATTAAGGATTAATGTTCTGTTCGAACACATATAGAATATGTTATCAAGAGGTACGCCATATAGAGCCAATAGAGGCATGTTAGGGTAAGTCGATAAAATAAAGATATAAATAATGTTGTTGATATTAATATCCCAAAGAGAAACAATATGTAACATTTAATTGTTTTCCATAACAATAGCTTTCTACTTCTGTAGGTTGCGAAGCTCACTTTGGTTGCAGTTCAAGCTGCACCTGCAGCGTATCTTGCTGCAAGATCGTTGAACCATAAGCCTGAAGAGTGCTAAAAGCCTTGCTAACTTCTGCAGGTGCAGAGCTTGCATTGGGTAGAGATGCATTTGCTGTAGACTGAGATATACCACCAGTGTTTTCCGTACTCCATGTTCAAGGTGACCAGAAGGTTTTGCTTGATTATTAGCTTTGGCAGCATTAGCCTCGACAGCATGAACATGCTCTTTAGTGAGCAGCTCCGACACCTTTACAAGCCTTGGTGCAACTTTTAGCGAAGCATCATAATCTTAGTACAACAGGTGTAAAAGTCCGTGTAGCAACCTGACCAGACCCACATCTATAAATGTAGCAAAAGCTTCTCCGAAAATTGAGGAGTCTGTAGGTGAGCGTGCAGCTAGTACATCACCAAGCAGGTCACCGAATGCTTGAATATCATTTCCAGGAGGCCGTTGAACTTTGCAATTATCGGCAAAATCATTAAAATCATTATTGATTTCTATAAAAATTATCGTCCTTGACTCTACAGAACGCACACAAGGGGCCACCAAGAACTGGCTAGCTCTACCTCCTTGGAAATAGGTATTATTACTGATTGCAAGTTCGTTATAGGTCGAGGTAAGCAAGCTAATTAATGTGTAATGTTTCCCGAGACAAAGAAAAGAACAACATGATGACCCATAGGAGAAGCAATTTGCACTACCATAAAGAAACGAACAACATGATGAACAACATTATTGCACCAGCAGCAACAATAAAGAAACAAAAAATGGTATCACATATTGCAAAGCCAAATCACAAAAGACCAACTGTGTAAATAGTTCTACATGTTTTTGTCAAGTCCATGTTTAACTTGTAGCCTTCCTTTCTAGTTTATTCACATAAAAATATTAAAGCAACCCTGTAAAGTTAATTTGTAACTCCAGCTTTAACTACAAATCCGTTCAGCAAAATTCCAGGTCTTAGAATTTTGTAACTAAAGGATCCATAAATTATATCATAAGAATGAACATTATTCGTGGCCATCTCGTTAAAATAATTTCTTGCTTCCACCATTCGGCCCAATCTATAATTATTGAAGATGATTTTGGCAATTAATTTTTTTTAAACTAATGAAATGGGTGGTACCTGTACGGAAATCCTAGAAATTAAATGTACATGTACATAGGCGGAGTTTAGCTAAACCAGCACCTCTGACCGATGTTAAACCACCAAGTTGCATTCGTTTTCCACCAGACAATTATTGAATATAAACAATTATACTCTCCAATAACACACTTATTTCTACATCTATACCTCTCGATTTGTGTGCCTAAACGCTTTCCGGAGAGTTGGTAATGACCTGCAATGGAAGCACGGTAAAACTCAATTACAGACTCTTATGTGAGAAGAAAACTAAAAGTACAAAAGTTTTTGTCATCATATCTAGCAATTAGATTAAAATTTACTAAAAAACAATATTTTCTAGATCTTATAGGTAATCGAAATAGTATTTTCTGAGTGCGTTTTGTCTAAGTGCCAATAATTGCTTGTATATAAAGCATAAGCACAAATCCCAAACAACCTCTTGCGTCCATAATTTTATGTAATATTTTGGTAACTAACAGTAATTAAACATTAGGTTCATATAATTGGTTGTTCAGGAGCAAATTTGGCTACACCACGCTTATATAAGGCTGGTACCTGCCATTGTTTCCTGTAAAGCAGCCCATCCACAAACAAAACACTATATTTACGTCATTTCAAAAAAGTTCTAACCTCGACATTACCAAAATTATTTTATAGAAGAATATCATGTGTATTACCTAATAAATAATTACTCAGAAAACATAACTAATGCATTAAACGATTTGCTTAAAACTTTGTGATATACCATAAACGAATTAGCCATAAAGCGTTGTATATCTATTGTTTCAGAAACTCTATGTCTGACTATGTAAGCTGCTTGGACTGAATGCTCATCTTCTTCAGGCGTTAAATGATCATATTCTGGTACTTGATCGTCCCTGTTGGTTGCATTTGTGATAAAATCATTGTACTAATTAGAAAAAAATCAAAAATTATGGCTACATACTGTAGCTCCCAATTTCCGATTCATGTTTCTAGGGAGTGATTGGATGCTGACAGAAGTGAATAATTATCAACTTATTAAGGATGAAAAAAAATAATAAGGACAATCGAACAACTAATTATCCAGTTTTGGTCGATCATTTGCAAAACACATATTCAAAAACCCAAGTATTTAAGCTTATATGATGTCTGACCTGTATCTCATTTTAATCTTATTTGTACATGTAGTCTAACCTAATTATATAGCATTCGTGTGACATTGAACGCACTTATTAGGGAAACCAGAGGTTTCGGAATATTTAAAACCGTAACAGGAAAAGAAATATGTGACGTTAGAAACCATGCAGCAGCTAACAAATAATGAAAAGATTTATGGGCTGGTCATACTTCATTGAACAAAGTTCAAATAGGTTGTACCATTGTAGTATTGAGAAGTACCTGTAGGTATTGGATTGAAGGTATCGTGGGTAGAAGTCTTGTTCCGCATATTTACGCTTGATAAGTAACTGGGATCCACGAAGTTTGTAAAAGAAGTGAATCCTGATAGTGCATTAGAGGCCACGGGACCGGGCTTAACGGCATGATGACCAGTCGAAATCTGAATTTGGCATGCTGCGTTTGATACTCCTTCCGAAGAAGATATATAGCCTACAGATTTCATTCCCATTCCTGTATCCCAGATTTAGTCTTTTCTAAGCTTAACTATTAAATACTGACTTGTGTGTTAAACCTTTCTAAAGTTCAGATCCGTTGAACGTCTACACACACTGAAGAAACATAAAAGTAAAATTAAAAATAGATTATTCGACCCATAAAAAAAGATTATTTGACCCATAAAACAGATAAATGGTTTGACAATAATTTGAGCGATAAAAATTTGACCCATAAAGGAATAATAATCACAATATGACTTTTTTATTCAACCAATATAAACCAACTACATTTTTTCAAAATACTTCAATTTAGATGGGTGTCAGTTTGGATTCATCTATCTTTTTTTCACAGTGTATCTACTTATTGTTGAGTGCCAGTTTGGATACATTTATCTTTTTATGGGATGTCCACTGCTTCACAATAGCAGCTTTGGAATGACAAGACCCGGATGACCCATAGCGTCACAACAGGGTCACGGAATTCTCTCATTTAAACCCGTTAGAGATGGCGAGTTAATGGCACAACCCAAACAAACAAAAACGTTATGGCCATCTCCCAAATCGACCCAGTCTTTTTTATAAAGGAAAAAATCTGTAACTAAAGGTTTTGACCCATTACCCACCCATTTTACCACATATGATCCTATTGTTACAGCAACGCGTTCTTGTAAAAATGTAATTCCAAGCAGCAGGTACTGCATTGCAACCGGTTCTTTGGTTAAGTTTACGAAGCTTTCCACCTCTATTTGGCCTTAAGAAAAAAAATGTGCTTTTCGCTCTTTGTTACATCAATCCATACTCTTTCGTTGAGACGAATAGAAGGATTCCCAAACATTTCTTTGTTATTAGCCTGAGAGCACAATTGTTTGGCTAATATCATACCTGAATCTTGATATACTTTCACAAATTTCAGTCCGCATGTGTCCCTCTTGCTCCTAAGATTACTTGCATCAGCTTCCACAAAGGGACGTCGACACACAAATACGTTGCCTAAGAGCTACCAAACCCATTGGAAGTTAATCTCTCATATAAATACACTTGTAATATGTTCAAATAAAAAAAGTCGAGACACAATACCTTGCGTAAAAGCTGGTAAAACCCACGGCCAAAAGGTATACCAACTCGTAATCCGTCAACACCAAGGCCTGCATCAAATTAGTATTTAAGGTAATATAATTGAAAGAAGGTGGGACCCTTTACCTGTGTCAATTCACTGCCTATTTCTTTTGTGGTAAATGAGCTTCCCTCAGACAAACCGAGCTCAGTAAGATAGCACATTGACTTTCACATGCTGCTACAGCGGAGGTAACAGGATGGTTCCCTTTTGCTGCCCTACAAATCATCATAAAAAAATTAGATGTGGCAAGATAGCACATTGGGTTGAAACATATCATTCACAATAACTGATGTGTTGATCATGACTACAACTATATCATTAAATAAAATCAGGGATTGTGTTGATATTTGGGAGAACTATTTGCCACACGCGTCCCTGTCCGTAATAGATAAAAATAGAAAATGTATTTTTAGATACCTTGGAGGTTATCATGAGGAAAAGGTACAACTTGCCACCAACGACAGTCATACTATTGGAATTAGCAGCCACCATCTTTGAACTTGAGGATATCACATAGGAATGATTGAAACCAAAATCACGCCCAGAAACACGTGCTTCTGAATTTAGTATGTCGCTATCTGTTTTTATTCATTTCCTGTGTTTTTCCATAAACATCATGTCTGGTACAACGAATACCAAATTGCAAGTGAAAAGAGAACTGAACTCATCTAAGAAGCATACAAATTTTAGGGTGTTCTAGTTTAGCGAGTCTACAATTTTTAGGGTTTTTTGGTTCAGCGGGTATGCATTTATTGGGGGTTTCGGTTCAGCGTGACATAATTGAAATTCTTAAATATAGACCAACATACAGAGCCGAAATGACTAAATAATACATGATCTTGTATTCGATAAACAGTGTTGCTTACTCGTCTATATACAATTTGTGGAGTGTTTCGGTTCAGCGGGTATACATTTATTCGGGTGTTTCGGTTCAGCTGGTCTGCATTTTTTGGGGTGTTTTTGTTCAACGGATTTGCAATTTTTTTGGGTGTTTGGTCAGTGGGTCATCTCGTGTCTGACATGGGTGTTTGGCTCACTTGGTCTCCTATACTTAAACAACACTTCAATTCTTGTCCTGCATTTTACTTCCATCTCAATTGACTTGTTTACAAATTTCCTCATGTCATGTTATAGTTATATGTGCTAAATCTATTTTATCACCACTAATTATAGTGTAAAATGGGTAATATAATGTAGTTTCGCGCATAAGTATTAAATTTTCACCAGGTTATTTAGCCATATGTTATTCTAATGAACTAACCACCTTACTGATCGTAAATTCAAAAATGCATTACTTACCTATACCAACATATAATGCAAGTGGGTAGCTTGGGAGTTGAATAAACCACATTCTCAGCTGCAAAATCTTCAACAACCTATAATCCATGGCCAAAAAACAAAAAATAAGATGAGCGTGTTACATACATTCTTAGAATACAAAACCATATGCAAGTATAAATTTAATTACTGTACTTCTTTAGTAATTCTCGTAATTGTTTTGTGGTCAGTGGTAACTATATGAATGAGATCAAACAGTTTGAACACTTCACGTAGTGACCGGTCATCATCATCTAATGTTTTAGGAGAATTTTTTTTTGTTAAAAACAGATCATGAGTATAATGAATATTCTTATGAAACAAACCTCACTGGCAACATTGAATAACCAGAAACCTGCATAAAGTTAAACCAAAAGACTATATCAAACGATAACACTAAAACGTTTAAACAAATGATAAACCATAAAACTAAAAGAGGCGTACATGTGGTTCTAGGATTAATTAGCAGGTATAAGTCGATTGCTATACCTTAAATTCAATCATACAATTCATATATCAAATCTGAAAATAGTAAAAAATATCCCATACTTTGGTAAAAAAACGATAATCATGTTCTAAGATAAGCATAACAGCAGATTTGTTGATGAAGTTTATGGTTAATCACAATACTTGATAATCGATCGGGGTTGGGTTGGATGTTTTTTCGTTAATCACAATACTTGATAATCTATCGGGGTTGGGTTGGGTTGTTTTCATGGGTGATAGATGATTATAGCAAGTGATAACTTTTGGGAATTTGTAAGCCCATAAGCCCATGCTAACGTGGATTAGGGAGATAATAAGTGACGTGGCAAATCCCTCCTCTTATATATAATGCAAAGATATATATATATATATATATATATATATATATATATATATATATATATATATATATATATATATATATATATATATATATATATATATATACTAGTTGCAAAACCCGCCCGATGGGCGGGTATGACGTCTAATAATCGTTTACATTTTTTTACTTAGCTTAATATTGGTGTTAAAAAGCATATTTTTAAGCACAGTAGAAATGTTTGTTGAATGGTTTTCTTTTTTTATATTACGAAGTCTATTTATGATTGTGTTAAACGAATTAAATTAAAATTGCATGATAAAAATTTGCAAACCCGCCCTGGTGAGAGCGCGTTATGTATATCCAAGAAAAAAATTCTAAAGATTTGCGACTTCATGAGCTAATAATCAAATTGACCGCTTACATTTTTTATTTATAGTTTGATGAACATGACTTGTAATTATCGTTCACATGTGTTGTTTAATTAAATATTTGTGTTAAAAAAATATGTATTTACCAATAATTGTCAAATTGTTTGTACACGTTTTATGTTTATTTTTGAATCATTGTCTCTTATGCAAGTTTATTGTTGCTTCCGTTTTATATATAAATATGGGTATTAAAATTGTGTATTATGTACTTTTTTTTAAAGACTCCTAAAGTTACTCATGTTTCCCCACGGCTTAAGAGAAAAGAAAAAGTTGCTCTTCAGCCGACATAAATTAGTTATTATGATAGAAACTCTAAATCTATTATTGGAATCAAAATCACTATCAAGTAAACATGTAATTATCAACACATTTGATCTTCTCTCGATACCTAAAACCAAAATCTTATAAAACCACTAACTTTTATAATTTAGTAAAGTTATTGTTGAAACTACGTTACTACATGTGTTCATTTTGAAATCTCTTGATACAACAATGGGAGTGACATCATATCGTTTACCACTGTCAATACTATTTGCTGTTTTTATTTAGTTTCTTTACAGGCTCTGAATAATTGACAAAATAAAATGTCAGCAATGTCTTGGTAGGTACGTTCATTGGCAGGAGATCAAATTTAACTTCTGACCAAACAATTTCCTTTTTTGTGAAAGTTTGAATTCTAGCTATGTTTGGAAGACTTGAGACGTTTGACCTGGGACATGTCTTAATGTTCGATGAAATTTCCAGAAAACAAAACATTCTTGGCTTTAGAACACAAGACACTGGCGGAGCAGATTCTGCTTTAGGAAGAAAGACAGTAGACTCGGTGCAGGGCAAAACACCTCAAACCATCTCTTGCAAGGTAAAAGTTATGGCCTATTATGCAGTGGTAGAGTTGTTAGTAATCTTTGTTTGTAAAGTGCAGCAGAAACCGCTAATAAAAATGATATTGACCTCCTATAAAGTAGCATTTTAAGCAGCCAATAATGTACATCAGGATAAAATAGCAATCAAGTACTAACCTCGTGGCCTTAGAAAAATGATCCTGACTTCCTATACAGTAGCATTTTAAGCAGCCAATATTGTACATCAGAATTAGATAGCAATCAAGTACTAACCTCGTAGCATAAAGGGCATGTCCAATTTCATGTACGGATACATAAATGACATAAGAAATACACATATATACAACATCACCTACTGATAATTCATATCTCAAGTCCAACATACGCATATATCCGATATGGCAGCAATTATAATGTAAGCTTAGACAATCTATTTGTGGTGTTGGTAATCAGTTCTTTTATACCCAAGCTAAGAATATGTGATTTAAAAACCAGATAATCATATAATATCTCTTAACATATTCCCAAAAACCCTTTGAATAAAATATATTATGATACACATATAATTTACCTTCGATTCTCTTGTGGGCCCTGCTTCTTCCTTTGGTTCAGCTTCGGCTACAGGCGATGGTGCAGTCTGCTCTTCTGCATACCACCAAACTGAAGTGAGACCTAAACAAAGGGTACCAATATGTGCCCATGCTACTTTTCCTACATTGAGAAGATAAAAGGTAGTACAATGATAATACCCATTAGTAAGGCTATATATATGAGCACCATAAGCCAAAGAAAATGAAAGTATGCGCACCTCATTCACGGTGGTTGCTACTCTGAAAAGCAGTTAGCGCAAACTCTTCCTGAGCTTGAAATTATGAATACCGTGAATTACTAACATATTCTTATCAAAACAGACCTCTATATGTACTGCAGTAATATACGAATTGCACTGAATATATAAAGAAACTTACAATGACAAAATAAAATTTCCTAATTCTCTATGTATTTGCAGCACCAGTGAGATCACATATCATCAATATGATACTGTTAACAAAGCAATTTGCATAAGTCAAATTTCATTTTAAATAAAACTTATATTTGGTATAAGAAAGAAAGGGTTCAAGATAGGTTGCTTAGCTCCTTCTCATCTTTTCACATAGGAGCGCTCTATTAGTATCCTATTATTTTGTTCTATATACATTTCACTTTTCAAATTTCCTCCAATCACGAGCTCATTTTATAAAACTTCCTATTTGGGAAGGAACTGACGTTAGCATTCATTCTATGTTGAACTTTTTAACAACTGTTTAGAATGACCTACTGAGCTTAATCTGCCAAATAAATTTTTGTCCAACCCAGATTCAAGAGAGATTTGTCATCAAACAATCACTTAATTAAAATATAAACTGAAGTGATATTAGATCATCAAAAACTAAAATTTAGGGATGAGCACGGTACCAGTATCGTATCGATCCCGTGCCGAATTAGTGGTACGAACGGGATTCGGATATCGGTAACGGGAATTCGGGATTTTCCTGTTTTTCGGGAATTTCCCGATTTGGTATCGGTTCCGTACCGAATTAGTGGTACCGAAATTTTTTTTCACCATATTTCGTAGTACCAATATCGTACCGAACGGGATTCGGGTACTGGGAATCTGTACGGTTCAGGTTCGGTTTCGGGATTCGGGACGAAATGCTCATCCCTACTAAAATTAAAAAAGTTATTACTTCGCTACAAAAAAACTTTTTTATTTCAAAGGAACCTCTGTTTCAAATGACCAATGTATCATAGTATTTACCAATATTAAATAGGATGATGTTACTCTATGGTCATCATGGCAGCAACTATGAGATAGCAGAGAATTAGCATCAGACCTTTAAAGTAATTTGATATTTCTTCTTGCATCCAACCAATTAATGGTTACAAAGTCGTTGTATAAACTCATTGAAAGAGGGGGCCAGGAGAAGAACATATACATGCACCATGAATGCCACAGTTAACACGGATAAAGAGCATAACATGCAGTTTCAAGAGTTGGAAAGTCAAATACATTTGTTGCGCATCCACGATGTATTGTGAGGGCCAGATTCGTCTGCTATGCCATTCCCAATATCAAGCAACGAATCTGAAAGTGTTTGAATGTTTACGCATTTGTGTTCCAGACTGCAGGCACAATGAAGCATCAGGTTTTGTTGAAGCAGGTCCACTTTAAAATGCGGCCATAAGTACGATTCTATAATAGAAACAACTATAATTTCATTTTTGGAGCCATTTTGGCGTTCTCCTTTGTAGCACACATTGATGCATCCGTTAAATCAAGTGGCAATTTAAATCTAGAGTTGGCAGTAGGGGGGCTGGTGGTAGCAACAAAGAAGCGATGCCAGAAGAAGCTACTCCTAAAGCTATTTTTCCCTGTCAACGTAGCACGTAGAGTACGGTTTTCCAGAGGGAAGTTTTGCCTTTACCTCCATGTCCGTAGACAAATATCAACACTTTGTGTTATTGGCCATTGCATCTATGATGAGACCATATATCAGTTTCTGCTCCTTGTTTAATTGTGTACTAATTTGTTGTTTTTTTAGCAAGAAATCGTGATCATAGTTCTTGTCTTCCATTAATGTTGGGTTTCTCAGTGTATCTAAGTGTGAAGGCGGTAATGGTGTCGCAAAATCTCGAAGAGATTTGCCATAGTAGTTTAAAGCAGCCTCCAACTCAAACAGAACTACACTCTCTAAATTTGAATCGCTTAAATGTACTTCTGGAAACCTTAACAACTCAGAAAGTTTTCTGGGAATGTTGTAGACATTTTTTTTCCAATGTGATTTCCATAATGCCAGGGGATCCGCAACGTGACAACATATAAGAATCTGAGCTAAAACTGTACGTAGCTCAGCAGCCGTTGTAGATAGAGCGGCTTCTTCTAAGGCGGTTGCCCATTCTAGATCATCGCTAAGCAAACCTAGTGCTTCACACGCCGCTATATTTGTTGGGTAAACCCTTTGTTGATTGTACGCTTACCAAGGCAAGACTTACATGCATATCCATTTTGGGTAAACCTTTTTTGCCACACGAACTGTGATGGGAAACTTAAATATGTCAAATGATGACCGGCACTTGAATACGCAATTAAGTGAAACCATTCTGCTAAAGTGGTTTAGATGTTTTTCCAATATTGCTTTGGAATTGCAAGCCCTGAGCCCCTAAGCATGTCCATTACTGAAAAATACTTTTGTGTCCACCTATCAAATCACGATGCACAAACTATAAAAAAACAAAAATAAAAATAAATAGCAGTACTTCACACTTGGAACGTAAGAAGAAAAAAGAATCGAACCTTGTAGCTCTTTCCTTGTTCAATAATAGTGACGAACAAAAAAAGTCACATTTGATTACCGACTATTAAAAAAATTACTAATGACACATTACACTAAACCACAAAGTAGCAATATACTAATGAAAATCAAACGCACACTTATATTCTATATCATGGTTAGAAATTGAAAGTTTATATTTTTTTTAAGCTCAGTGTTGTTTAACGCGTCGATTGCCTAATACCTCTTGCATACACAAAGTCATATTCTAACCTACCTGCACCAGTTAGTTTCGATCTCTGTTGTGATTTACCGGCAATCTTTCAACAACGTGTGCTACAAAAGGGAATCATCACCAGTGAGTATAGTTTGATTCATCACTTATGTAGTAATTGCAGAAACTGACCCAATGACAAGATTACCTTTCAGTGGAAGATTTCAAATGGTTGGTGTTTACACAGAGGCTGCAATAGTTTTGTTGCTGATTGTTGGTCATACGTGTTAGAAAAATTAGAAGAGAAAATCGCAGTCAATACATGTAGGATAAACACTTGAAAATGCAATAGTTGACCAAAATCTTGTGATACCATTTCTAACAAATACACATCTACACTCCCATATACAACAGAATTCAAACCTTTAATAACAATGATGATAAGCATTAAATAAAGCAATCCCAAACACCCTCTTATATGACACCCTACAATTCATACTCCTTTTTTGTTCAACTAATTATATTCATCAGATAATTAGATACTTGGTTTACTTATGTTCACATGATAAGCATGGCAGCTTAACAGAGAAAATTATGCGGCTTCAAATGGTACCAAGGTTTGCTTGCTAATACGAAGTTGTTCCAGTATGCTAACTATTAATCAGTTTGGTACAACCTCAAGTAGATCTTGAACCTGAAGTACAAAGCACCATTTTCATCCTGATTGTCTGCTTATAACAAACTTATTCTTAGGTTCGAGCAAACTATTCCTAAACACTTTAATAAGAACTTTAATATAATTATCGTGAAATAATTAGTGACAATGTTTTATTCCATCATAGACTACTTTATTACATCTACAATGCGATAAAATGGCATTAAACTGATATTACGGAGGACTTTGCATTGTGGTTTTCAAGCGAGTCTTCTATATTAAGAAATATTATCAGATAATCCAGTTAAAAGCATATAATACCAAAGTCGGTCATTTACTCCTAATGGGTAGTTTTTATGTAGGTTGTGTGGGTTGGACCACAATAACTGTCCTATGAGCTAAAATTTCCTATTTTTTACTTCCTATGGGCGAGCCTAGCAGCATCTCGATCAGAAGGCCACCCGGCTCTGATCATTGTAATACCCTTTTTGGAACTGATAAGCTGTGATACATACTCCACAATATCTACTTATATGTATAGCTCCTCTATATATACTTTAACTATTTTTAACAACTTTAGCACCAAAGTCTAGAAACACTTTTAGGTGATGGACCAAATAAGCATGTGCATATAATGATCATATCCCTCCGAGCACCAACCTTCATAATTTCAGAGAATGAGATGCAGATGTGGTGGCGAATTAGATTAATTAATTAAAAATAAAACGGACTACAAACCAAGTAAAATGTCCAAAAGCTTACCATCCAACAAACATCTACAGGAGTTAAGTGCATAGACGGAAAAGTCCTGCGGAATAGTCCTACGGAACATAGCGCCAGTTCCTTGGCAGTCTTCTATGACCTTCATCAATCATAAAAATACAAACAGTTACTAAATTATTTTGGGAAAATAGTCAAATAAGTGGCAAGCATAAACCACATAAACATACTTAAGTCTGGCGTCCAATTTAACGATGTAAAACACCGCCAATCTGGAAGTAAGGTCGGCAAGCAACCAGGTAAGAAATTCTTGAGATGTTGGAAATTGCTGATATGTATTTTCTACGTCGGTCTTTTAGCATTGATAGCAGACTATATTTGACATTCTACAGAAACTTCACAGAAAGTTCTCCTGGTTCCGCCACCACAAATACATCATTTTGCCAACTATAACAATGATTTATGAAGCATCTTAGATCAAGGTTAAAATGGTCTTTTCAGGTCAGGAAAGCTGAGCACACTTAACTAAGATTTTTGAAGATAAAGAACATTAAAAACACCTACCTTACCATAACAATATACATTTTCAGTAAAAGGATTTAGTAGCAAGTCGCATGCTTAAGCAATCCTTAGATACTCGCAAGGCTTTCCTGCTCACTATTCCTATATCTGCTTTTACCCGGATGTTAAAATCACTGAAAGGGAAGTATGAGTCACCATATTCTTGAACACAAGATCTGGATTTAAGCTCCAAAAACTAAAAGTACACGACAACTCCACACCAGCAAGCCCTGTTTATGAAAACCACTTATTACGACATTTAATTATTGAATATATTATTAGTATCATTATACAAAAAGATTTCTGATATTGATGACAGAAGTGATGAGAAGGAAGAGAAACCAAAGAAGGTTATTATCAAAGACCTGAGCTTAACCACCAAAAAATATAGTCGTCTGGCAAGTTAAAAATGTTGAAACTTGTCTACGAAAATCAAATTGCATTCAAAAATCAATTTGTATGTTCATTAGTGACTGAATGGCAATTTCAGTTAACTAAGGACTGAACAACAAATACCCTATGTTAGAGACTCAACCCTTAAATTTAAATTGCATTCAAAAATCAAATTGTGAAAGACATCGATACATTGACTTATATAACAATCAAAATAATATTAAAAACAAAAATATCAATACACTTACTATACATATAATTTATCCTTTTCAAATGCGTAATTATTGTGGATATCAATTGATATTCCTTTTTGAGTAGTAGTAGGGGTCTCACTCGCTTTTGCTTCAGCTTCTTTATTGTTCACTTACTTCTAGAAGAGATCCCTGGATGGATTTTTTTTATTCAAAAAGGCACGGAGAAGCGCTTGACACCACACTTTGAGGGACCAACACCAATATTGTGAAAATTGGAGATCTAGAGTTGTTCAAAACCATAACCGAGACTGAACAAACATATATATAAAGGTATCAGGTGGCAACTTCCATTCCACTTTTAGCATTAAAGAGCATTCATTCCCCTGAATAAGACCATTGCAAACTCTACCATCGGTTGGCACAAGAGATTCCTAAACACCCGACGAAATTATATCCTCAGAAGTGAAGTCACATAAGTTTGCATCAATCAAGAGGGAGTGTTTGGTGTACTTTCTCCTAAGCAAAGTAAATTTGAGAGTTGAGCTTCCTTCGCTTCTGTGTTTCTAAAAAAAGCGTCCTCCTGAAACCTTCAGAACATCAATAAAAACATATGTACCGTTATCTGGTGTAATTTGTACCTCAAGAGTCCTAATAAAGGGTTTGGCAAAAGAACTGATAGATATAGATATGACATATTGACTATCATTTATACCTCTGTCTCTGATGAAATCATGAATTGCATCCCTCATTTTATCATCAATGGCTCTGTTAAGCAGTAGCAAAACCAATTGGTCAATATAGGTTACTGTATAATCCATATATGTCGGAAAATAGTTTCAAAGTGCTCAAAGAAAATTAACATATTGAAAAATAGCAAGTCATAGATGTAATTTATCTATATAAGGATTATCAGAAATCCTTGTGTTTACACAAAGGGGAGGAGGCAGAAGCATACTTGCTGATTTTCTAAGCTTATCCTTTCAATAGTTAGTAAGTGCTTGCCTAATAATTTTAAGGTTAAGAACGGCATACCTGGTACCCTCTTCAACATCTTTAGTCACTTCCTCATTAAATCTTTAAATATACCTGAGAAATCTGAGCATGAAAACATAAGATTAAAGTATTATTGCACGTGACAATTGGTCTTTGGCCCTTCTTAAAATTGTAAAGTTGTAATAAAACGTAAACAATTACACAATATGAAGCGCTACCACATCAATTACTTTTAATATAAATCAAAATTCAATTGAATTGTCTACACCTTTTTAATAATTAGGGTTTGTTGTTTAAAAAATAAAATAAATTGTTATTAGTAAATAAACATAGGTTTCCAAGCAATCCAAACTGCATAGGTCGTATCTTCATTAAGCTTGTGAGATGCACCTCCCTTTATCTGCAATGTCATCAATCATAAATCTTTAACAGGAGTTATTGTTAATTCCTTCATCTTAAGCACTGTATAACAAAATCAAAATTCAACCATTAATTAACAAAGAACCAGGTGAAGCACTCGTAGATGTAGAAGAATTATTGGATGATAATTGAACGGTTAATTTGGATCAGGATCGCTGGTGTATGTGTGTGTTTGCTGTGGTAATCGAAAGCTGGGTTTTGGGGAATGTGTTCGATGAAAAGATAGAACGAATCATGATACCTCTTGAGAAGTCGGCCCAATTCCCGAAACTGGCCCAATTCTCGAAATTGGTTGCTGACTGTGGCATATCCCTACTCTTATATATAATGTAAAGATATATAGAGGGAGGTTAATGTGAGAGCTTTTTTAAAGTTATAAAAATGAGAAAACTAATCTAAAACACCACTAAAACATTGATACATAACCATTTTACAAATAATACACCAAAATATACATTATTTATACAACTAAACACTCTACCGACTAATAAACAACGGATAAGTGTGCAATAGATTACTGATACATAATTAAGAATGTGATACATATACATCAAAATCTCAAAAAGTTAATATCTTATACATAAATTGGTACACTTGATACACAACCACCACTAAATAACTTGATACACAATACCAAAACATGCTACGTATCACACCTCGAATTAAAATGTGTCACTTAGATTTCGCCAATTTTCAAAAGAAAGCCCATTGAATCTTTAAAAATTATATTTTTACTTAATCATGTTTTAAATTTTTTTCAAATAGCGTGTCATTTGTGTGATTTTGGTTGGTTCTCATTTTTACAACTTTCAAAAGTTCTCATATGATCCAAATTCTATATATATATATATATATATATATATATATATATATATATATATATATATATATATATATATATATATAGGTATAATTATGATTTGAAACCACACTTTTTAATCCAGTCATATCCCAGTCACATCTTTAAGCCAATAGTATTTCAGAATTTCCTAGAAAATCTGCAAATTCCACAAAATTCGGATTTTAAATGGCAGTATTCTGAAAATCGCGTTTTGAAAACGCAGTCTTGAAAACTGCGTTTTGAAAATCACGTTTTGAAGGTCTGGGCCGAGCCGGGTCTGGTCCGGTCCGTTTCAAGTCTGGGTTAAATAATTTCAGCATTTAATTTTCGTATTTATAATTTTTTGGGATTAATTATTTAATTTCGGATTTTTAATAAATATTTAATTAACTTCGAAGTTTTTTAAAAATAAAATGCTCATAGCAAGGTTTGAACACTGGTCCGGGCATCTGGATGCAAGATTCACACATAAATAGATTTACCAATTAGACTAACAACTATTTGTGTTTTCTTATGAAAAACTTTATTAATATCTTCTAAAGAAACATACAATTTTAAGATAGATATAAAAATTTTTAGAAAATATTTAAGATAATGATTAACAATAAAATCTTCTAAAATATTGATCCCTAAGTATATGGGATAATCATTCAAATCTATTCCTGTTTAAAACACACTGAAGATACGTATATTACTTTTCAACAAAACCATCTAACTAAAAACCCTAATTCTGGTACGTTTCAATTACTGGTGTGTATTTTTTTGTTTTGCAGGTTAATGAAACACGTAAAAAACGGTACCTCTTTTTCGACCCTGATATTAAACTCTAATGAAACTGTGTTTTTTTTGTTTTGTTTTGCAGGTTAAATTTTATTACTGCAACAATAGTTGCATTCTGTCTTTAATTTTTTTTGTAACGGCTACTATAAGTGACTTGGTTTTGAACTATTTGAGAAAATCTTTGACCAGGTCACACTGTTTTAATGTTCTCTTCATCAGAGATTGCAAGATTTTGATCGTATGTATTTGCATAAATTATTTTAATTTTATGGCTATTTATTTAATACGGGTCTGCTATTTTTTTTATATATCAGGTATGAGATTTGTTTGCTTTTAATTTATTTAATTGTTGCTTTTAAGTTATATAATTGCTGATTATACGACATCAGGTAATCCACTTTTAGTCAATGCAATGTAATTAGTTATTCTTAAGTTGGTATTGAACATCTTTTAGTCAATAAGGATTTGTTGTTCTAACTTGTTTCTTAATTTTTCGTTCTGAAAGCAGTGGCTATGTGTGGATTTGCTGGATCAGATTCAAGTCGTGAATGTCACACCTAATAAGTGTCACAAGCAGCCCAACAATTGGGTCAGCGCAGACGTGCTGGGATCGTTAGGCCCGGTTACAAAGCACACATGGACCATAAGCTAGATCGGGTTTCTAAAAAACTATTTTGTGAAATAGCTCTAGAGTCACTTGGTGAGTCATAAGGTGTAGAAACTTCTCCCCACTTTTGGATCAAATCATTATGCCAAACTACCAGCTTTAAGAACATTTATGCTGGGCCTATTTATCATTGAAAATTTATCAAACGTTTCTTTTGTCTATGAAAATAGCTGCTTGGTGCTTTCTAAATGTATATGTTCCTTCTATAAATAGATCAAGTATATTCTTATATTGTACATAGGCAAGCTCTTTGACTGTATACATATGATCCTGAATGACGACTAGCTAGGTATTACGTAAATTCTACTGAATATATTATGGGATCTGAGCTTCATCCTTACGATTTGTAATAATCAATAGCATATATTTTACCATTTTGTTCATCTAGCTATCATAAGGATTGTCCCTCAATGGATAGCTAAGAGTCTTGAGAATAGGTTTATTATGCTCATCATATCGTAGCTTTCTAGATTAGATAACCAAAGCTAATAAAATATAGTGTTTGTATGCAATTCTCTTGCCTAAGCCGTAAGAATTGGATAATCAATATTTGCAGGCTGAACATGACGAATTAGCGCAGAAAGCATTTATCCATGGAAATTATTAACAAGGTAATAGTTCAATCCAACCACATAAACATCCTACTCCGTACGACAATGTAGGTGTGTTTATTGGTTCGATTTACGGGTTGTTTGATTTATTGTGGTAATAAATGTTTTCTGGTTAACCCGAAAATTGAATTGAAAATTAAATTTGAATTCGGTTTGGTTTTTGAAATGACTTGAATTACGCTATTTATTTTAAAAATACATATAATTATATAGATATTAATAAGATAGCGGACGTTTAAAATAATTCAGACAATTCTAAAAAGCAATTGAGTAGCGATCCTGTTTAAGATCCAAGTAATCAAGTAATCACTTGAATCAAGTTTTACGCATTCTATAGAAAAAGCTGTAAAGAAATGCAATCTCACAAAAAATTAAAAATCCAAACTTGGCCAACGTGTTGTAGTTCAGAAACAATCTAGGGGCGTTTGGTTCACCGAATTCGTTGTAATTTGTTATAATTGTAATTAAATTCTAATTACATAAAGTGTTTGGTTGGTTAATGGAAGGAATTGTAATCTTTCAAATTACATTGGTTCCATATTTTTGATGTTATCTCAATTACAAATGAATTCATTTGAGTCCACATATTTGTACTTGATATATAAAAAATTCTTTTTTTTATGTCTTGCCCTTTTTAACCAAATATAATTACTTAAATGAATTACATTTACATTTAACCAACCAAACACATGACATAATTCATTAATTCAAATTACAATTCATTCAAGTTACAATTCATTTCACAAATTACAATTACATCTAAAACTTTCAATGAACCAAACGGCCCCTAAGAAAACAGAAAAAGAATTACTTTTCAGTTCATGTATTGATTGGGCGACACAAAAGTCTCGATGTATACCCGTGCTACCGAAGCCTCGTGTTTATAAACACACGACTTGCCTTCCTTATGCTTGTTCTCCAGGTCTACTTTAGAATAATACTTGCGGTTCTTGTCGTCTGGCTTCATGAGCCAATTTCCGTCCCTCGTCAAGTGCAGTGGCTCCAGAAGATAACTATCCTCCTCCTGTCTATCTTTATAAGTTGACGCTTCTTCCCAAACTCCAATTCTCTCCATGCTCCACAACTTAATACTACCAAATTTTCTTTGGCACATGTATATACGATCTCTTTGAACGGTGACTCCGGAACACTTATCGCCTTGGAAGGGGGTTGATATCGCAGTGAACTTTTCAGTCTTTGTGTCGAACATTGTAATCGAATCAAAGACTCTATATCTCTTAAAATAAAGTTTTTCATTCGGACAAGTACTTGGCGACAAACCGAGAGGAATTGAGTTAGGAATATATTGCAAGTTGATTTTTCTCCATGAGTCAGATTTCAACGAGTATATGTACGCATTGTTGTAGACGGTTACTAATAGAACTCTGTAGTCTAGTTCAGAAGAGTTGTAATACAGCTCGAATGTGGTGTCATAATACGATATCTTACGACCGGTTTTAGGCAAGGTCTTATAGTCAGTCGTAAAAGGATTCCATATAACAAGATCTGATAACGTGCCATTCCCATCGTTCCTTACGGCAACCAATACAAGTCCATTGCAAGATGATGTAATCTTTGTGACTCCCTCAAAACCGTATTCAAATGGCAAAGAGCGGCGGCGCATACCAGGTTCTTGCGTTTCACAATCGTTGTTGCTATAACTAAGTGTCTTCACCTCTTCCCAATAATTAAGTGTGGTCACCTTTTCATATAACACGAGAAGTTTGTGGTGATGATCATCGTTGGTTGCGTGGTAATTGAGATGCATGTTGGCAAACGTAGGCGACTTTAAGAAAGAGTACCATTGTTTCGAAACACTCAAAAATTTCTTTGCGTATCTCGCAGGAACCCTTGGAAGTATGTCGTCGAATAAAACATCAAGTGGGAGCTCTTTGTTTGTGATGTTTTTAGGGCGACAACGCCGCGGTTGGTTAGCAGCCATAGTCTCTATTGCTTCGTGCGTAGTTTAGGTATTGACAACTAGGGTTCGGACTAGATTAACAAGGACGATCGACCTATATTGTAATAAGTAACCAAATAAACTTACGGCCTTTGGGTTGGGTACGTGTGGGCCATATATATCATGAAACAAGTCGGTGAACAATTTTTTCTCAATCTCAATCATTGGACAACATTGTGAGAATGATAGTTGAACATCACAACTACGGTGAAGAGATCGTAGGGATAACCCGATCGTAGCGATAACCCGATGGTATGTGGGGCTCGGTTCACAGGTCACAAACTTTTCATCAATATAATTCATCTCCTAGATTCTATGTAAGCAGTAACTTAATTCATGATATTTACCCCATAGTTAAACCCGAGTGTCCGATGATGGACACAACTAAAGGGTAATTAGGGTTTTACTGTCCTTTTTGTACCAAGCCCGGGTCAGGGTTTTGTCGCTTTAATTTCATCAAGTTTGTACCAAGCCCATTTGACATAGAGGTTTCAATAGAACCATCTTCGGTGTGCTTGTTTGGTATCTTAGTCACATGATTAGAACACCGGGGACCTTCAAAGTAAGCCAAGTAAGAAAAGTATGCCGCGCATCAGGCTTTCTATCCTACAAAATTGATAAGTGGTGTGTTGTGAGCATAAACTGATGAAATTAAAGATGGGAAAATCACTCATAAATGTACTAAACTTACCACTTTTTATGGTTGTGTGTAGTAAACTATTTTTTTTATACATGGTGTGTATTAAACTTTCAAATTCATGTCATTGTGTGTATTTTGTGACCACTTTACCCTTACTTTTTTCAAATTTTGAAAGATAAAATGGTCATTTTACTAGACAAAATCGTCTCAAAATACACACAATGATCGAAATTTAAAAGTTTAATACACACAATGAGAAAAAAAATAGTTTAGTACACACAACCATAAAAAGTGGTTAGTTTAATACATTTTTAATTGATTTTCCCATTAAAGATAATCCATTGTGTGAACAAGAAGTGGCGATTCTGACACATATATACTCGGTCTGAAAAACGGACTGAGGACTGGACTAAGTTTCTATCCGGGTCGGTCCGGTCCAACAAAGCATAATGTTCAAATGTACGTAAGACATGTGATATGAACCAAACCCAAATCCCAATGAGTGGAATAGGAGTAAGGCAACACAATAGGGCTAAGATTTCATAGAAACAAGAAACAGAAATCAGGACACGAATTGGTTAAATGTTTGTTATTGGATTGATGAATTATAGAAAGAGAATTTGTTACAAGAACAATACAAATCGATAGCTAACTGAAAATGAATAAAATTCGAGTATTTATAGGATAATAGGATGGGTTGGGTTGAATAACTACCTTTAATAGTTTGCCTTTTCACATGTGCATAACCTTTGGCTCATATCAATCCAACCCGCTTGAAATGATGCTTGTCCTCAAGCATCTAAGGACTGAGTAACAACCAACACATACCATAAGCATACCACCTTTCCTTACGCCAAACGCCCCAACTACCAACATGTGTTTTAACTTCAGTGTGTAGAACTTCATATTAGGGAGTTTAATTTCAGAACTGGTCTTCAAGTTCAGGCTACCAATAAAGCTTAGACCACTATCTTTGCTGCAAACTTTAATCGCCGAATATACATTTTTTAACCCATACCCCCAAAACGCCAACCACATATTGTGTGTAGGCATACACTGATCATGAACTTTCGACAAAACAAACTCATTTTTTTTAATAGGTATGCATGCTTTCCGGTTTATCCCAACAAGATTACCACAATACTCATTCCAACCGAGCACTTGTTCCGTTTTCCTTTTCAGCCCATTCAAGATGTCCCGCTTCCACTTCCTAGGCTTAATTTCAGATTCAATCTCACACTTACACTTATGTTGACCAACTTTCGCACGTACCACTCCAATCCCCTTGAAAACATTATTGTCCTCAAGAATGTGAACTGTGTTACTGAACTTTTTTTTTAGTTTCTTGAGTCCTTCCCCGAGAAACATGCACAACTCCCCCACTTCGTACAAGCCAAAAATATTTGGATGGATTGTTGACTTTGTGCTCCATGTCCAGTACTATGGTTGGTATAGCAGTGATCACTCCTATTTTGTTATGATGTAGTAAAGGCATAGACACTGCAAATCTTTCTCTAATGAGCTGCCATGTCCGATCACTCTTTGGCACATCAGGAAACTCTCCTAATTGAATCAATATTTCACAATCCTTAACACACAAAGGCTGATCATGGCCATTGAGTCCACCTTCCATACCAACAACAAAATCAGCCTCAATATTATTATTTGACTCTACACCAACACAAGCCACTCCCCATTTAACTGGCCAACTGACTAAATCTACCGAGAACTCGTTCTTGTCACAAAGCCATTGTTGTTCCTTTTCACACAAAGTTAGCGCATAAGACGTTTTAACTAAACTCCCCATATCATCAGCTGCTAATTCTAACATGTTCTTTAAGATACATATACAACCCAATATACCAAGAATTGTTACACCTCCCGGATCAAACACTAATTTAGTATTTGAAATGAATGCACCTTTACTCTTAACGGTCATAAACTCAGAAACTTTAGGTTTTAGCCACAATTGTGCAATCATAACATACGGTTTCACAACAAAATGAAACTTTGAGTGTATATCCATATCATCTTTATTAACAACATTTCCATCATCAATATCTCGGTTACCAACACGAACTCCATACGTCAAAACTCTCGAATGCCCAAACAAAGACTTCACATCTAAACCTCTCAAAGTATTGACAACACTATTCCATTTCTCTTTGTTCCGCCACCATGGTCGAGTCTCCTTTTTCTCAAATAAGTAGTCACAAGCAACATAATCATTATTACTGCTATCACCCTTACCATAATGTAAATTGCTTAGACCACTTCGTCCATGGTTATTCTTAATCTCATTATCAAAATCACTCACCTTCCTTTTAGCCTTTTCATGTGGTATACACAGGTCCTTTACCATATACTTAGTACCAACATCTTTATACGATCTATCCATATCATCTCCTCCACCACTCTTAAACTCATCTAACTTGTCATCGCCAATTTCACAACTGGTATCACCATCAGCCATATTTTCATGTTTTTGAACACCTTGTTGCACAAAAACAACACTCGAGTAGGTATCGATCTCAACGGGTTGAAGCTCGAGTCCCAATTCAGTTAAGATGTTGACCAAGTCTCCTTTTTGTTTATCCCGCCACCACATATCACTCTTATCCGCCTTTTCATTTTTCCTATCATTCTCATATCCTACTTTCTCAGCCACGATGGTCTCCATAGAAGCACCCACGTAACGATATTCCTTCACACTATCTTCACCCTTCTTTTCAACTTCAAGAGCACACATATCAAACCCATCATCTAAAGACACCGCATTGTTTTTATCAATTTCACTTCTTTTATCACCATCAAGAATCTCACCATGAGAAACCAAACCTCTTATGTTCTTGTTACCCTCAATCTCATCATCATCAAGATTACTCCCATTTGTAAACCCGATTCCTTGCTCTTTATCACCTTTTATAAAAACTTCACCAATACCCATTAAACCCTTGTTTTTGTTCTCGGTTGGCATTTCAACAAACATCTTATGATCACAATTATCTGCACTATCAATTGAATTACTGAATCTTCGTAAAATGACCTTTTTGTAACTCATCCAAGCCACATTTTCACCCATTATACTTACAAATAACTCATGCCACAATAAAGGTATATCAAACAAGTGCTTATGGATGAAATTTACCTTGCTCTCATATGGGATATTGTTAGCTTCAAAGAACTGCTCACTTTTAAACAACCAACCCCTTACATCATCACCCCCAAATCTTGGAAATTCTATCCTTTTTGCCCTGATACATTTCCTCATTTCAGCCCTTATTGCCTCCAATTCTTCCTGTATCAATGTTGTAACTGATTCTCTTAATGAATCTCTATCTTCCATAATAAACTTTCTAACAAACTTCAAGAACGCTTGTAACTAACTAATCAAGAAACGACAACTAACAATCAATACAACTCACAAATACAAAACTCTTGACTCAAGAACATGTATTTATGATTGTAGAATGATGAGGAATCGTGATGGTTGTATTAATGAACAAAAGCGAACGAAATGATAACAGAATTGAGCCCAATCCGAGGAGGAATGGCTCTGATACCACTTGATATGAACCAAACCCAAATCCCAATCAGTGGAATAGGAGTAAGGCAACACAATAGGGCTAAGATTTCATAGAAACAAGAAACAGAAATCAGGACACGAATTGGTTAAATGTTTGTTATTGGATTGAGGAATTATAGAAAGAGAATTTGTTACAAGAACAATACAAATCAATAGCTAAATGAAAATGAATAAAATTCGAGTATTTATAGGATAATAGGATGGGTTGGGTTGAATAACTACTTTTAATAGTTTGCCTTTTCACATGTGCATAACTTTTCACATGTGCATAACCTTTGGCTCATATCAACATGTTTCAACCTAATATCCATTTATAATTTCGAGTCGGGGAAGCTACTCGATGAAATAGTAAAGATATCTGATAATCTCACTTGATGCAACATACAAAATGGAAGCATTGCAGTGATTTATCTCAAACCGAACCACAATATGATTAGAGACACCCAAATGCGTTCTTCATTCTCTCATTAGTCATATATTCACTGAATATACAACACCTAAGACTTGATCATAAAGCCCAATAGGGCACAACTTTTTGGCTAAAACCCCTAAGTCATGGTTCAATACATTTGCGTCTCCATATCCCGCCTTGTCACACAACAACAAGAATAAGCATTGGCTTCAAACCAACCTCTAGGTCTAGTTCATAGACGCAGGGTCGTCATATCAACATCAACCGAAACATGGAATTGAAGTTCAATATAATTTTCCAGGTAATGGAAATGCTCGTTTCCACCTTTAGCTGTTAAGTATAGGCCTGGTATCATCATGTAAAGTGTTGGTCGGGCCAATGGTATCATCATGTTAAGTGTTGTCCGGGCCAATGGTATCATCATGTTAAGTGTTGGTCGGGCAAATGGTATCATCATTAAGTGTTGGTCGGGCCAATGGTATCATCATGTTAAGTGTTGGTCGGGCCTGCAGCCCCAGTTTTCTTGAATCCAAGCTTTCCTGCGTACATTGTGACAAAGATAAAATGCTGGAATATAAAGATTCTACCTAAGTCGGAATTACTCAAACAGGTCATGATAAAAATGGAGGAGGTAGGGGAAGAGCTCAAATTACTTAAAGCCACCCAAAGTCTATTTAAGGCCTCCCTTTTTAGTAAATTTTTTTATTTGAACAGTCAAAAACTCAATCCGTGTTTGTTTGGTAAACATTCAAAATCCATCTTTGTTACTGTATTAGAACGTACTTAGTCGACGAAGTCCAAAATGGCTTTTGCTCCTTCATAGTTGCAATATCTAAACTTTAAAGGGCTCGGTGTATAGTGAACTCGATAATTTTAAACGCTAGAGTCAGTTCTAGGAAAATATAAAGTATGCGTGGATCTTTATATATTTCTAACATAATAAAGAAAGCTTGCATTAGAGCCCTAAATTCTCTATCGAAATCAGCTTTAGCTCGGGCTCCACTAGCATTACTTTCTGCATGACATGGATTTCACCATCATCATCAGATGCATGACCGTCCCTTTTAGTATAATGATCATCGCTGTCACATGCATCGTCATCGAGCTCTTCCTCATCATCATTCCCATCTGGATCCATTGTGATACCCTGTGATGCACTGTCAAAATCCGCATTACCTTTTTCATGGGACCCACCATTTTCTTCAACGCCATTTGCAAGAGATTGACCGTTGAGCGAGGAGATTCTGGAAGCTGACATGCTAGCGGGTTTTTCCCGCTCCATGTGCTTCTCACCACTAGCCTTATCAGTTATACCTGTGCGCTCATTCACTACAACAATTTTCAACCCTAGGGACGACTTATTCGTCCCTAGGGAGGCCATATTTCGACCCTAAACACCTAGGGACGACTAAGTCGACCTTAGGTTTTTGTGCCTAAAAAATCGTCTCTAGAATTCTAGGTACGACTCTCTCTTTGAAACCTATGGACGACTTTGTGGGTCCCACTACCCACTACGTTGAATATATTGACTACCCTAGGGACGACTTGCCTTTGAAACTTAGGGTCGACAAAGTCGTCCCTAGGTTTTTAATAAAAATAACCTTTTTTGAGATTTTAATAAAAATTCTTTTTTTAATTATTTTTAATAAAATCTTTTTTATACAAATTAATAAAAACATTATCAGAAAAAAAAAGTTAAATATAATCCTAGGGACGACATAGTCGTCCCTAGGCTTTTCAAAGTTATTCAGGTATTACACCTGGGGACGACTTAGTCGTCCCTAGGTTTTGATACCTGGACAACTTTGAAACCTAGGGACGACTAAGTCGCCCCTAGGGTTAATATCTGGTGGAATTTGGCTAACCTAGGGACGACTAAGTCGTCCCTAGGTGTACGTGAGGCTAAAAAAACTGGGTTGTTTTGCAGTTTCCAGATTTTTTCCGAAACTTTTTCCGGACAAAATCCACAATTCAAAATGGCAGAAGACAAATACATAATAATAACAAATCAATAAAAGTTACAATACCATATTAAGATAAATTATCCAACATCACGATACAATATTCATCAAATACACTTATTCATCCTAAATCAAATGTTTCACACGCTACAAGTCTCAAACTTTATTAAACATGCATAATAAGAAATAATACTACCACAACCTCTACTCCGCATCCTCGTTAGGTGAAAAGTCACCTTCCTCCTCGTCACCCCCCTCGTCATCCCCCTCGACATAACCCTCGTCATCCCCCTCGTCATCGCCTAATAAGTCGTCACCACTGTTTTGTACATTCCTATCTCGACCCAACTCGTCAACGGACCGGTAATCGTGCTGATGGGGATTTATGATTACACGAGAACCTCCAGGTATGGATTGTGAAGTAGATCCGATCTCATGAGTCGAGTGTGTGGTGGGACGATAACAATGGTTAAATGTGTTGTTGGAGACGGGAGTAATATGATAAGTGCCGGTATAGGGAGGTTGGAGTGGTTGGAGATGGTCGGGCAAAGATGGTCGGTATGGGTCGATGGAAGGAGGTTGCAATGGTTGTGCCCAAGGATAGTGGGTTGGACTAAATGAGCCCAATCAGGAGCTAGGATGGTGAAAACTAAGATTTTACTAGGTTGAAAGTTCGTTTCTCGGTATCTTCTCAAATTGATTTCCGGTTCAAAGTGTGACTCAGTTGTTCTTGGTGGAAAAGAAATAGAATGGTTGTCGTTGTCTACACTAATTAAAAATAAAGATTTGAAACAATAAAAATAAAGACGGTAAAAAGAAACACTGAAAGATAAAAACTTGACGGGAAATTAAAAACGTGACGAGAAATAAAAAGGCAAACTTAAAAGTAAATAAGGCAAACTTAAATTAAAGGCAAGTAAACTTAAAGTGCGACTAAAGAAAAATACGGGAAAAGTAAAGCTTAAAACTAACTGTATAAAATTACCAAAATGAGAAAATCATTCATCCGGAATAAAAACGTTCATTCGGAACAAATTCCTTCATCCGGAATAAAATCACTCATTTGGAACAAATTCCTTCATTCGGAATAAAGTGGTTCATTCGGAACAAATTCCTTCATTCGGAACAAATCACTCATTCGGAACAAATTCCTTTATCCGGAATAAAGTGGTTCATTCGGAACAAATTCCTTCATTCGGAACAAATCACTCATTCGGAACAAATTCCTTTATCCGGAATAAAGTGGTTCATACGGAACATATTAACTAAAAACCTTCATTCGGAATAAAAGAAAGAAAAGGTTGGTTCGGAATATAAAGCACTGATTCGGAATAATTAATCTAATAAGCTCATTCGGAACATTTCCTTGATCCGGAATAATACTAAAAATCCCTTCATTCGGAACAAATGGCTGGTTCAGAATAATTTGGGCAACAACAGTAACGAAGAACAAGGGAATGAAAAAGACACGAATCTAACCAAAACTAATTAAATCAAAACAAAAAATTAAACCAAAACAACCAAATAACATCTACTAATCATAAACAAACAATCCAAATCAATCAAACTAACAATACTAATCAAAATAATCAAAACCCACTTGATCAATTTAATAAAAACTCAAGAACATGAACATAACATAAGATTAAATCAATCACAAGAAAGGAAGATGAGAGATCAACAATAAAGATAAAGAATCAATAACATGAAAAGAAACTTACTTGGAATTAAAGGAATTTAAGGTGCATGACAAGGTAATTAAAGGTGCAAGTAATTAAGGTGCATGTAATTAAAATGGAAGAGCATAGTTTGTCAAACTAGCCAACAACATGAAATGAAATGAACTAAGGCCTATTTATAGGAGGATTAGGGAGGTGCTTAGAGGAAGCTTCCTCCCCTCTTTCTTCTTTCTTTAATTGTCATTAAGTCCTTAATCTTCTTAATTCTTTGACTTTAATGACTTTGTCTCAGGATTTCTACTCTCGTCTTGTAATTTCTTCAATAAATAAGACTTGAGTTCTTCGGCTTTTAGTAAACTTCCGTCTTTTGAATTTTTCTTTGATAAATCTTCAGAATTGGTCTTGGACTTCTGTACTTTTTGCACTCTTGATTTCTTGACTTCGTCTTTTGTCTTTTTCTTCGATAAAAGCCCGTGAATGCCCGTGTTTTCTCCCCTTTTCACATTTTCGTCCTAAAAAGGTCTTCACTTCGGTGTACCAAGCACGGGGTGCTTGTTTATGACCATATAGCGCCTTTCGAAGCTTACAAATATGATTGGGAAACTGAGGATGAATGTCTCCAGGTGGTTGAATCATAAAAATCTTCATGAAGTGTACCATGCAAAATGCATTATTTACGTCTATTTTACAAAAAGGCCAATTTTTTGATAGTGTAAGATACAATATAATCTGAATAGTGACAGGTTTAGAAACCAGACTAAACGTCTCAAGAAAGTCACGTCCAGGTTCCTGAAGAAAGCCTTTTGCCACGAGTCGGGCTTTGTACTTATCAATAGCACCATCAGCCTTACGCTTGACACGAAAAATCCATTTACAACCGATTGACACGTGAGATGATCTGGGTACTAATTCCCATGTCCCATTATGCAGTAAAGCATTAAACTCATTATCCATTGCTTTGCGCCAAAGAGGGTCTTTTACAGCTTGGTCTACTGTTGTGGGTTCCAAGGTTTGAGGAAGTGGGTGTTTACGTGAGGTATTAACATATTTCTCGTTTTAGTATTTGGGATTTCGTTTCTTCTGAGTTGGACGTTGTAAGTTGGATTGGGTTTGTGGTGGTTGAGGTGTAGTGGCATGTGGACAGGGAGATGGATATGTATGATGAGATAAATGTGTGTGTAGTTGAGAGGTATTTGGTGTATGTTGCTGGAAGGCGTAGGGTGTTTGTTCTTCTAAAAAATATCTGGTGTTTGTTCTTGAAAAGTAGCATGTGGCTGTGATAAAGCGACTGATTTTGGAAAAGATGTTGAATCAGTAGGTTGTCGAGAAGAGGGTGCTTGCGATGTTGTAGAAGGAATGGGTAAGTTAATGGTCGAAGGCTGAGTAACAGTTTGGAAGGGGGGCGAAGGCTGAGTAATAGTTTGGGAGGGAATTTGTTGGTTATCAACCTGTCAGGATCCATCACGGAGAGCAGCTTCAACATGGGGAGTGAACACATCAGGAGAATTGCGAACTTGAAGTGGAAAAACTCTTTCAACAAAATTGACATGTCGAGAAATAAACATGCGATTGGTAGTGGGATCAAGGAATTTGTATCCGGATTGTGAAGTAGAATAGCCAAGAAAAATGCATGGACGTGATCTTGGCTGAATCTTTAAGTTATTATATGGACGCAACCAAGGATAACACAAACAGCCAAATGGTTTCATAGATTTGTAACTTGGGGACTTATTAAATAACATTTGGAACGGAGATTAGCACAGTCTCAGATAAATCCCCGTTAAGATGGTTCTAGACTAGAATACAATATATAAGGTGGTTGATGCATATACACAGTCTCAGATAAATCCCCGTTAAGAAAGGCATTCTTAACGTCAAGCTGATGAATAGGCCACTTGCGAGAAACCGCAAGACTAAGAACAGTGCGAATGGTGGCTGGTTTGACAACCGGGCTAAAAGTCTCATCACAATCAATACCAAGTTGTTGATTACTGCCATTATCCACCAGTCGAGCCTTATAGCGGCTCAAAGAACCGTCAGCATGAAATTTATGCTTAAATAACCACATAGATCTAACCAAATTAACACCATGTGGTCGGGGAACCAGAATCCAAGTACCATTTTTAACTAACGCATTAAACTCGTCGTACATAGCATTATTCCAGTGAGGATTTTGTAAGGCAATAATTTCCTTGCCTTCTATTCATCTCAATGTCCTGAATATATACAATACATAAGATGGCTCTGATACCATATTAGAGGGTATAGTTTCCTTGCCTTTTATTCATCTCAATGTCCTGAATATATACAATACATAAGATGGTTCTAGACTAGAATACAATAGGCTAGACACTGATGGGCTTATACCCATCGACTAATAAGAAGAAGGAAGGCGGTTTACCAAATAAACTACTGCTTGCTTGAAGTGCATGTGACCAAAAATGGAATGGGAGAGAGACAAAATAAAGCAAAGAGAGCCAATATGTTCAGGTGTAAGTGAAATGAGATATGCCATATGAGTTGAAAATTGGAATTAGTTGTAATACCAGTGAAAGTGCCGTATGATGCTAAGTTATTGTCTCAAGAGATGTTTAGTTTGAGCATCTCTCATAAGTTGTGGCTCACTTGTGGATGTGATATCCCGAGCCCAACGTCAATTATTTAATCCTATTTTACTTATATTTTTGAAATTTTTTAAAATTTTTTATCGTGGATTTATTTGACGGTTTAACTTGAAAACAACGTTTACGGTCGTAATTTAACGTTTGACGATTTAAGAAGAACCGATAACGACTACGATACCGACGAATGCCCAAAAATTACATTTTATTATTGATTGATCGATATTTGAGTTTTTTGAGATCTTATTTCTATTACGTGTTAAGTCGAGTCGGAACCATGTGTATATTCGTTTTGTGTGCGTTTGAACCATTTAAAAGTATTTTCGAGTGTTCGGGACAACCCCCGACTTCCGTAAAATTTTCAAGTCGACTAATAGGTCGTTTCCCGCTATTTAGAAGAGTCGTTTACAAGTGAGGCCAAAAGAATAACTAAATTGCAAGAAAGGCCCCTCCCCTTTTTACAAAAAGATGGAAAGGAAAACACACACACTAATTTTCATTCAAAAATTTTAGGGTTCCCCTCTCCCCTCTCCTTTAGCCGTCGCCTACCACCACCAAAAACCACCATCCACCACCACCAAACTTGGTTTTTAAAGAAACTAATCAAAGACCATCCTTTATCATCACCTTGTAAGTATATTCCACCATTCAAATCAAACATTCATCATCCTTAATTTCTACAAAAATTATATTTCTTTTATAAGTGGGTTTTGATCTAATTATATTTTATGCATGTTTGAATCTCGTGTTTAGGAACAAGGGAAATCAATTAAACAAGCTTGGAAATAAATTTTTCTTGGTGTTCTTGCTTCTCCAAACCCACGGCCCAATTGGGGTGTTTGGTTTTTTTGATTTTGACCTTGATTGGTTATGGGTATGTGTTTATATCCATGTTTTTATTATTTTTAAATTGTTTAATTACATTGCATGTCTAGTTTTTGAAATGGGTTTTTGATTAAGATGTTCATACAAGTGATTAAGAGTAGTTAGGTTGTGTTAGATTGGATGAATGATGTTAAAATAGGTCTAGGATGTAAGGAAAAGGGTTGGAAAGATGTTTTGATATGATTTTGAAAGAGTCAATTTAGGTCAGAAACTTTAAGGCTCTTTTTCGTGTATGGGTCTTTGATTAAGTGTTGAGATGATAGGATATTGTTGTAGAGCTTTTTTTTAGCTTCGATTCGGTATAAGGTAGAGCTTCTAACTCAATACAAGTCAAAAGTTATGATATTTTAAAGTTTGAGGCGTACCGGGTGATGAAAATCACAATGTACGGGTTTTTGTCAAAATATAGGTCGAATGTCTAGGATTGTAACTAGAGTTCAAAAAAATGTTTGGAAGTTGTTCTTTGGTCCTAAACCTGTACAAAAGAGTATATTTTCAAGTTAGGAGTTGGTGTTTCAAGTTGAGTTGACTAAATAAGTCAAAGTCGAGTTGCACTTGGAAGGTGCAAATCAGTCCGAAAAACGTAGGTATAGAGATGTGTTGAGCAGAAGGTCTTAGAAGTGAAAACTTTTTATGAAATTTGGTATGGGGTTTCTACAGATTATAAGTGATTTTTACAAATTTTCTCAGATTTTTAGGAGTGATCTAAGTGGGATAAAACAGCCCGTACATTTGGTATGTACCGGCAGAATTGTAAAATGAGTAATAGTTTTAATAAAGTATAAAAATGGTTCGTGTTTAGTAAATATCACTTGTATGGATTTTTGGCGTGAGTTTATATGAACCTTGAGTGTTCTTAATTATGTACATACAGTACTTGAAGGTACTTGAATGTGTTGATTCATTACGTGTTTATTCGTTAGGTGTTGTATTTGATTTCCCGGGGCATCCTCATCGTCGGTGATCGATTTCGTTTACGCCGTAGTTACTAATACTACCACTACTACTTAAGGTGAGTCTATAGCCTCGCTCTTTACTTATTTCAAATGTTTTTACCCGCGAGGGGGATACATGCTATTTAAATGAAAATGAACATAAGTCATGAATGATTGTTGGACCCGAATGTTGCCTTAGAAATTGTGTTGAGTACCTAGTTGCAAAAGGCCCTAATTTCATGAACTATTAACTATTGTCTTGCCCTTGTGAAGGGGGAAATAGCCGCTTATATAAAGTGATAGTACTATGGGGTTGACTACCCTATCCGAGACGAGGGCTAGTACGTTGATACCCCCTGCAGACGGATAATTTGTGATAAGAGATAAGGTATAATTGCAACTAATGCCTTTAGTAGGGGCACTGGTTTCATCTGAATCACGCCGGTAATTATTACGCTTGTGATTGAGTTAACAGATTAGTGTCATGAGCTTAAACACAATTGTCATATCCTTGAATAATAGATTGTTTGCGCGAAAATGCTATTGAATGATCATGATTGGTTTTTTTAGTACTTATGTTCAACTTATGATTTGATAAACCTATAGATTCGCTCAACCTTTGTGTTGACAGTTTTAAGCATGTGTTTCAGGTAACCAAGATTGATAGCAGCGGAGCATGCGAGGATGGAAGTTGATGTGGCTTGGCGGTCTACTTGTTTTTCCACCCTTATTTAACTTAAAACTCTTTTATTTTTCTGTCATGTGAGCAAAAATATACTTTTGGGTTGAGATTCAGTGGGGACCTAACGCAAACTCTGTTTATTATTATCTTGGGATTTGGAAAATTGTAGACTTGTATGATTTTAATGATGTTTAAATTTATGTTTAAACTTTTACGTCTATTTGAGTCGTTTAATATAGCTTATGTGTGATGATAACTACGTAGCACCCCAATGTTGTAGTTCCGCTGCGCGTAGCATTTGTTGGGGGTGTTATAGATTGGTAATCAGAGCCATGAGTTATAGAGAACTAGGTCATTTTGAAAAATCTTAAACTATAACTTTTGGTGTCGTAAGAAATTGTCCAAGCACACAACTATCCTGCATGGCTCCGGTAAGATTTCTTTAGCGTTGCTTTATATTTTAGATGTATCCCTCAAACTAACATGAATTTTATAGTATTTAGTAAGTAAATACTTTGATATATATTGTGATATATATTATTGTGTACGTTGAGTACTTATCATCGTAATTTGCAAATTCTTGTAAGATTATCTTATATGTTGCATGTATTTGGCATAACGGGCTACATTACATTACATGGCAACACTGCGTTGTAATCGTACGTATATATAGGAATGATTGTATGTATAAGTATGTATATACTATGATATTTAAAGGCATTGCACGCGAAGCAATGGTCCTTGAGTGATTATCGTACATGTTATAATGCGGTTTTGTTGAGAATTCGGCCCCACCGCAAATTATCAATCTTGATAATTAATTTATTGTTCGGATAAACGAGTATGAACCTCGTTTGATACTCTAGATACGTAAATAACGCTTCGTAACATATTGTATATTGACTAGATTGATCTCGATTGTCGTTATCGCACCGTGATGTGTCATTTTGGACATTTTCTTTTGAAACGTAATTTACTTACGTATTACTTTATTTCCTTTATTCCTTATGGGTTTGATATGTTAGTTGGCGTAACTATAATATAGACGAAGTATAATCAACGAGGCGTACATCGTAGCGACGAATCACATGTGTATGTTATGAAACATGGTTGAGGCGTATCTCTATTTAATCGTTTTTATCATCCTACTTGGATTTAAATATGCGTTTTAAGGATAGACTAGCGTTGTCACCAATCGCGATAACTTGGAATTTGGTTGGTTTTTGTGTTAATTTTGTGGAGTCGATTTCGAGACTCATCCGAGGCCGATAAAAACCGTTTGATAATGGGCTAAGGATTAAAAGTTGAATTTTCCACATTTTAGAATTATTGAAATAAGCATTTCTGAGTAATTATTATATTATTATATTGTTATTATTTTGAGATTTAAGTCTCGACTAAAATCAGTAATTTACCCGAGATAATACTGCGTGAAACGTCTTTGACGCCTGGCTCGAGTCGCGTGAATAAAACATAGCACGCAAATTTTAAGGAAGACATGTGAATAAAAAAAAGTCAAGGTTGATTTTTAAGAGTTAATTGGACTAGATTGAGTTATTTTGGATACGTGTATATACGTGATGAGATAAGTCGTAATAACAATAATGAGAAACTTTGAAAATTCTTACTGTATACGTTTTGGGTACTTAAGATATGAACATTAACGAGATTTTGACACAAGTATGGAGATTTTCAAAACTAATGATTTTACCAATTATAATAACCGAGTCACCGAATCAACTAATGTTAGAAATTTTCTTGCAACTGTAATTTTTCTAGAAATAAAAACTTTGTATAGATTGAAACATGAAAGTTCTGAAATCTTTAATGGGGTAACACGACTTAAAAATGTGCAAATGTTCGGTTTTACAATGTACCAGGTAACAGTAACTAGAAAATGCAAATGGACTACCCAACAAACGAATATTTATATTATTTTCTTAAGATGTATATATAATGTTTTGAGTCACGATGGTTCGATCGTCCGACATCCCTTCTTTGATTTTATGAGTCTGTATCTAAACTTGAGTCGTCATGTGACTGTTCATTTTAATATTTTCTATGATATGAAACCATTATTATTATATTATTTTAAAACTACTATTTCGCTAGGACTTGATGACGAGGGTATGTCACCCGGTATATTTTGTCCTGTTCATGGACGTTGTGACTTTTCTTCTTACGGTTAATGGAACCTAAAATTCTGTATTTACTTGAATGATGCTATAAATCTTCATTAAATTGGCTATTTATTTATAGTGAACAAAAGCGAGGAGGCGAAGCCGCTTTACCAAATTGTAGAGGTGAAAGAACTCGACCTTCCAGGTGAAATTGTTTCTATTCGACCAAGTGATTATTCTCCTCTCCCCGTATACCCTTGGTGGAATGTGTGTGCAACTTGAGACGAGGGGAATTATAATCGTTGTTTTATTTTTGACGCTTGTGTTGATATTCAATTTTTACTCTATGTATTCGTAGATTGCCGTTGATTATTCTGAAACTCTTGTCATATCTCCAAAGTATCTTCATTTCTAATGTAGTTAATTTCAGTTGGCAATTATATTGCTTGTTTACCTAGTTCGATCTCATTGATTTTTGGATTTTATTACTTGTTGTGCTTGCAATGATCTTTAATCATGAACCACCTTACCGTTATTTTATGAGTAGTCTATTTTGAAAATATGTATGAGTGTGAAATGTTTCGTTTAACCAAATGTAAACGGTGTCGATTTATTTACTTAATTATTTATTCATCTTTCTCATAAATATGCAAAGTAATGTATGTTTTCAAAGTAGACGAAAAATGTTAAATGTGTTTCTTGAAACGATGGTAGCTATATTTTCCCATTTCAAATGGTTTAATTATTTTGAAGATTAGGTCAAAAACTTTCGTAGTCATATTTGGTATGTAATAATAATGTTTGTGTCGTCACTCGATCCTCAATTATGCACAGCTTAGCTAACTATGCATAATTCGGGAAGAGTCATGTTTTGTTAATTGTCGTTCCTTGACCCTTAAGTATGCATGATCTAGCTAATTATGCATAGTTTAGGAAGGGCACTATCGTGTCAAACAAATTGGTCATCTTGAAACTTGTAGTGTTTTGATAAACGTTTGGATGAGAACGTTTCTTTTTAAAATGGTGGATCGTTTTTGCAAGTAGTCGTAATTTCTTTGATTCTTAAAGAAAGATTTTGAATTTTCTTGTGTTCTTTGAAATCTTTTCTTTTGTTTGGCGTTGACTTAGTAAGTCACTGTGACCGAGTAATTGTGGAAAATGTTTTTATGTGTGTGTGTAACGTGCGAATTTATCAGAATCGCTAGGGTGTTGATGAAATACCAAAGGGACTCCTACCGACACTGAGAAGAAATTTTAAACAAGAATAGAAGACTGCCAAAGTAGAGGAAATCAGAGTTCAAGTGACTCTGAGGGGAATGACGAAGACTTCTCCTACATCAAACGTATCGTACCTTATTTATTTTCTTTTCTCGTTCTTTTGATATGTTTTATGACACGCGATAAACTGTTGAAGTTTACCAACTGTGCATCGGTAGTTGGAAGACAATTCCATTGCCGTCTTCGTTCGTTTAAGTGAGGAATCCTCTTTGCTTGACTCAACCATCCTTGATTATCGATGGTTAAACGATAGATAGCCATAGTTGATGTTTTTGTGGTAAACCCTTGCCTTTTATGTATTTATGTGGTAAGTGATCTGGTCGAGTGATCGTAAGTTGTGAGAACTTGAGACGACATTGTCCAATGAAGTCCGATCATGAAGAACACGTGCCATGTAACATATTTTTTTTTACTGTGAACGATGATGCTTATTGAGATTTTGACCACGTTTGGGACGGAAGTAAGATGGTGTTCTTGTATTATTATTATATATATATATTTTTTTGGTATGGATCCGTGTGTGAGCACCCTACAATGATATATGTATGTATTCTATTTCTTTTTGGATATGCATCCATAGCTGGCAAGCTTGTAAACCTTCCTTAACTTGCATTTTTCTTTTGACTGGACTCATCCGGTATCCTGTCAATATCCTTATTTTATCATGACTTGGCTGATTAGCAAGCATGAGTTAACTTGGTTGAACTTATTTACTTGGCATGGTTTGGCTATTTCGCAACATGTCGTGATACGGCTTTATGTGCTTCATAATGGCTTTTGTGTTTGATTGGTTTGTGATGTTTTCGAGAGAGTTATGTATACGTCGAATGATTAGCGTATCGATGAATTCGTTTTTGACGAACTAGGGTAGTATGTACGTAATATTGCGATAAGGTGATTTTGTACGACTAGTGATAATTACTTCGTCTTGTATATTCTGAATGTTTTTGACGGGGTTATGTGTGACCCGTGCGATTTTATTTTGTGAGTAGTTGTTTTTTTTTATGAGATGATGAACCAAGTGAAAGGACGATTCGAAAGTTGGAAGACATTCTCCGAACGTGTGTGATTGATTTTGATAGTTGTTGAGATCGATACTTGCCGTTGGTAGTATCTTTGTACAACGACATTTACCATGGTAGCATTGAAGCTGCAGCCTTTGAGGAATTATGATGATGAAAATATAGATCGCCTGTTGGATAGAGTGAAGTAGGAAAAAGTCAGTTGAATGGACTTGAAATGATTCGAGAGGCTACGGAAGAGATGGTGTAGACTAAGAATCACTTGTTGACCGCGAGAAGCTGTGAGAAGAGATGTGTTGATAACCGTAGGAAGAAATTGGGAAATTGAAGTGGAGATCATGGATCGAGATGTTAAGAGATTTAAGTAAGGTATAACACTCATTGTGAAGGTGTGATGGAACCCGAGACGTGAACCGAAGTCCACATTGGAATGTGAATACCTCTTTAGTAAGAAGTACCCTCATCTTTCTAGTAGTACGAAATGCGAGTATAAGAACCGAAGAGCGTCGGGACGTCGCTCCCTTAAGGAGGGGAGGATGTAATACCAGTGAAAGTGCCGTATGATGCTAAGTTATTGTCTCAAGAGCTGTTCAGTATGAGCATCTCTCATAAGTTGTGGCTCATTTGTGGATGTGATATCCCGAGCCCAACGTCAATTATTTAATCCTATTTTACGTATATTTTGAAATTTTTTAAAAAAATTTATCGTGGATTTATTTGACGGTTTAACTTGAAACCAACGTTTACGGTCGTAGTTTAACGTTTGACGATTTAAGAAGAACCGATAATGACTACGATACCGACGAATGCCCAAAACTTACATTTTATTATCGATTGATCGATATTTGAGTTTTTCGAGATTTTATTTCTATTACGTGTTAAGTCGAGTCGGAACCATGTGTATATTCGTTTTGTGTGCGTTTGAACCATTTAAAAGTATTTTCGAGTGTTCGGGACAACCCCCGACTTCCGTAAAATTTTCAAGTCGACTAATAGGTCGTTTCCCGCTATTTAGAAGAGTCGTTTACAAGTGAGGCCAAAAGAATAACTAAATTGCAAGAAAGGCCCCTCCCCTTTTTACAAAAAGATGGAAAGGAAAACACACACACTAATTTTCATTCAAAAATTTTAGGGTTCCCCTCTCCCCTCTCCTTTAGCCGTCGCCTACCACCACCAAAAACCACCATCCACCACCACCAAACTTGGTTTTTAAAGAAACTAATCAAAGACCATCCTTTATCATCACCTTGTAAGTATATCCCACCATTGAAATCAAACATTCATCATCCTTAATTTCTACAATAATTATATTTCTTTTATAAGTGGGTTTTGATCTAATTATCTTTTATGCATGTTTGAATCTCGTGTTTAGGAACAAGGGAAATCAATTAAACAAGCTTGGAAATAAATTTTTCTTGGTGTTCTTGCTTCTCCAAACCCACGGCCCAATTGGGGGTGTTTGGTTTTTTTGATTTTGACCTTGATTGGTTATGGGTATGTGTTTATATCTATGTTTTTATTATTTTTAAATTGTTTAATTACATTGCATGTCTAGTTTTTGAAATGGGTTTTTGATTAAGATGTTCATACAAGTGATTAAGGGTAGTTAGGTTGTGTTAGATTGGATGAATGATGTTGAAATAGGTCTAGGATGTAAGGAAAAGGGTTGGAAAGATGTTTTGATATGATTTTGAAAGAGTCAATTTAGGTCAGAAACTTTTAGGCTATTTTTCGTGTATGGGCCGTTGATTAAGTGTTGAGATGATAGGATATTGTTGTAGAGCTTCTTTTTAGCTTCGATTCGGTATAAGGTAGAGCTTCTAACTCAAAACGAGTCAAAAGTTATGATATTTTAAAGTTTGAGGCGTACCGGGTGATGAAAATCACAAGGTACGGGTTTTTGTCAAAATATAGGTCGAATGTCTAGGATTGTAACTAGAGTTCAAAAAAATGTTTGGAAGTTGTTCTTTTGTCCTAAACCTATACAAAAGAGTATATTTTCAAGTTTAGGAGTTGGTGTTTCAAGTTGAGTTGACTAAATAAGTCAAAGTCGAGTTGCACTTGGAAGGTGCAAATCAGTCCGAAAAACGTAGGTATAGAGATGTGTTGAGCAGAAGGTCTTAGAAGTGAAAACTTTTTATGAAATTTGGTATGGGGTTTCTACAGATTATAAGTGATTTTTACAAATTTTCTCAGATTTTTAGGAGTGATCTAAGTGGGATAAAACAGCCCGTACATTTGGTATGTACCGGCAGAATTGTAAAATGAGTAATAGTTTTAATAAAGTATAAAAATGGTTCGTGTTTAGTAAATATCACTTGTATGGATTTTCGGCGTGAGTTTATATGAACCTTGAGTGTTCTTAATTATGTACATACAGTACTTGAAGGTACTTGAATGTGTTGATTCATTACGTGTTTATTCGTTAGGTGTTGTATTTGATTTCCCGGGGCATCCTCATCGTCGGTGATCGATTTCGTTTACGGCGTAGTTACTAATACTATCACTACTACTTAAGGTGAGTCTATAGCCTCGCTCTTTACTTATTTCAAATGTTTTTACCCGCGAGGGGGATACATGCTATTTAAATGAAAATGAACATAAGTCATGAATGATTGTTGGACCCGAATGTTGCCTTAGAAATTGTGTTGAGTACCTAGTTGCAAAAGGCCCTAATTTCATGAACTATTAACTAATGTCTTGCCCTTGCGAAGGGGGAAATAGCCGCTTATACAAAGTGATAGTACTATGGGGTTGACTACCCTATCCGAGACGAGGGTTAGTACGTTGATACCCCCTGCGGACGGATAATTTGTGATAAGAGATAAGGTATAATTGCAACTAATGCCTTTAGTAGGGGCACTGGTTTCATCTGAATCACGCCGGTAATTATTACGCGGGTGATTGAGTTAACGGATTAGTGTCATGAGCTTAAACACAATTGTCATATCCTTGAATAATAGATTGTTTGCGCGACAATGCTATTGAATGATCATGATTGGTTTTTTTAGTACTTATGTTCAACTTATGATTTGATAAACCTATAGATTCGCTCAACCATTGTGTTGACAGTTTTAAGCATGTGTTTCAGGTAACCAAGATTGATAGCAGCGGAGCATGCGAGGATGGAAGTTGATGTGGCTTGGCGGTCTACTTGTTTTTCCACCCTTATTTAACTTAAAACTCTTTTATTTTTCTATCATGTGAGCAAAAATATACTTTTGGGTTGAGATTTAGTGGGGACCTAACGCAAACTCTGTTTAGTATTATCTTGGGATTTGGAAAACTGTAGACTTGTATGATTTTAATGATGTATAAACTTATGTTTAAACTTTTACGTCTATTTGAGTCGTTTAATATAGCTTATGTGTGATGATAACTACGTAGCACTCCAATGTTGTAGTTCCGCTGCGCATAGCATTTGTTGGGGGTGTTATAGTTTTTGATACTCTCCCATATTATATGAGAAAATAGACTTTATTGATAGAACATGAGTTACAGTGAAAATCGAAAACTAAAGGAACATCAAAACCATTTTGCTTGAGAACTAAACTAAGAACTTTATTTGACGGATAACCGAGTTTGTGATGCCAATCGGATACCGAACATTTGATTGTGGAGTTTATTTGTGAATGACCAGGAAAATTTACGCAATAAACATCACCGATGTTCTCCCCCCCGTAGTAGAGGCGCCCCCTTCCATAGATCCTTCACAAGAAAATGAGAAGAAAAGAATTCAATAGAAACCTTGTTAGATTTACATAACTTTGTAATGGATATTAAATTATGTAGTAAGTTTGGAACACACAAAACATTAGAAAGAGCAAGTGATTTATGACCTGTATAAACTTGTGTGTTACCAGTATGTGAGATAGACAGACTATTACCATCACCCAAGAATATCTCGTCAGGACCCCCATAGTCGGAACACGTTTGTAGAGAAGACAAATTTGATGTGGCATCATGAGAGGCCCCACTGTCAAATAACCATGGTTGTGGCACATACGAAGCAGTCGTAGCATTTGCCACTGGACTTTGTTGTGCAGTTGGAGATTGTGAATTTATCACAAAAGAAATGTTGTTTTCCCGTAAGAACTTTGCAAGCTTCCTGCAATCACTTGTGGTATGTACTGAAATTTCACAGAAGTTATAAAAAGAATCTGCTTGGTATGAGCGATTTCCATTTTGACCTTGCCAAGAACGATTAGTATTTCCGTTGTAACCACCACGTGATTTTCGTTGATTAGAATGGTAACCTTGAAATGATGTTTGGTACTGAGTTCCCTTAGAATTTTACCTTTGAGTCACATTCACGGTGGGAATTATAGGAAGAGACATTAAGTCTTTTTCTTTCAGCATCCTTTCAAAATCAGTCAGCTTGTCAAATAAGTCCGAGAATGTAATTGGTGATTCTCGAACTTTGATGGCTGCAACAAGCAAGTTGAACTCATCCCCTAACTGGGTAATGATGTGAACAACAAGGTCTTGCTCACAAATAGGATTTTGAATGAGGGCTAGTTATGGACCGCATTTCATTGAGAAATTAAGCAACATATCTAGTGCCTTTTGGATTTTTAGCAAGCTTAGATTTAAGTGAAATAATTCTGGATCGTGAAGCATTTGCATAACTATGCAAGAGGCGTTACCATGCTTCTTTGGAAGATGAAGCCGATGAAATGATTGGTTGAATCATATCTGAACAACTACCAAGGATGGCACTGAGAAGGGTTTGATCTTGTCGAAACCAGCTAGTGTAAGCTGTATTTATTGTCTTTCTTTAAGTGTCGGAAAACTGAGATGGGATGACTAGAGTTCCATCATTATATTGCAGCAAATCAAAGCCAATAAGGGTGGACTGAATTTGTTTTCTCCATACAGGGAAGTTAGAGGGTGTTAGCTTGAATTGGAAAGGGAGTTGGGGCATTAAGTTGCACAATGTTTGTGGCCATTGATAAAAGAAGAGAGAAAGAAAGAAAAAAAAGAGGATCTAAACTCGTTAGAGTGGTGTAGCTCTTGATACCATATCAAGTTTAGGAGATAGATCGTGAAACTTGATTTCATTGAATGATATTCAAGTACATATATACAGGAGAAGCTACAGAATACCAGGAGATAAACTAGCTAACAGTTACAACAACATGGCTTGATAAACTAAGGATATTTCAAATTCTATAAGTCATCTTTAGAGTTAGTTACTCTTTAGGCTTATCCTTAGTTATGACGTAAGTATTAATCGATATATATTTAGCATGTATTCTAAGCGTGTCCTATTTTTAGGATAACTATATTTACACTCATATTGTATAGCTGTATCATTAATGTGTAGAGTTAGTCTTGGGCTCAAGCCCTATCTCTGTAACTATATATGTCGTATATTCTTTATGGGAATAGGCAAGCAAATTATTCATTCATCAATATGGTATCACATCCTTATTTCTCCTCCTAAAAACTCTCCCCCCCACGATACTTTCTTCCTCCCCTTCTGTTCATCACCTACGATCCTAATCACCCTCATCTCCAATCAATTCAGGTTCTATGGCAGTTGAAGACATACCTCAACCTCCTACTCACACTGACAAAATCATTCCCTTTAGCATCTCTAACAAGGTTCCCATTAAATTGGACCTTGAAAAACACAACTACAACTCTTGGAGTTCCTTCTCCTTAATTCACCTTGGTAGTCTTGGGCTTAAAGCTCATGTAGAAACAGAAACCGCTTCCACTAACCCCGAATGGTGTCAACTTGATGACCTCATCAAGATGTGGATCCTTGGATCTTTATGTGACTCCCTCCAAGAACAAGTTGTCACCACTCCGGGCAACGCTAAAGCATTATGGGACCATCTCAAAGGTCTTTTTCACGATAACAAGGATGCTCGGGCAATGACCCTTGATAATGAACTCCGCTCCATCAAAATTGGAAAAATGACCGTTAATGAATATTGCACTAAAATTCAAGCAATGGCTAACCGTCTCAAAAACCTTGATTCTAATGTCAGTGAAAAGAACTTGGTGATGTATGCGGTTAACGGGCTTGACTCTCGATTTGGGACGCTTGTTGAAATCATTCGTCATCGTGAACCGCTCCCTACGTTTGCAACGGTCCGTAACATGTTACTTTTGAAAGAGTCGTCCTTTAATGATGACACCGGCACCTCCAACAATTTTGAGAGTAGTTCATCGTCTCCAACCGTTCTCATGGCTTCTAGCTCCTCGAATAATAAAGGTAATACAAATAAATCATCTACTGTTACTCAAATTTGTAATCACTTCAACAAAGGGGTGTGTAGGTTTGGTGATAAGTATAGATTTACCCATAATCATCCCATTCAATATGGCTTGCTCCAACATGCCACGTCTGCTCAAGGTCCACATGTTGCACCACAACAGTACAATTCATATACAACTTCATCACCAAACAGTCAAGGTATACTTGGTCCGGTTCCAATACAGTACGGGTCACAAGCAACTACGCTTCCGAGTGCTTTTAGTACCATGAATTTACAGGATCCGACTTGGCATATGGATACAGGTGCATCATCTCATTTAAATTTTAATGCAAGTAATTTAAGTACTATTTTTGATAAACGCTTATTTCCATCTGTCCATGTTGGTGACGGTAACTCTATTCCCGTCATCAACACGGGCCATAGCATTATTGCATCTACTCATCGACCTCTTCACCTTCATAATGTCCTTGTCACCCCGAATATAATTAAAAATCTCATTTCTGTGCGTCAGTTTACTAGAGACAATAATTATACTATTGAATTTGACGCATTTGGTTTTTCTGTGAAGGACTTCATGACTCGTCATATCCTCCTTCGATGTGACAGCTCGGGTGATCTTTATCCAGTTACCAAGCCGTCAACCACCCCCACTGCTTTTATCTCCACTAGTGCATCTACGTGGCATCAACGCCTTGGCCATCCGGGTGATGAAGTGCTACGTTCTCTTGTTTCTCGTCATTTTATTTCATGTAATAAAGACAAGTCTAAGCATCTTTGTCATGCGTGTCAGCTTGGAAAGCATGTAAAGCTTCCTTTTCATAGTTCGGATTCTATTGTTGAACGTTGTTTTGATATTATTCATTCTGATTTATGGACATCTCCCATTGTTAGTTCTAGTGGTTTTAAATATTATGTCTTATTTCTTGATCACTTTTCTCACTATCTTTGGATCTATCCTCTTCGTTCCAAATCTGATATGTTTGACAAATTCTTACACTTTCGTACGTATGTCAAAAACCAATTTAAATGTGAAATAAAAAGCTTTCAATGTGATCATGGTGGTGAGTTCAAAAATAATCGCCTTCACACCCTATTTGCCAAAAATGGTATCCAACTTCGGTTTTCTTGCCCAAAAACCTCCCAACAAAATGGCAAGGCAGAACGCATGATTAGAACAATCAATAATATCATTCGTACCCTTCTTTTTCAAGCACATCTCCCTCCTACCTTTTGGGTCGAAGCTCTCCACATGGCCACATACCTCCTAAACCTATTACCATCTTCCGCTATACAAAACGAAGTGCCTTTTGCCCGCCTTTTCAACAAACAACCCGATTACTCGACCCTTCGTGTTTTTGGGTGTCTTTGCTACCCTCACATCCACTCTCCACACAAGCTTGCACCGCGAGCAACCCCATGTATCTTTTTAGGATATCCCGCCTATCACCGTGGTTTTCGATGTCTCAATCTCGAGACAAATAAAATCATTTTATCTAGGCACGTTACTTTTGACGAAACCCAATTCCCTTACCGCTCCATGACACCATCTTCACCGCCATCCTACACCTTTCTTGACTCAACAACCTCCCCTCTCCTTACCTCTATATCATCTTCACATACTTCTCCAAATAATACTACATCTCCCACCCAAAGTACTCTCACTGAAACCACCCCTCCCGTACCGCCTACTTCTCCTCCTCTTCACCACCCCATCACCGAACCAGCACACCCCCTACCTCTCGACCCAACATCACCTACCCAATCTATTCCAAATAGTACTCCCGCTGTAACACCCCACTTGGATAAATGGACCGTTACGTGTATTTATGGTGTGTCATCAAAGCATGCAAGGCAATGTATTAAACATTAAATGACCATACGGAAAAATACCGGAATCAAACATCGGTAGTCCAACATAAGCTCCAAATATAAAGACTAAGTACTGAAAGAAAAAGGACGAAACAATGTCCAACAACCAAAGAGATGTAAAGTAAGCATGCATAAAATAAAGGGGTCTGGATAGCTCTTCATCCAATGCACGTACTCTCTTAGCAGTCCTAAGATCGTCCCTGTGTACCTGCCGTTTGGAAACATGAAAGGAAACTACGGCTGAGCATAACGCTCAGTGGACGGATATAGCATGAATAGGATGTACTGAAAGAAAAAGGAATGGAAGACTACAATGACACTATAAGACTGATATGACATGTGATACAACTCTGCATAAAATCTGATAAACCTTTTCATATATACTGAAAACTGAAATATAACTTATTAATTCTGAAAACGTGCATTTTCTGTATTTTAATTTGCCAAGAGCTTATATAGGTCATGTATTAAATCAACTGCTGCATGAATACATGGAGGGGTGTCCTCGTCATGCTATAGAGGGGTGACCTCTAAATAACTGTGCTGGGTGGAGGGACCAGCTCCAATGTGAAGGATGTAGAGCACACACCACATTCACCTGCTAAACAGTAACTATAGCCTAGGATGCATGCATACGCCCCACTAATAATAATACTGATAAAATGGCCAAGCTGAGCTGAGTGGGACGATGCAGGATATCACTCTCCTGCATGTGAGTCACGACACCGGTGCCTCTAGTGTCGTGGTTATGGTACCTCCGTAACTAGTACATACTAATCATGCTTGTATATAATGCTCAGGCAATTTATTCTATTATTAATATGATTACTGACAAGTTTAAACGTATACTGGGGAAGACATTTGGCTGCAGACGGGGAATCCTAAACATGCATAGAAAGGAAGTCCTTACTGAAAGGACGGAAAATCCGTACCTCTAGTCCAGTAACTGACTGAAAGGAAGACTGAACGAATACTACTCGGGCTTCACGCGTGCTACATAAATAAAGGACGCGAATAAGTTAACAGTTATCCGTTATCAAATTTTACTGATCTTATTGGTTTCTTATTTATTTATTTCTGAAATTCCATACGCATATTAACGGCTAAATTTGGTCTTATAATAATTCATTGTAATGTATTAACGTTCTACTAATAGCTGCATATAATGTATATCCGGCGATAAGTATTTTTATAATAAGTATCCCGCTAAAATGAAAGTTTCTTACTTTAGAAAATTCTTAAATTGTTTAATTCGTTTTCTAATAATATACCCTTTTAAATATTTAGGCATTTAATTAATTCAATACACTTAAAATATATATATAAAATATTTATAAAACAATTTAATTTAAAAAGGTATAATTTAAAATGTTTATTTTATCATTTATAAAAACGTCCCGAGCTTACCGACTAACAATTAAACATATACACAAAATCTGTCCGAACAATTAGTGACAGAATTTCTGTGTCACCAAAAACTGTCGCTAAAGCTGCTTATTTAAAAAAAACTGTCCAAACCCTAACAGTTTTGCGACAGAACAATCTGTCGCTAAACTGTCGCTAAAGTTAATTAAACTTTCTTGTTTTTCTGTCTATTTTTCCCACTGTTCTAAGTATTTCGTTCCCACTGTTTTACCAAACAGTTCCCCCCGCTTGTTCTATTTTACAACCAAACGCACCCTTATTGAATTGTGGCTCGGGTTTGGCAAGAAAAGGACCACCGAGACCGGCTGTGGTCTCGGTTGGGTCGTGCAGCACACACACCGAGACCCTATATGGTCTCGGTTCCCTGATGTAACCAACCCGACGCCCCCTTTTATTATTATTATTTTTTTTTCTCTTTCTCGCGGCTGTGGGAAAACAACACCCCCGAGACTCTAGGTCTCGGGTTCTTGTTGCTGCGGCTGTAAACCAAAACCACCCACCACCGAGAGTTATAACTCTCGGTTTCTTTTTTTTTTTTTTTTTTAAATCGTGATAAAAGGGAAGGAATAGGCTGATTACCTTTGAATTGAAAAATCGAAATCACTGATCTCCCTTTGTTTCTTGTTTCCCGGCGGCAACAAACACAAACCCTAAATTCTATATTTTTTTTTTTGTACGCAAGATATGGAAGGGAAAAGGGAAGCCGTGTGTTTGTATAACCCCCAAATGGGCTAAGCCCAACTCTTTCCTTTTATTTTATTTTTTTTTTGAACCGGCCCTTTTTCTCTATTATTATGATTTATTATTTATTTATTTTTTAAACTAGTACAATAATAATAATATTTCTTGTTATAAAATATTTCTTGTAATATTTTCTCGTTGTTCTGTTGACAATTTATACGTAAATGGTCTAAATAAATAGCCCGCGTATAAAAATATAAACCGCGTATTTATAAATTCTCGATTTAAAATACGGGTTTTACAATTCTTCCCCTCTAAAAGGAATAATTCGTCCCCGAATTAAAATACGGCCGTACTGGGTTTTACAATTCTTCCCCTCTAAAAGAAGAATTCGTCCCCGAATTCCAAGGTATTTAAAGCTGACTGAAGTAAAAGCTGAAATGCTGATAAACTGAACGACATAAAAGCTGAAAGGACATACCCGAATCAAAACTGAAAGTGAGGATAAGAAGTCCGTATAGACTCCTCTGTTTCCCAAGTGGCCTCCCGCTCGGTATGGTTCCTCCACAGGATCTTGACGAAAGGAATGGTCTTCCTTCTCATGACTCGATCCTGGCGATCTAAAACCGCTTCGGGTTCCTCAATATAGGATAAATCCTCCCGAATCTGATCGAGTGGATAATTTACTTTGTGAAGCTCGTGATAGTTGTACCCCCTGAGCAATGAGACATGAAACACGTTGTGGACGTGTGAAAGCTGAGGCGGCAGCGCCAACCGATACGATACTTCCCCGACGCGTTCAAGGATTTCAAATGGTCCGATGTAGCGGGGGCTAAGTTTGCCTTTGAGGCCGAACCGTCTGACGCCGCGTGCGGGTGATACTTTGAGGAACACACGATCTCCAGTCTGAAATGATAGATCTCTGCGATGTCTGTCGGCGTAACTCTTCTGGCGAGTACGCGCTTCTTGCAGTTTTGCCCTAGCGATGGCGACCTTTTCATTGGTCATTTCTATCAATTCTGGTCCCTCAATCAAACGTTCCCCAACCTGATCCCAACAAATAGGAGCACGGCATTTCCTGCCGTATAACATCTCGAATGGAGCACGCTTGATACTAGCATGCCAACTGTTGTTGTAGGCAAACTCGACCAAGCAAATATAGTCATCCCAGTGTCCTGTCCATTCTAATGCACAGGCGCGTAGCATGTCCTCTAAGGTCTGGATAGTACGCTCTGACTGACCGTCCGTCTGTGGATGGAAAGCTGTGCTGAGCTTGAGCCTAGTTCCCCAAGCTTTATGCAGGCCTCCCCAGAAGTGAGAAGTGAATCGTGGGTCCCTATCTGATATAATCTCTGAAGGTGTACCGTGTAGTCGTACAATCTCCTTGGTGAATAGATCTGCCAATTTACTAACTGCAAAATCTTTACGGATAGGAATGAAATGTGCTGATTTGGTCAAGCGATCGACAATGACCCATATTGCATCATGTCGCCGCTGAGTCTGTGGTAAACCGGTAACAAAATCCATAGAAATCTTGTCCCATTTCCACATTGGAATTTCTAATGGTTGAAGTAACCCGCTGGTACGCTGATGTTCTATCTTAACCTGCTGGCAGGTCAGACATTTGGAAACGAAAGTTGCGACATCTTGCTTCATTCCGCTCCACCAAAAATGCTGCTTAAGATCATGGTACATCTTAGTGGAACTTGGATGAATAGAGAACGGAGAGCTGTGAGCCTCAGTCATCAAGGCTTCTCTAAGAGCAGGATCTTCTGGAACGCAGAGTTTGGTACCCTGCCATACAATACCGTCGTCATCGATGCGAAACTCGGTCTGACGGTCAATGTTCTGGACAATCGCCCAGATTTCACCATCATCCTTTTGTGCGGCTTTAATCCTAGAGAGTAAATCTGGTTCTACTCTCAAACTAGCCCAGTATCCCCTTTGTCCGCGCACTAAGAGCTCAATATCATACCGCTCTAAATCCCGAATAATTTCTTCCTGAACTTTGATGCCATTTACCATACCTGACTTTCTGCTAAGGGCATCTGCTACTACGTTTGCTTTGCCTGGGTGATAATGAATATTAGTGTCATAATCTTTTAGCAGTTCTAACCATCGCCTCTGTCTCATGTTCAGCTCTCGCTGTGTAAATATATACTTGAGACTTTTGTGATCGGTGAAGATATCACACGACTCACCGTATAAATAATGCCTCCAGATTTTAAGGGCGAAGACGACTGCTGCGAGCTCTAGATCATGAGTAGGATAATTTTTCTCATACGGCTTTAGTTGACGCGAAGCATAAGCGACGACTTTCCCATGTTGCATAAGAACACAGCCTAAGCCTTTTCCTGATGCGTCGCTGTATATCTGATAACCACCTGTACCGGATGGGAGAGTAAGTATCGGTGCTGAGATCAATCGATGCTTGAGTTCCTCAAAACTCTTTTCTCTCTCCTCGGTCCATATAAACTTCTCACCCTTTCGCATAAGTTGGGTCAATGGTAACGCCAAACGTGAGAAGTTTTCCACAAACCTGCGGTAATAACCCGCCAACCCAAGAAAACTACGTATCTCTGTGACAGATGTCGGTCTTGGCCATTTGGTGATAGCCTCCACCTTTGCAGGATCCATAGTTATTCCTTCTGCAGAAACAATATGGCCTAGAAACGCCACTGTATTCAGCCAAAACTCGCACTTCGAAAATTTAGCGTATAGTTTTTCTTGTCTGAGAATCTGCAAAACCGTACGGAGGTGGTCCTCATGTTCCTCTTTGGATTTGGAGAAAATGAGGATATCATCGATGAATACAATCACGAACTTGTCTAAGAATTTGTGGAAGACTCTGTTCATTAAGTCCATAAATACTGCGGGCGCATTCGTGAGACCGAATGGCATGACAACAAACTCGTAATGACCGTACCTCGTGCGAAAAGCAGTTTTGGATATATCCTGCTCTTTTACACGCAGCTGATGGTAGCCTGACCGTAGATCGATTTTTGAGAAGTGCTTGGCACCCTGAAGCTGATCGAACAAATCGTCAATACGAGGAAGTGGATAACGGTTACGAATAGTGAGCTTATTCAACTCACGGTAGTCAACACACAAACGCATACTACCATCCTTCTTTTTGACAAACAAAACTGGCGCGCCCCAAGGTGACACGCTTGGACGGATGAAACCCCTTTCGAGAAGTTCCTGAAGTTGATCCTTCAGTTCCTTAAGCTCTACAGGAGCCATACGGTAAGGAGCTTTAGATACTGGTTCTGCACCTGGAATGAGATCGATACCAAATTCTACCTCTCGCATGGGAGGTAAACCTGGAAGTTCCTCGGGAAAGACATCTGGAAAGTCTGACACAACTGGCTGATCATGAATCGAAGGTGTTTCAGAAGTCGTGTCATGGACTGTAGCTAGGAAACCCTCGCAACCATGATATAGTAAGGTACGAGCCTGTAAAGCTGAAATGATCTGGACATGTTTTCCTGGTAGGAAGCCTCGGTGAATATATTCTGGTGTCTGGACATCACCAAAGATAACCTGGTGAGCATGGCAATCTATGGTGGCATGATGAGCCGATAACCAATTCATCCCCAAAATAATATCAAACTCACACATATCCAAAGGAAGAGCACTGACTGGACGGATTTTATCATCAAACTCAAGAGGGAGATCCTTATATACTTGGGTAATGAGTACAGAGTCTCGCATGGGGGTAGATATACTGAGTGCACTGTCTAGTGGCGTAGGGGTCATGTTTATTCTAACAGCATATGAAGTAGATATAACCGAGTGCGTGGCGCCTGTATCGAAAAGCACGCATGCAGACTGTCCGTGTATAAACAAAATGCCAGTAATGGTACCTGCGGTCTTATTTGCTTGTTCACGGGTAGTAGTGTAGACACGACCAGTGGTTGGTGGTAGTGGTGGTGGCGGAGGTAACATCTGAGGAGTCTGGCCTGAGGTACCAGCAGTATTCCCGCTCTTGCAATCCCTCTTCAGATGGCCCGGTTGGCCACACTGGAAGCAACCACTCATACCACGACGGCACGGTCCCGTGTGCTTCTTTCCACATGTGACGCAAGTGGGATAAGTGTACACGGCAGAAGCAGCCCTGGTTTGCTGAGAACCTGATTCACGATGACAAACACGTGTCATGATGCTGATATTTTAAACTGAAATGAGGTTGTTTGACTGAAATTTAAAATTACCAGAATTTGCCGGCCGGGCAACCTGTTGACCCCTGTTGTTTTGGTCACGCCCCTGTCCAGCATCTCTGTTGGAATTTACAAATAAATTTAAGATCTGTTTTACATGATAGTTTAATATTCTTGGAGCTTAAAGGCTCACCTGTAGCTGCCAGAGGAGTTGGAGTTGTCGCGGTAATTATCACCGCCGTTCCTCCTATCTGACCGATTACGGTCATATGACTGACCGTGGTTCCTGTAGTTCTGATGCGGAGTAGCCGATTGGGATCGGTCTCCTCCTCTGTGTCTGCAAGATTTTAATAACATATAAGTTGCCAAGCAATAATGGCTAAATTGTTTAAGTCTGTTGGGTGAGATGTACCTCTTCTCCGGGCGCTCTAAATTCTCGAGCTCGTCCCTCTCAAAAAGCATCTCGATGTCCCGAGCTGCATTAGCTACTTGTGACACATTAGTGAATGTGGCACTCATCAATCTATCTGCAGTCCTGGTGTGAAGAGCCCAGCGAAATTGCTTCACTTGCTCCTCTACGGTACCCGCAGCCTCCCCCAAGAATCCAGCCATCCTGAGGTATCGGTGCATGAACTCTATACTGTTCTCGCCATTATTCTGACGAATAACGTGAAAGTCCCTCTTCATCTTAGCTTGCTCCGCATGCGGGAAAAACTGGTCATAGAACATCGTCTTGAAACGTGCCCAGGTCAATGCAAGCTCCCAAGCATCTCCCCCGTTGGACAATTTCTGAGACCTCCACCAATGTAGAGCAGGACCCTCCAGCTTGTAAACCGCAAGCCTAACTTTGAAAACATCACCACAACCCATAGCTCCAAAAATTTTCTCTATATGGTAGATCCAGTCTTCTGCATCAGTTGGAGCTACAGTCTGCTCAAACAGTCGGGGCTTCTGTTTGTTGAACAGATCCAGCCAAGCGGGTAAAGTGGCAGGTGGTGGAGCAGGAGGGTTGTTATTCTGCTGAGGCCCATTTTGATACTCAGCTCGGATCTCATCACGAATTTGGGGTAACATGGCCTGTATAGCAGCCTGAACAGCAGCAGCAATGGCAGCTGCGTTAGGATCATTCTTGGTGTCGCGCCTGGGTGGCATCTGAAATAAAAGAGGATAAATCGACAAAAACGTAAGAACCTGAAGTAATAAATCTGAATATGCTTAGTGTAATTCATGGAGGTATAACTAACAAAACATGACATGAATACTGGTGAACGCCTAGGGTCAGTTCACAAAATGAAAATTTCTGAAACATAAATCCGACATGAGTAAGGATGAACGCCTATGGTCAGTTCATCCATACAAAATTTAAGCGGCAAGGGTGAACGCCTATGGTCAGTTCACCAAAACGAAATGTTCTAGAAAAGCACATGCGATTAAGTATGGCCAGTCCTGTACCAACCGTTTACTAAATCAAAATTTTAAAAAAAAAAATTCGATTGATAAAATTCATGAGTAGCATGGAAAATAACGACGCCAGAATACAAGAAATTCTGGGTGACTACCCACTAGTCACAGGTCAAGTTTTAGAGCCTACAGGTCAAACCAGGCTCTGATACCATAATTGTAACACCCCACTTGGATAAATGGACCGTTACGTGTATTTATGGTGTGTCATCAAAGCATGCAAGGCAATGTATTAAACATTAAATGACCATACGGAAAAATACCGGAATCAAACATCGGTAGTCCAACATAAGCTCCAAATATAAAGACTAAGTACTGAAAGAAAAAGGACGAAACAATGTCCAACAACCAAAGAGATGTAAAGTAAGCATGCATAAAATAAAGGGGTATGGATAGCTCTTCATCCAATGCACGTACTCTCTTAGCAGTCCTAAGATCGTCCCTGTGTACCTGCCGTTTGGAAACATGAAAGGAAACTACGGCTGAGCATAACGCTCAGTGGACGGATATAGCATGAATAGGATGTACTGAAAGAAAAAGGAATGGAAGACTACAATGACACTATAAGACTGATATGACATGTGATACAACTCTGCATAAAATCTGATAAACCTTTTCATATATACTGAAAACTGAAATATAACTTATTAATTCTGAAAACGTGCATTTTCTGTATTTTAATTTGCCAAGAGCTTATATAGGTCATGTATTAAATCAACTGCTGCATGAATACATGGAGGGGTGTCCTCGTCATGCTATAGAGGGGTGACCTCTAAATAACTGTGCTGGGTGGAGGGATCAGCTCCAATGTGAAGGATGTAGAGCACACACCACATTCACCTGCTAAACAGTAACTATAGCCTAGGATGCATCCATACGCCCCACTAATAATAATACTGATAAAATGGCCAAGCTGAGCTGAGTGGGACGATGCAGGATATCACTCTCCTGCATGTGAGTCACGACACCGGTGCCTCTAGTGTCGTGGTTACGGTACCTCCGTAACTAGTACATACTAATCATGCTTGTATATAATGCTCAGGCAATTTATTCTATTATTAATATGATTACTGACAAGTTTAAACGTATACTGGGGAAGACATTTGGCTGCAGACGGGGAATCCTAAACATGCATAGAAAGGAAGTCCTTACTGAAAGGACGGAAAATCCGTACCTCTAGTCCAGTAACTGACTGAAAGGAAGACTGAACGAATACTACTCGGGCTTCACGCGTGCTACATAAATAAAGGACGCGAATAAGTTAACAGTTATCCGTTATCAAATTTTACTGATCTTATTGGTTTCTTATTTATTTATTTCTGAAATTCCATACGCATATTAACGGCTAAATTTGGTCTTATAATAATTCATTGTAATGTATTAACGTTCTACTAATAGCTGCATATAATGTATATCCGGCGATAAGTATTTTTATAATAAGTATCCCGCTAAAATGAAAGTTTCTTACTTTAGAAAATTCTTAAATTGTTTAATTCGTTTTCTAATAATATACCCTTTTAAATATTTAGGCATTTAATTAATTCAATACACTTAAAATATATATATAAAATATTTATAAAACAATTTAATTTAAAAAGGTATAATTTAAAATGTTTATTTTATCATTTATAAAAACGTCCCGAGCTTACCGACTAACAATTAAACATATACACAAAATCTGTCCGAACAATTAGTGACAGAATTTCTGTGTCACCAAAAACTGTCGCTAAAGCTGCTTATTTAAAAAAAACTGTCCAAACCCTAACAGTTTTGCGACAGAACAATCTGTCGCTAAACTGTCGCTAAAGTTAATTAAACTTTCTTGTTTTTCTGTCTATTTTTCCCACTGTTCTAAGTATTTCGTTCCCACTGTTTTACCAAACAGTTCCCCCCGCTTGTTCTATTTTACAACCAAACGCACCCTTATTGAATTGTGGCTCGGGTTTGGCAAGAAAAGGACCACCGAGACCGGCTGTGGTCTCGGTTGGGTCGTGCAGCACACACACCGAGACCCTATATGGTCTCGGTTCCCTGATGTAACCAACCCGACGCCCCCTTTTATTATTATTATTTTTTTTTTCTCTTTCTCGCGGCTGTGGGAAAACAACACCCCCGAGACTCTAGGTCTCGGGTTCTTGTTGCTGCGGCTGTAAACCAAAACCACCCACCACCGAGAGTTATAACTCTCGGTTTCTTTTTTTTTTTTTTTTTTAAATCGTGATAAAAGGGAAGGAATAGGCTGATTACCTTTGAATTGAAAAATCGAAATCACTGATCTCCCTTTGTTTCTTGTTTCCCGGCGGCAACAAACACAAACCCTAAATTCTATATTTTTTTTGTACGCAAGATATGGAAGGGAAAAGGGAAGCCGTGTGTTTGTATAACCCCCAAATGGGCTAAGCCCAACTCTTTCCTTTTATTATTTTTTTTTTTTGAACCGGCCCTTTTTCTCTATTATTATGCTTTATTATTTTTATTTTTATTTTTTTAAACTAGTACAATAATAATAATATTTCTTGTTATAAAATATTTCTTGTAATATTTTCTCGTTGTTCTGTTGACAATTTATACGTAAATGGTCTAAATAAATAGCCCGCGTATAAAAATATAAACCGCGTATTTATAAATTCTCGATTTAAAATACGGGTTTTACACCCGCTCACCAACCCACCAACACAACCTCTAAACATTCCCATATTCAACCAAACATTGTAAATGACCCACCTCGTACTCACCGCATGGTCACACGGTCACAGCTTGGTATTACAAAACCCGTTGTTCGTCTGTCTCTTAACACTGTTTCTATCTCCCCTATTCCAAAAAATCCCTCTGACGCCCTAAAAGATTTTCACTGGCGTAATGCTATGTATGATGAGTATAATGCGTTAATTAAAAATGGTACTTGGACTCTTGTGCCAAGGCCTGCAGGTGTTAATTTGGTTCGCTCTATGTGGCTATTTAAGCACAAGTTTCATGCTAATGGGACTTTGAGCCGCTATAAGGCTCGCTTGGTTGCTAATGGAAGCAGTCAGCAACTTGGTATTGATGTAGATGAGACTTTTAGCCCAGTTGTTAAACCAGCCACTATTCGTACTGTCCTTAGTCTTGCGGTCTCCCACAACTGGCCTATTCATCAGCTTGATGTTAAGAATGCATTTCTTAACGGTGATTTGTCTGAGACTGTCTACATGCATCAGCCTCCTGGTTTTATTGATTCTCGGTATCCTCAGCATGTGTGTCTTTTGCAGAAGTCTCTATATGGTCTGAAACAAGCACCTCGTGCATGGTTTCAGAGGTTTGCTCGCTACGCCACAAGGGTTGGATTTTATCATAGCCGATGTGATTCTTCATTATTTATTTGTCGACAGGGTTCTGAGGTTGCTTACTTACTCATTTATGTGGACGATATTATTCTTACAGCTTCATCTCATACTCTTCTGCAGCAGATTATTAGTTCACTCCATAATGAGTTTGATATGACCGATCTGGGTGCCCTTAACTACTTTCTTGGTATATCTGCAACCCGTCAGTCCACAAGTCTATTTTTATCCCAACGACAGTATGCCTCTCAGCTACTTGAGCGTGCTCATATGGCTAACTGTAACCCTTCTCGGACTCCAGTTGACACCGAATCTAAATTGGGTCCCGAAGGAGTTCCGGTCCAGGATCCTACTTTGTATCGCAGTCTTGCAGGTGGCCTCCAATATCTCACCTTTACACGACCAGACCTATCTTATGCAGTTCAGCAGGTATGTTTGTATATGCATGATCCTCGGGAACCTCATTTTGCGGCTCTCAAACGCATCTTACGTTACGTCTCTGGGACTTTGGACTTTGGTTTACATTTATTTGCATCCCCCACTACATCTCTTGTTGGCTATACGGATGCTGATTGGGCCGGTTGCCCCTCGACTAGACGGTCTACTTCTGGTTATTGTGTTTTTCTAGGTGACAATCTTTTGTCCTGGTCATCCAAACGTCAGCACACCATTTCTCGATCCAGTGCTGAAGCGGAATATAGGGGTGTTGCTAACGTTGTTGCTGAGACTGCTTGGATTCGTAATCTTCTCCGTGAGCTTCATTCTCCTTTGTCATCTGCTACTCTGGTATATTGTGACAATGTAAGTGCCATCTACTTATCTGCTAATCCTGTTCAACATCAGCGGACGAAGCATATTGAAATAGACATCCATTTTGTTCGAGATATGGTTACTGCGGGACAGGTGCGCGTTCTTCACGTACCCTCTCGCTACCAGTTTGCAGATATCTTCACCAAAGGTTTGCCTTCGGCATTATTTGAAGAATTCAGATCCAGTTTGAGTGTCCGGCTTCCTCCCGCTCAAACTGCGGGCGCGTATTAATCGATATATATTTAGCATGTATTCTAAGCGTGTCCTATTTTTAGGATAACTATATTTACATTCATATTGTATAGCTGTATCATTAATGTGTAGAGTTAGTCTTGGGCTCAAGCCCTATCTCTGTAACTATATATGTCGTATATTCTTTATGGGAATAGGCAAGCAAATTATTCATTCATCAATAGTAAGAACATCTAATTAATTCAAAAAAAATTTAGAACGACATCACACTTGAAATTCGACCCCCAGGTTAGACCAGCATAATGAACAAGGTCCGGGACCCGAACCATACTTGGAGAGACCCGAGAAAGGAAACTCCTATAACTCACTATTTCGCATGAGGAAGAAAGTAATTAATCCAGGCTTTTTTTCTCTCATGCAAAACTCGAACCCGAGTAAAATCCCCTCCCTAAGCTCCATAAAAACCCAGGTGGCCAACTTTGCTTAGACATGCTAAGACAGTGGGTTAAATAAACCGAAGCTTACTTAGTTAACTGCTTGGTTTCGCATACAACATTGGCATAAATATATTTTTTGAACTTTAACACCATAAACTTGTGTTAAAGGATCACAACAACTACCCATCATTTATCTAAACACTTACACATGGTTTATATGTGTTCCAAGTGATTATATAAAATCATAACTTATTTAACTTTTCACTATTGTTTCTTTTCTTCTAAATTGTCACTTTTATCATGTGAGGAAAGATTGATTGTAATTATGGGTGTTATCGGGTCGGATTATAGGGGTGTTAAAGGATCACAATCCCAGAATGTAAACAACCCATATTTTTTAGACCAAATCACCCAAAATGCACTATAAATCTATAACAAATACGAACATTTCTCAAATAAACCATCAGATTTATATGGTAGCATAGTAATTTAGTAAAAATATGAATTATAAAAAATAAAAAACTGATTGTCGGGTCTTATCGGGTTGACCCGCTAACCCGATAAAAAATTTAATTCAACCCAAACCCGACCCGTCAATACTATCGGGTTATCGGGTCGGGTCAAAAACCAACCCTGACAAGGTTTTTAACCCGATTTCACCCGACCCGATTAGTCTTATCGGGTTCAGGTTCGAATTCGGGTCAGGTCAACTCGAACCTACTGACACCCCTAATTGTAATGCTTATATAATCATGGAGATGAAATCATCCGAGACTAAGGTTGTGTTTGTTTTTGCAAAAAAAAGTCTGATTGCCTCTCGGATGTGTTGGTTGTTTGTTTTTTTTTGTCGAGTCAGACGTGGTGAGATCAGAATTGTCTGACTAAGTCAGAGCTGGTGGTCAAGTCTGACTAGTTTCTAACCATGCGATATCTTCAATCATGGTACTTAACACCTTCTTTTTTTCTATAGGTTTGATATAACATCAAACAACACATATACCTGAGACCATCAAAATGATCTATATACCATATCCATCTCTTCTTTACATGTTTCGAAAGGTTGAAGTGCACAAAGATAAAAGAGTGATTGTATTTATATTCGTTTTATGCTATAGAAATAAAAAGATTGAAGTGCATGAAGATTGGAATAATCTTCATCAGATAAGGAAAAGTATATTGGAGGCGGAGGTTGTGATGCTTTTGTATTAGGGTTATGCAAATTTTAGGTAAATTAGGTATGTGAGGAGTGGCTACTTATATCCTAGGTTAATAAGAAAATGGGCTTAACTTTTAGTTACACGAAATTTGAAGTGATCTTATAAAAAGGCCATGTTTATGGTTTCTGTTGTTAGGCAGTATTATTGTCTTGGATTGGATTTTATGTGGCCTATTTTTTTTGAACGGCAGTTTGGTGCAGCGGAGTATCTTGCGTGCCACCGAGGCACCAAGTCTCTCAACCGAGTTCGAATCATCTAACGAAGAGAATATCAACCCCCATGCTAGCCATCCAGTTTCCCCCATTAAGGGGCTTCAAGGCATTGCGATGGGATTCAAACTCGGCTGCCAATTCTGGGAAAATCCCCCATATGGGGAATGACAGGAGTCGAACCCCTGACCTCCCCCACATGGAGATTATAACCAAATGCATCCATCCAACTGAGCTAGACTTGTAGGTGTGTTTATTGGTTCGATTTTCGGGTTGTTTGATTTATTGTGGTAATAAATGTTTTCTGGTTAACCCGAAAATTGAATTGAAAATTAAATTTGAATTCGGTTTGGTTTTTGAAATGACTTGAATTACGCTATTTATTTTAAAGATACATATAATTATATAGATATTAATAAGATAGCGGACGTTTAAAACCATTCAGGCAATTCTAAAAAACAATTTAGTAGCGATCATGTTTAAGATCCAAGTAATCAAGTAAACACTTGAATCAAGTTTTACGCATTCTATAGAAAAAACTGTAAAGAAATGCAATCTCACAAAAAATTAAAAATCCAAACTTGGCCAACGTGTTGTAGTTCAGAAACAATCTAGGGGCGTTTGGTTCACCGAATTTGTTGTAATTTGTTATAATTGTAATTAAATTCTAATTACATAAAGTGTTTAGTTGGTTAATGGAAGGAATTGTAATCTTTCAAATTACATTGGTTCCATATTTTTGATGTTATCTCAATTACAAATGAATTCATTTGAGTCCACATATGTATATTTGATATATAAAAAATTCTTTCTTTTATGTCTTGCCCTTTTTAACCAAATATAATTACTTAAATGAATTACATTTACATTTACATTTAACCAATCAAACACATGACATAATTCATTAATTCAAATTATAATTCATTCAAGTTACAATTCATTTCACAAATTACAATTACATCTAAAACTTTCAATAAACCAAACGGCCCCTAAGAAAACAGAAAAAGAATTACTTTTCAGTTCATGTATTGATTGGGCGACACAAAAGTCTCGATGTATACCCGTGCTACCGAAGCCTCATGTTTATAAACACACGACTTGCCTTCCTTATGCTTGTTCTCCAGGTCTACTTTAGAATAATACTTGCGGTTCTTGTCGTCTGGCTTCATGAGCCAATTTCCGTCCCTCGTCAAGTGCAGTGGCTCCAGAAGATAACTATCCTCCTCCTGTCTATCTTTATAAGTTGACGCTTCTTCCCAAACTCCAATTCTCTCCATGCTCCACAACTTAATACTACCAAATTTTCTTTGGCACATGTATATACGATCTCTTTGAACGGTGACTCCGGAACACTTATCGCCTTGGAAGGGGTTTGATATCGCAGTGAACTTTTCAGTCTTTGTGTCGAACATTGTAATCGAATCAAAGACTCTATATCTCTTAAAATAAAGTTTTTCATTCGGACAAGTACTTGGCGACAAACCGAGAGGAATTGAGTTAGGAATATATTGCAAGTTGATTTTTCTCCATGAGTCTGATTCCAACGAGTATATGTACGCATTGTTGTAGACGGTTACTAATAGAACTCTGTAGTCTAGTTCACAAGAGTTGTAATACAGCTCGAATGTGGTGTCATAATACGATATCTTACGACCGGTTTTAGGCAAGGTCTTATAGTCAGTCGTCAAAGGATTCCATATAACAAGATCTGATAACGTGCCATTCCCATCGTTCCTTACGGCAACCAATACAAGTCCTGTTGAAAAATAAGTCAAGTCAATGATTCAAAGTCAGTTCCTAAAATAAAGGGAAGACCCGTTGAGTTTTTACTAGTCGTTATAATGAATTAGTCTCCTATTATGTAGGAATTTCTGTTTTGCACGTTTCTCATGTAATGCCTATAAAAGGCTTCTTTCTGGTTCAATAATGATTATCCATCTTTCATTAAAACCTTCTTTGCTCTGTTAATTTCCAACATTGTGGTATCACAGCCAGGTTTCAACCTAAACCCATTTGTTACCCTCCTTATTTCTCTACCAACAAGAAACTAATTCCAACAAAAATATGTCAACAAGTAATTTGGCTGTGAATGTCTCACAGCCCCAAATTCCGATATTCAAGGGGGAATCCTACGAATTTTGGAGCATCAAAATGAGAACACTTTTCAGATCTCAAGAGTTATGGGAGTTCGTCGAAAAGGGAATAGCAGAAACAAGTGCGGATGAGGCAGGAAGGAGGGAGAATACAAAGAAAGATGCGAAGGCCCTGTTCTTCATCCAACAAGCCGTGGATGAGACGATATTTTCAAGGATTGCAGCAGCAAATTCAGCCAAAGAAGCATGGGATACTCTAAAAACAGAGTACCAAGGTTCTGCAAAGGTAATCACAGTTAAATTGCAATTTCTCCGAAGAGATTTTGAATCAGCAGTCATGAAGGGTAATGAAACTGTACAAGAATACCTTGCTCGAATCTCAAGTATTGTTAGCCAAATGAGAGCATATGGTGATAAAATAGTTGACGAGATTGTGGTTGCAAAGATTCTAAGGAGCTTGTCCCCTAAGTTTGATCACGTTGTTGCAGCGATAGAAGAATCTAAAGATCTCACAACGTACTCTGTTGATGAACTCATGGGTTCTTTACAAACACATGAGGCAAGAATCAACAGAAATGTGGCTAAAGAAGATGAGCACGCCCTTCAAGTTCAAGGGGAACATGCAAGGTTCTCACAAAATCGTGGCAGAGGAAGAGGTGGTTTTAGAGCAAGAGGTCGTGGTAGAATGAGTTATGTTCGGTGTACCAACTGCAACAAACCTGGACATAAAGAAGATGATTGTTGGAGCAAAGATAAGCAAGCACAATATGTGGAGGAAGAAGATGAATACCTCTTCATGACGTATGTAAATCTAGTGTCAAAAGGTGTTTGGTATCTCGATAGCGCATGCTGATAAGGAGAAGTTTAAGAATCTGGATGAAGCACTAAAATCACAGGTTCGGTTAGGAGATGATAAGCAAGTTAGAGTTGAAGGCAACGGTACAGTAGTTGTCCAAGTTCAAGGAAAAGACCGATTTATCCAAAATGTTCATTATGCTCCAAGTCTAGCACATAATTTACTAAGTGTTGGACAACTTTTGGCCTCGGGGTTCATTATTCATTTTGAGGATAATGTATGTACCGTGAAGAGAAGGACAGGCGAAGTGTTGTTGCAATCAACAATGACAAGTAACAAAATGTTTCCTGTAGATTTCTCTTACGCAGATGTATATGGGATGATGAATTGCACGCAAGAAAGCACTGAAGTGTGGCATCAACGATATGGCCATTTGTATGTCAAAGGGCTGCAATTACTCAGTACCAAGGATATGGTAGAAGGTTTACCTGTTATCAAGGAACTGAGTCATATTTGTGAAGGATGTGCCTTAGGGAAGCAGTCAAGGAGGTCATTTCCAGTGGGAAAAGCAAAGCGGGCAGAAGCGAGACTTGAAGTAGTTCATGCTGATATATGTGGTCCAATGAGAACTGTATCTCTTGCGGGCAGTAAGTATTTTTTGCTCTTCGTTGATGACTACTCTAGAATGTGTTGGGTTTATTTTCTCACATCAAAATCAGAAGCTTTTGATTTTTTTAAGAAATTTAAAGCCCTTGCCGAAAATCAATGCGATAGAAAATTGAAGATATTGAGAACAGATAGAGGGGGGGAGTTTCTCTCAAAGGAGTTTAGTAGATTCTGTGATGATCATGGGATTAAGAGGGAACTTACAGCACCCTATACACCGGAGCAGAACGGTATAGCTGAGCGCAAAAACCGTACAATTGTGGAGATGGCAAGATCAATGCTTAAAACCAAGAATTTGGAAGACGAGTTTTGGGCTGAAGCAGTAGCAACCGCTGTCTATCTAATCAATATATCTCCCACAAAATCAGTATGGAACGTCACTCCCTATGAGGCATGGTATGAATCAAAACCCTCTGTTAGTCATTTACGTATCTTTGGATGTACCTGCTATGCTATAATTCCATTAGGTAGAGGCAAGTTAGATCAGAAAACAAAGAAATATATATTTGTTGGGTATTCGACTTGCTCCAAGGCATATAGACTTTATGATGTAGATAAAAAATCTATTATTGTTAGTAGGGATGTTCAGTTTAATGAGCAGGATGCTTGGAACACAAATGCAACTAGTTCAAGTGTGAATATAGAAGCACAAGATGAGGGAATGTGTGAAGAACAACCAACTAATACTCAAAATGGGCAGAATTCTGTCAATATTCCGAGTGGTGCGTCACAACCTGTTATTACTTCTAGTGGCAGCCTCAATTCAGAAGGTAGCACTTCTAGTGATAGCATTAATTCAGAATCGTCTCAAGAAGATACTGACAATGAAGAATTACAATTGCGAAGAAGTAAGCGAGGCAATGTTCCAAAGCGGCATTTTGAAGTTGAAGGAAAAAGTTACGCGTTTGCTCTATTTGTTACTGATCCAAAAAATGCCGAATCTGCAATCAATAATGAGGTTTGGAGGAAAGCTATGGAAGAAGAAATTGATGCTATCGAAAGGAATGGAACTTGGAAACTAGTTGATCTGCCAAACGGGAAGAAAGCAATCAGTCTTAAATGGATTTTTAAGACAAAGTTTAACTCTAATGGAACAATACAGAAGCATAAGGCTAGGTTGGTAGCACGGGGACACGTTCAAGAGCACGGGATAGATTACGAAGAGACGTTTTCACCAGTGGCGAGATTTGAAACGGTAAGAGTTGTTCTTGCATTAGCTGCACAAATGCAATGGACAATTTTTCAGTTTGATGTGAAGTCTGGTTTTTTAAACGGGGAACTAAAGGAAGATGTATATGTGCAACAACCCGAATATTTTGAAATTGCTGGAGAAGAGCGTAAAGTATACAAGCTTGAAAAAGCATTGTATGGCTTAAAGCAGGCCCCTCGGGCGTGGTACAGTAAGATAGATGAATTTTTTCATGAGAATGGATTTGAAAGAAGCCCGAATGAGCCGACGCTATATGTGAAAAGACAAGGAGTTCAAGGTATTATGCTAGTAAGTCTATATGTAGATGACATGATTTATACAGGTTCATCGGTACAACTTATTTCTGAGTTTAAGGAGGCTATGATGAAGAAGTTTGAAATGTCAGACTTAGGAAAATTGAGCTACTTTCTCGGTCTCGAAGTCCAGCAGGGAGCAGATGGTATATTTCTATCTCAACAAGAAATATGCTAATGATATTTTGAACCAGTTTAGTATGGTGGGCTGCAAAACAGTGGGAACTCCAATGAATGTGGGTGAGAAATTAACATCTGATGATGGTACAGGGATGGCAGATGCAAGGAAGTTCAGAAGTCTTGTGGGACGTTCGATATATCTCACTCACACACGGCCCGATTTAACGTATGCAGTTGGCATTGTATCTAGGTTTATGCATTGTCCAAGTAAACAACACTTTGGAGCAGCAAAGAGGATTCTAAGATATATTGCTGGTACAACATCCTATGGAATTTGGTATTCAAAGAAAGAAAAGTTCGAATTGATTGGCTATTCTGACAGCGATTGGGCTGGAGAAAAAGAAGACATGAAAAGTACAAGTGGCAATTGTTTCACTCTTGGGTCTGGAATAGTTAGTTGGGCATCAAAGAAGCAAGCTACTGTAGCGTTATCTTCAACCGAAGCGGAGTATGTTGCAGCAGCAAAAGCAGCTTGTCAAGCTATATGGCTAAGAAGGATGTTAAATGACGTGAATCAAACGCAGAACAGTGCTACTACGATTTTCTGTGACAATAGGTCAGCAATTGCTATGACAAGGAACCCGGTGCTGCACAATAGGACTAAACATATCGCGATTAAACATCACTTCATACGAGAGCTTGTTGCTGAAAGACAAGTGGAGCTCGAGTTTTGCAGAACCGACCAACAACTAGCCGACTTATTTACCAAGCCACTTTCAAGAGGCAAGTTTGAAGAATTTCGTGATAAGTTACTTATCAGCAACTTTGAATCAAGGGGGAGTGTTGAAAAATAAGTCAAGTCAATGATTCAAAGTCAGTTCCTAAAATAAAGGGAAGACCCGTTGAGTTTTTACTAGTCATTATAATGAATTAGTCTCCTATTATGTAGGAATTTCTGTTTTGCACGTTTCTCATGTAATGCCTATAAAAGGCTTCTTTCTGGTTCAATAATGATTATCCATCTTTCATTAAAACCTTCTTTGCTCTGTTAATTTCCAACAAGTCCATTGCAAGATGATGTAATCTTTATGACTCCCTCACAACCGTATTCAAATGGCAAAGAGCGGCAGCGCATACCAGGTTCCTGCGTTTCACAATCCCTGTTGCTATAACTAAGTGTCATCTCCTCTGCCCAATAATTAAGTGTGGTCACCTTTTCATATAACACGAGAAGTTTGTGGTGATGATCATCGTGGATTGCGTGGTAATTGAGATGCATGTTGGCAAACGTAGGCGACTTTAAGAAAGAGTACCATTGTTTCGAAACACTCAAAAATTTCTTTACGTATCTCGCAGGAACCCTTGGAAGTATGTCGTCGAATAAAACATCAAGTGGGAGCTCTTTGTTTGTGATGTTTTTAGGGCGACAACGCCGCGGTTGGGTAGCAGCCATAGTCTCTATTGCTTCGTGCGTAGTTTAGGTATTGACAACTAGCTAGGGTTCGGAGTAGATTAACAAGGACGATCGACCTATATTGTAATAAGTAACCAAATAAACTTACGGCCTTGGGTTGGGTACGTGTGGGCCATATATATATCATGAAACAAGTCGGTGAACAATTTTTTCTCAATCTCAATCTTCGGTGTGTGCTTGTTTGGTATCTTTGTTTGCCGCACGATGTGTGCTTGTGTGGTATCATTGTTACACCGGGGACCTTCAAAGTAAGCCGAGTAAGGAAAATATGGCGCGCATCAGGTTTTCCATCCTACAAAATCGATAAGACTTTTCTATAGTTGAATAACGAGTCATGTTGGGGCGAAGATCAGCAAACAAATCCTGTTTATAGTTAAACTCGTCATGGTACCGACTCAATCACAGTAAAAGAAGATCAATAAGGATATCCCGAAATAAGATAAACTCATCATGGTACCGACTCAATCACAGTAACCGCAAACTCATCATGGTACCGACTCAATCACAGTAACCGCAAATTCATCATGGTACCAACTCGATCAATCCAGCAGTTAGTGAAGCAATCAAGTGGATTTGACGGAACATTCCTTTGTGAACCTTCAAAAGGCACTTTAACAGATAGGATTCACATTCACCCTATTGAAGACTTGTCACATGAGGAGTGAAGCAAAGCTTACGGTACTTTCCTTTGTGAACCTTCAAAAGTAGCTTTTTGATATAATGCAACAGTTGTAACATGAGGAGTGAAGCAAACAGTAATGTCGTACAAGATATGAACACACGTACAGATGCTAACAATAAACAATACATGATGCAAAGGAGGGAAGACGTTAGAGACATGTGCAGATCGTTCGGGTGGTTTGCACAAGTACTATATATGCATTCTCGACAAGAGTACTGTGTCGAGGATCCAAATTAGGTCACGCTCACACAGCCAAGAAGCCTCTAAAACAGGCCATACAGGATTCACTTACGCGGTTCTTTAGAAACACTGTCAAAATTTCCCCCGCCGGTGACAGATAGGCACTACTACACAAACAACGTTTACCCACGAAATTTTTCCCACGGAACAAAAACCGTGGGAAATTTGACACGGTATTCCCACGAATTTTCCACAGAAATGACAAAAAAATATTCCGTGGGAAATTACCCACGGAAGCATTGACCAAGGTTTCCGTGGGAAAGTCGTGGGAAAGTCGTGACAAATTACCCACGGACTTCCCACGGATTACAAATTACCCACGGATTTCCCACGGACAACATATTATTTTAATATTTATCCATCCGTGGAAAATCCGTGGGTAATTTACCCACGGATTTCCCACGGAACTTTCCCACAGATTTCCCACGGAAAACATATTATTTTATTACTTATCCATCCGTGGGAAATCCGTGGGTAATTTACCCACGGATTTCCCACGGATTACAGATTTCCCACGGTTTTCCCACGGATTTCCCACATATTACCCACATATTTCCCACGGACTACCAATATTTTGTGATTTATACATCCGTGAGAAAGTTGATAAAAGTTTATTCAATAAAACATACAACTTACATTATAAAGTCGATAAAAAGTTAAACAATAAAACATACGAATCATATTACAAAGTCTAAAAAACATACGAATTACACTAAAAAGATGATAAAACATATGAATTACATTACAAAGTCGATAAAACATACGAATTACATTACGCAGTATATAAAACATACGAATTACATTACGACGTCGAGATGCTAAATGACAAAATACTGCAAACTAATGTTTCCCACGCTATTGTAAAGCTCATGTAGTAGTGCATTTGAATTCGTTGTGTGGTGCTCGGGATGCATTTGTGTTTCCATTATTGCCTCGAGTATATTTAGCTTTGTAGTCAAGAGCTTGCAGTTTGCACACTCTGCATACCTCGAAGGTCCCGAAGAATAGATTGGAGGTGTTGAAGAGCTTGGAGAGGAAACTGGAGTCATTGAAGGTATTGGTGAATAAGTTGAAGTCGTTGAAGCTCCAGGAGAACCAAGTAGTAGACGAACTCGATCCTCTTTCCATAGAAAAAATTCACATCCAAAAGTACCTTTCCGAGGCTGTTAATTAAAGAGTAAGGAAAATTTATTCATTAAACATACCTAATCATATTATTTGTAAACTACACAAATAAAAACACATGTGATTGATCACCTTCGATAGTGGACAAGCATAGTATAGTTTACCACGGGTATGGTGTCTATACGATTCTCTTAGAACTACATCTCCGGCTCCACAGGTACACGTAAAAGCTTCATATGCCACCATCTTCATAATTACCATGTGTGTGTTGGTCGTTGAGATGGCAAGAGTGTGTTTGATCTGTTTAGTTCTTGGTTATGAAGATGCTTTTACGGTAACAAAAAAGGTGCTTTTGGGGGGAAATCTTGGGGGGAACTTTTGGTGGGAACTTTTGGCGGGAACTTATGGTGGGAAGTTTTGGCGGGAAGTTTTGGCGGGAAGTTTTGGGGGGGAAGTTTTGGCGGGAACTTATCGTATACAACGATACCCTGTCGGCTACTCATTTGAACATCTCGTATACAACGATACCCTATCGACTACTTATTTGAACATCTCGTATACAACGATACCCTGTCGGCTACTATTTTGAACATCTCGTATACAACGATACCCTATCGACTACTCATTTGAACATCTCGTATACAACGATGCCCTATCGGCTACTTATTTGAACATCTCGTATACAACGATACCCTATCGACTACTCATTTGAACATCTCGTATACAACGATGCCCTATCGGCTACTTATTTGAACATCTCGTATACAACGATGCCCTATCGCCTACTCATTTGAACATCTCGTATACAACGATACCCTATCGACTACTTCTTTGAACATCTCGTATACAACGATGCCCTATCGGCTACTTATTTGAACATCTCGTGTACAACGGTACCCTATCGACTACTAATTTGAACATCTCGTATACAACGATACCCTATCGACTACTCATTGAACATATCGTATACAACAACACCCTTTGAACATCTCATATCGCGTACGTCTTTGAACATCTCGTATACAACGATACCCTTTGAACATCTCGTATCGACTACTCCTTTGAACTTCTCGTATACAACGGACATTCCTTTGAACATCTCGTATACAATGGACATTCCTTTAAACATATCTGATACAACGATACCCTATCGACTACTCCTTTGAAAATCTCGTATACAACGGACATTCCTTTGAACATCTCGTATACAACGATACCCTATCGACTACTCATTTGAACATCTCGTGTTAAGCGATACCCTATCGACTACTCCTTTGAACATCTCGGATACAACGATACCCTATCTACTACTCCTTTGAACATCTCGTATCGACTACTCCATTGAACATCTCGTATACAACGATACCCTTTGAACATCTCATATCGACTACTTCTTTGAACATCTTGTATACAACGATACCCTTTAAACATCTCGTATCGACTACTCTTTTGAACATATCGTATACAACGATACCCTTTAAACATCTCGTATCGACTACTCCTTTGAACATCTCGTATGCAACGATACCCTTTGAACATATCCTATCGACTACTCCTTTGAACATCTCGTATACAATGATACCCTTTGAACATCTCGTATACAACAACACCGTTTGAACATATCGTATACAACGACACCATTTGAACATCTCGTATTTTGGGGGGAAGTTTTGGCGGGATATTTTGGGGGGAAGTTTTGGCGGGATATTTTGGGGGAAGTTTTGGACATCTCGTGTACAACGATACCCTATCAACTACGAATTTGAACATCTCGTGTACAAAGGTACCCTATCGACTACTAATTTGAACATCTCGTATACAACGATACCTTATCGACTACTTATTTGAACATATCGTGTACAACGATACCTTATCGACTACTAATTTGAACATCTCTTATACAACGATACTCTATCGACCACGACGTTGAATATCTCCCAATCGACTACTCCCTTGAACATCTCGTGTACAATGATACCCTATCGACTACTTTGTTTAACATCTCGTGTACGACGATACCCAACTGACTCATTCGTTGAACATCTCATGTATGACGATATTATATCGACTATTCTGTTGAGCATCTCGTAAAGTATGATACCCTATTGACTACTCTATTGAACATCTCGTATACGACGATACCCTACCGACTAATCCGTTGAACATCTCGTATACGAAGATACCCTATCGAATTCCCCGTTGACCATCTTCTATACGACGATGCCTTATCGACTATTCCGTTAACATCTCGTCTACGACTATACCATATCGAATACTCTGGTGAACATATCATATACGACGATACCCTATAGGCTACTCCGTTGAACATCTCATATACGACGACACCCTATCGACTAGTATGTTGAACATCTTGTATACAAAGCTATCCTATCGACTACTTTGTTGAACATCTCGTATACGAAGATACCCTATAGACTACTACATTGAACGCCCCGTACACGAACCTACCCTATCGACTACTCCGTTAAACATCTCGAGTACGACGATACCCTAACGATTCCCCTGTTGAACATATCGTGTACAAGGATACCCCATCGACCACTCCGTTGACATTTATTATGTCTATGATGTATTTTATGTCGATACGTGGTGGTGTATATGCGTGAATGTGTAACTATATCAAAAAATAAAAAGGAACAATCATGTTTGTGAGAAAATCGTGGGTAATTTACCCACCGATTTGCCACAAAACATTTTCAGTTATCCCGCCTATGTTTTCCAAAAAGTTAAATTGGCCCGCCTTTATTTTTCCCCAAAAGTTAAATTAACATTTGCCTTACATTTTCTATGCAACTATCTTTAACCTCACACACATCCCACATCCTCCGCCGTTATTTTATTAATCGCATCTCATGTTATCTCTTTTGTTATTGAAGGAAACCATATTAATTGAATCATCAATTTGGGGTTATCAATCCTCGATAGTCATCATCACTTCTAATTTTCGGCCATATATCCATAGATCAAGTACTTGAATGTGTTATATAATTAATTGAATCATCAATTTGAGGTCTTTATGGGTCAATTTATTGTTTGGGTTTCAGGAAATAGGATTCATGTAAAACCGAATCTATATGATATTGGAACATCGGATCTATGAGACCCTGAGAAGTTAATTAGATTTGTTGCTGGTAACTATGGTATGTGATGATTCTTATTGCAACTTCTTTTCTAGTTTTGTTGGAAATACGTTTCTCCCAATAAAGTCTCGGTCACATCTTAGTTAGCATAGATCACGAGATATAGACTATTTAGAACTTTGTCTTTTGGAGCGACCTCCCTTAGGGGGAGATTGTTGGAAATACGTTTTACGTATTTATGAAGGATCGGTCGCTCCAACGATAATTATGTAATGGGCTCGTGATCCATTTAGTTTATGTATAGTCCATATAGCCCACATGTAGGGTGGGCTATATATATCCCCTCCTAGCATGTTAGGAGGGGTTGTTCGTTGTTCATTTTACACATTTCACTAATCTATCTTTACTTTCTCTCTCTACTTTTCTTTTTTCTCTCTTTTTCTCTCTTTTTCTCTCTCTACTCCATCCTCTCCTTCCTTCATCTTTCTTATATTAATCAACCATCTTTATACATCAAATCCATCAAATCCAACATGTAGGATAGGCCAATAATTACGTAGACCTTCAATTGGTATCAAGAGCCAAGGTTTGATTGGTTTATTCTTGCTTTTATTTCTTTTTGATTTTGGTGGGTTTTGATTTAATCAAGCTTTTATATTAAAAAGTTTGTATTTTTTTATATATAAAGTTTGTGTTTTTATGTTTTAAATCATAAAAAGTTTGTATTTTTCATATAAAGTTTATGTTTTTTATGTTTTAAATCATAATTAAATCGTTGATTTACTTATTTTATATAAAAATCACAAATCTTTTATTCAAAAATCAATTTTTTTTATATAATCAATTTCCATTTTAATTTTTTTATTATTCGTTTTCTCTTTTATCAGTGTGTTATAATCAGTTTTTTATAATCATTTTTTATAATTTTTTTATATACAGTTTGTTCATCAGTTTTTTATATCAGTTTGTTCCTATCTGGGTTTTCCATTTTTTTATATCAGTTTGTTCCTATCTGGGTTTTCCATAATCAGTTTGTTTTTTATAACCTTTTTAATTTTTTTATAATCAGTTTTTTTTATATAACATTTTTTTATCCTTTCTGGGTTTCGAGTTCTGTCCAAAAAAAAAAAAAAACCTGTCCAAAATCTGTCCCATCAATTTTTCAACATCATTAAACTTCCGGACGAACAAACTTCCGGACGAACAAACTTCCGGACGAACAAACTTCCGGACGAACAAACTTCCGGACGAACAAACTTCCGGAAGAACAAACTTCCGGACGAAGAAAGTTCCGGGTGAACGAAAAGTTCCGGGTGAAGAAAAGTTCCGGGTGAAGAAAAGTTCCGGGTGAACGAAAAGTTCCGGATGAACGAATAGTTCCGGATGAACGAAACTTCCGAATGAATGACACTTCCGAATGAATGAAAAGTTCCGGATGAATAAATTCTTCCGAATGAACCATTTAAAACATAACGGGACCAGACTCGACTACTCTTTTCTCGACACAACAAACTCACCCCTAACATCAACACACCATTAAAAAAAACAAGAAAAAGTTGATCTCAAAACACCCTCTCACCTTAACACTCCCAAGACTCGAACTCACACACTACCAACCAAAGACACCAATATCTAAACACCATCTCGACAAGAACAGACCCCCCCTTTACATCCGTAAGATCTCAGATTCATTTTTTTCGTGCTTGCACATGCAACCCGAGATCTTTTAGATCTCTCACGAAATTAATTTAATCATCATCGATTTTTGTGAGGTTTAACCCTTTTTGATTTTCGAAGGTAAAGACACAGAATCACAAATCCGTCATCCTTTTGTCTTTGTTTCGTTTCAAAAAATTAAACGGGAATTAATACATTCATAACGAAAATTAAATACCTACCCGAGACCTGTAAACAGATCTTTAAGACATATCCGAGTGACGATACTCTCATTTGAAGTAGGCACTAATTATCAAAGATAATAATAAGGGTTTATGTTTTCGGCGTTGTGGTTAGATGGTTGTCTTAAATTATCAATATAGATGAGTGATCTGAGGTGGAATAGATGTTGATTCGCTTTATTTTGACCATCTATTTAGTGTCTGTGTCTGGTTTTGCTAGTATGAGAAGATGGTGGCTGTGTAAATTAGCTTTGAGAGAGTTTTTCAGATTTAGTTTTTGAGGTTTTTGTGAGGAGAGAGAGAGATAAACGAGTATTGGTGATAGGTTTTATTGGGAAGAGACGTGTGAGTTTGTTTTTTATATTTAGGTGAGACGGAGAAAACAAAGATCCCTTATCACTGACTTTCTGCCACGTTTTATTTTTTATTAAGACGGAGAAAACAAAGATCCTTTATGACTGACTTTCTGCCACGTTTTATTTTTTATTAAGACGGAGAAATCATGGGTGTTGGGACACGTATTCTTTCAAACATTATATCAGATTTTTTTTACTTTTATATTTATTTTCTAATTTAAGTTAACTTTTTAATTTAGTAATTTAATTTAGTTAAATACCAATTTTATGTTTTACGTTTTGCTAAGTTAAAACGAATCGTGTAAAAGTAATTTTGTTTAATTGGTTGTCGGGCCGTTTACTAGTTTAACCGAAGGTTGGTTTAATTAGTTTACGGGCTTTCTATTTGGCGTGAGCAGTGGTTGAATAGGACTCCGTTTTAATTTATCATCGTTTGAGCCGCCAAGAAACTCTTCAGCGAAAAGATATATATTATTAAACAAGGATTTTTAAGACTTTTTACCGGATTTTTCATTGGTTTTGTCATATTCCGTGAATTTCTGTCTGTACACTTCTTCAAGAACTGCAAAATCACGACTACAACCACAAAATTTAATGGATTTTTTGAACTCGACATCGAACGAGGGAGAAGCGCATAAAATGCAAGACAAAATTAGAAAAAGTGTCATCACTTTATTTCAAATGCTTTAGTCTCATCTTGTCACTCTTTCAAGGATTCAAGGAGGGAGCGAATTTGTGACAATCTTTGGTCAAGATCGTCATATGTTCATCGACTCAATATTCACCACTTTGACCCAACTCGCCGAGCAACTCACCAATGAAAGCTTTAATCACTCTGAATCGGCACTTGCGTATAAGGCTCTTGTGACACAACTCACGCCTTTCCTCCAATTCAATATCATCAAGTCTGAAAGTTTAATGCTTTGCCAATCATTTCTTCGAGATACACATACCGAGCTTCGAGTTTTCTGTGATACAATTTTGAAACTCATGTCATCGGTCTCGTCTTCGATTTATGAAAGATCACAACTTCAGCAAGTGTATGATAATGGAGTGCAAGAATCAATGACGCAGATTCAAGAGGAGATTGATCATACGGTTGACAACTTGGAGCATAACGATGGTAAGAGCACGGAATCAGGAGGACAACATGATACCAGTGGCACGTCGGGGAATGTTCACGAGATCTCTCTTGATGACACCTTACCCGTTTATGACGAAGAGCCTGCAAACATGGTACAATGTAATGTTGTTTATGATGTATATGCTGATGACATGCCGCATATTGAGCATTCTGAACCTAATTATGAAAAACATGGGATGGAAAAGAGTGATAGAAATACCACTTCTGATTCATTCGATGTGAGTCATAATGGGGGAGAAATTGTTCAAAATGCTAAACATCATGATAATTGTCCTATAACTGCTTCATTGACTGCTTCTGATTCCAAGATTAGAGAGCTCGAAACGATTGTAGCTCAACAATCAAAAGATCTTGAGGATGCCAAACTTGAAATTTCTAAGAAAACGGACAAATTTGAAACATACTTTGAAAAACTTGAAAAGTCAAACGTTGTTCTTGAAAGAAAATTGGATCAAAAAGTTTTAGATTCTAAAGCTGAAAAGGATAATCTTTTGAAACAAATTCAGTTACTAGAGTCTAAATTGGCATCCCAAGATAGAGTGCTTAAAGAGAATGAGACATTAAAGGCTCAAGTACAGGAAAAGGTCTTTGCTATAGCCGCGTTGAAAAACGAGTTAAGGAAAAATAGAGGACCTAGTGTGGACACCAAGCTTGAAAAACCATCAATCTTGGGGAAACCGCCTATAAATCAGTTCGTCAGACAACCGACTGTCAGACAACCTACTGCTTTTAGATCCGAGCGACCACAATCCTCGAGACCGCGGTTTGCCTCCCAAGTTGATTTGGTTCATCTTTCTAGACCAGACACTCCAACAACTAGGCCCTATGTGATCACTCCAGCTTTAGCAAGACCAAATCATATGATTGCCTCTAGTTTCCCTAAAAATACTAAGACCACGTCTAGAACTAGTTCAAATGACGTTGGCCATAAATCTGGTCTAAGGGAAGTTATGCAAAAGACACATGTAAGAGATAGCAATGTCAATCCTAGTCACATGCCTTCTAGATTACCCAACACTGCTAACCGTAGCATGTCATCTCCTAGGAGCATCGATCAATCATCTAGCAATTACTCGGACATTAAATATGCTACTTGTAAACAGGTAGAAAATGTGTCTTTACGGCAAATCATGACTCCTGTATCAAAAAATTGCTTAATGAGGTGAACTCCCGTGCTAGACTTAAATCCCAGTGGGTTGCTAAAATCAAACCCGTTGGCAAAATGTGGCGCCCCACTGGTAGAACTTTCACTCTTGTAGGAAACGAGTGCCCTTTAACTAGGATAGTCTCTGAGTCTACGAAGACTACTAGGGAGGAAATTGCAAAGGATGATACATCACTTAAGCCTGAACTTAAGGTTTTCTATAAAAGGAAACGTTTGCCAACTAAGACAAGTGAATCATCCCCTCAGGCCACCTCTGACACAAGAAAAGAAAACCGTGAACCCCCACGTGCTTCTAAATAGATATCTCTAACCCATGCAAAAGTATACAAACTCCTAATGAGAATGCAGGTACCAAAGTTGATGTTCTAAAAGAACGAAGCGGTCCAATCATTGTATACCGTTCAACTAAGGACACTCTCAGAGTTTGGTTGCTGAAGAAGCAGATATCAGAGAAACTAGTATCTCAAGGGATTCATAGTTAAAGCTTACACAGGACTTATAGTCACATCACAGACTATAACTCGCTCTTCAAAGAAAGGAAAGTTTATCGCCGATGATAAACTTAGCCTTATAACGAGAAATTAATTTTTCTCGGGCATGAGCTTATCTCAAAAACATTCCAAGTTTTTAAGCTCATGCACTATGGATCCTCGTTAAATGATAGACGACAACCCGGACTTCAGAGACAGGGAAGTTTATCTACGCAACGATAACTTACCCTCTTAACAAGAAATTAAGTTTTCTTGGTCACGAGCTTATCCTAAAACCATTCAAAGGTTTTAAGCTCGTGTATATGGTTTATCATTAAATATCAGATGGTAACCCGTGCTTCAAGGAGAGTTTATCGCCGATGATAAACTTATCCTAACAACGAGAAATTAAGTTTTCTCGGGCATGAGCTAATATTAAAAACATTCGAAGTTTTTAAGCTCATGCACAATGACTTACAGTTAAATGTCAGACTGTAACTCGAAATTAAAATAAAGGAAAGATTATCTTTTATGATAACTTATCCTCTTAACGAGAAATTCACCTTTCTCGGTCATGAGCTTGTATTAAAACATTCGAAGTTTTAAGCTCAGAAAGGAAAGTGTATCTTTTAAATACGAGAACTTTTCCTCGTAACGAGAAATTAACCTTTCTCGGTCATGAGATTTCCGTTAAAACAGTCAAAGTTTTCAAGCTCATGAAAACGACTTCTAAGTAAATGTCAGCTTAGGACTCGTTCTTCAGATAAAAGGAAAGTTTATCGCCGATGATAAACTTATCCTTCACAACGGGAAGTTTACAACTTCTCGGACTTGAGCTCGTTTTGTAAGATATTCAACATCTTAACCTCAAGTAATTGGTTTTCAAAACTTTGAACACAATTTTTCGAGAATTTCTCAAAAGGTTTTTCTAAATCTTTCAAAATTGTGTGTTCAAAAATGTTTTGATAAAAAGTGCATGTCTTCTGGAATCGATAATATTTACGTCTAGAAATGTCATTCAATAATGACACGGGGTTGTAAATAAAGTTCGAGCACAAGTTCAAACTTTTAAAACATGCTCAAAATGGTTTGCTATTATTTCAGATAGCAACCCGCTTTTCATAATCAAGTCAAGTATTTCACCGGAAAGCTTTGACTCAACAACGGGAATTAATTTTCTCGGGGACGTGACGAGGTGACCATCATTCATGAACAAGAACCATGTGAATCTTTCATATGATGTTCTCCATCATTCAGGTCCAACCTCGTAAATTGCTAATATTGTGAATTCATTATCATATATGATCTTTGCACGTGATAAATACCTTACACTTATGTTTAAAAGGTATTTAATTTACGTTTCAAGTACACCCTTATTAATTTGAGGGGGAGCTTGTGTAATTCATGAAGATAATTGGATTTGCATTTTTCTTCCCAAATTTTCTTAAAACGCTATTAAATCAGTTGATATTAAAAACATTGATTGAGTTAATATTTTTAATATGGGGGAGAAAATGTGATTTAATATGGGAAATGATTAATCACAAATGGTTTGACTTAACGTGCTAGCTCATCCCGACACGTGCGAAATATTTTCGGATATCGTGGCATATGTTAAGGGGGAGCAAAATGGATTTGCACTTCAAAATGGATTTCATGGTGACATACACTTACCCAAAACATCTCTATTCACGATGATGAAGATTGTGGTGACATAAGGATGGTAGGATAGGTTAAAGTCCAATGATTCCTCTTGAACCGGAGGAATCTTCCCAAGGACATTCCATAGCTAGAAATAGTAGTCCTTAGGAAAGATGGAGAAAGATTGTGAATGTAGCTGAATGCCGACCAAGTACTTAAGTTAGCACTGGAACAATCACAACAAGGTGCTAGTGATGACGTATTAGTAAGCATTGAAGGGGTTGAAGAATGAAAAAGAATTGTAAAGATAAAGGGTGTAAAGAAAGAAGCCCTCCTTACAACTTAGGTTGAAACCGGGTCAATACATATGCTATTAAGATCATTGTTTAATGATTCTTAATATTGAAAACAGACATCATGGACCCAGTGATGCAATGCACAACCCATCCCAGCTAACTCAGATATCTCTCAAAAGATATTTGTTTTAATCACACGAAGACAACGCATTATCTATTGATTTATTCACTCCGAATAAATTGGTATTGAAAAGGTGGCACTCCTCTCCAGCCTCCGATCACTAAAAATCCAAAATGCACGATCGAGTCTAGAGTCATTTGAGATCATCAAATATCTCATTAGGACACACTTTCATATTTCCTTGCTTCTTCGCACACTGTGAAAAGTAAGAAAGATCTTAAGAGTCCTACGCAAAATCTTCATGATCTTGCCTGAACATCCGAGTAATACGAAAGTATTTACAATGAAGATGGAAATCCTTCTTGAGCGAATATCAAAAAGCTCATGGTAGGTGACTTGTGCGATTCTTTATGAATCAAACTTGTGATAACTGGAAAGCAACAGTGGTTTAATTCTTAAATGAATTTAAACACGTTCCAGGCCTCTACGCAATATCTTAGTGATCTTGCCCGAACATTCAGAGTAATACTATTAAGTAGTTACAGTGACGAATGGAAATCCTTCTAGTGTTAACATCAAACAGCACTTGGTAGGTAACTTGCAAGATTCTATATGAATCAAGCTAGTGACAACTGGAAAGCAACGACGGTGCGGTTCTTAATTGAACTTCACTTGTTCCAGGAACATGAATTGACGGCTTCAAATCATGCGGATAAGATTATCCAAATGATTCACTCTTTACGTTCGCAGTCAGCTTTGGACGGTCGAGTAAAGAGAACGGGTTTACCCGCGAAATCTTGTCAGGGAGGTTCTTTATTGAAACTACCTGCCACAAGTACGATATTTAATATCGTCCAACGGTCTTCACCGACCGGAGGTAAAATGCTACCGAACTAGAATGAAATGTTCAAAGCCATTTCATCCGTGTATACTGTTTGTTGCTAACTGCCTGATGCAGCGTAACAAGAAGGTGGCATTGCGGTGTACAATCCAGAAGAAGTCGTCACCACATGCTTATACTACATACAATTAGTACTTCAACAAATTCAAGAAAGCCCGAAGGTCAAGTCTTCCGCTGTATCAACTCTGAAGCTTTCAAGAATTTAAAAGTATAAGTATGAGGAACATGAAGTCACGAAGAGGCAAATATCACAAGTGAAGAATGCACAAGGTCAAGGCAAGGAAACATGCTCAAGACTAAAGTCAAAGATCACATCAAGCATATTCACAAGAACAAGATCGAAGACTCAAGCATAGATGCTAGGTTTAAGATTTTGTAAAAAGATGTGACCTCCCTTCGGGGGAGATTGTTGGAAATACGTTTCTCCCAATAAAGTCTCGGTCACATCTTAGTTAGCATAGATCACGAGATATAGACTATTTAGAACTTTGTCTTTTGGAGCGACCTCCCTTAGGGGGAGATTGTTGGAAATACGTTTTACGTATTTATGAAGGATCGGTCGCTCCAACGATAATTATGTAATGGGCTCGTGATCCATTTAGTTTATGTATAGTCCATATAGCCCACATGTAGGGTGGGCTATATACATCCCCTCCTAGCATGTTAGGAGGGGTTGTTCGTTGTTCATTTTACACATTTCACTAATCTATCTTTACTTTCTCTCTCTACTTTTCTTTTTTCTCTCTTTTTCTCTCTCTACTCCATCCTCTCCTTCCTTCATCTTTCTTATATTAATCAACCATCTTTATACATCAAATCCATCAAATCCAACATGTAGGATAGGACAATAATTACGTAGACCTTCAAGTTTTCATTTATTCACAATTCTCATGTTATTTTACTGTATTTTTTGGGTCAAAGTGTGAAACTTTGCTTTGCTAATGGGAGTCTGCAAGATTAATTGAAATGACTTATTTTAACTAAACTATGATTTGCTACTGGAAGCTTTGCATTGTCTTGTTGATGTTACCTTAATTTCAACATTTAGTAATTATGATGGCACATAAAATTATTACTAAAGTCTGCAACATTTAGTAGTTATGCTAACTGCAACACTCTTTTGTTGTTATTTTCTATCTTTGTAAAAAAAGTGAAACATTTTATTCTTAAAGACATAAAATTTTGCTTACAGAAATGTTGCTAAGGATCATATTGCCTGATTCATCGAATTGCATGATAACACATGGAAATTTGTTAATATGATCATAAGCTTTTTGAATTTTACAATTGTGTTTTATTAAGTTTATTCAAACGAACTCTCAAATAAGCATTAAGCCGAAAAAACAAGCTAACAAACACCCAATTTTACATATCTAGGATGACAATTTCTATTCTCTTTTGTAACAGTTGGTTAGAAAGTTCAAACTGGATGGGAATATTGAAATGCAGGTATCGACAGTTATGACTAGGGGTGTCAGTAAGGTCGGGTTGACCCGACCCGAACCTGAACCTGAACCTGGTAAGGCTTATCGGGTCAGGTTAAAAAATCTTGTCGGGATGGTTTGACCCGAACCCGATAACCCGACATTATTATCGGGTCGGGTTCGGGTTAAATAAAATATGTTGTCGAGTTATCGGGTCAAACCGATAAGACCCAAATATAGAATTTATTTATTATTATTAATTTTTTTAACGCCTATTAGTCTTTTCACCGAATGTGTGTTTGTGTTTGTTCTAAAATAGAAAATGTATCTGTTTCTTTCTTGTTGTATATACTTTATTAGTCCTAATTTGTAACATAGAAACTTATCATGTCAACATCACACTCGTTGATTTATAAGCCTACGAAATACATGGCAAATTTGATACTGTTATTGTTTTTCATCACATAGAAAGATTTAAAAATTGCCTACTGTGTTCATTTTAATATAGTTAATTAGTGGTTTCTTAGTCTGATAATGTTTGTTTATATTCGTTTCTTAAAGTGATCAGTAGGGTCTCAAGTCTCAACTCTGTTGTTATGAATTATCTCATTATCATTAAGCTTGATTGAATATTGCTTTTGATTGTCCCGTTTAGAAAAGACAACCCGATTAACCCGAACGACCCGACCTGATAACACCCGACCCTAATACCACATGAACCCGATGGGCTGTGGTATAATGTTTGTATCATGAAGTTTATATAGCTTGTATCATGAAGTTTGATCACATGGGTTGTGGTATAATGTCTGTATCACATGGGCTGTGGTTTAATGTCTGTATCATGAAGTTTGATCACATGGGCTGTGGTATAATGTCTGTCTCGACTCAGGATAATAGATATGAACTCGTACATTTGGATGACAAACTGGGGATGTGGTATAATGTCTGTATCATGAAGTTTATATAGCCTGACATAACTAACTGCATTCTTTGGGTCATGTAAGCAGACTGTAATATATACACTGTAAGTGTGAACGTATCATGCATAAGATATTTATTGTCTCATGTAATGGAAAAGATCATTTGGCTTACAAGGTATTACTATTGCTGATCTAACAAGCTACTTATTGTTGAAATTGCAGATGCAAACTGAGAAGTACATGGGTGTGGCACAAATATCTGCCAGAATCATCAGCCGATGCGCAAACCATACACTTCCGGTAAATAAACTTTCTTAGATAGTCACTTTAATCCAACTCATTTAACTCTTTAAATCTTTCATAAACAGGAACTTAGGTAAAATTCGAATGAAGAAAAGAATAGGGTAAAGGATAACGAGGATCTTTGCGACTCTACAAAAACTATTTAAGCTCCCAAGTTAAAATCTGAGTGGTCTATGTTCTCCATTTCATCGCCAGAAGGTAACCCTACACCAACCACAAGTTCTGGTATGTCCCGAGATGTTCTAAGTCCTGCAAAGTCTACATCAGATCCTATCTAGTTGATTCAGCATTAGGCTCTAGTTTTTTTGTTAGAAGGTAGAATTATTGAGTTGTAGTATGTAGATAATACTTTAGGATATGGATTTATGTCCAACGTGTGACACATTTATATATCCCATTGAACTAGATTTGTATATTTCAAGTGATTTATTAATGGTTATTATTGTTTCAAATATCAGTTTTTCATATTTGTAGATTCTGGAATCCTAGAAATATCAATTTATAATACGAATACTACGGGATTTAGCCACCTGTTTCCCATGGATTAATGTTTGCTAAAATGTGTGGGAAATATGTGGGAATAAATCTGGGGGAAATCAGTGGGAAATTTGTGGTAAACACATGGAACATGGTTAAACCACTCCTTTTGTGTGAAAATTGGTTGATAAAAACCGTGGGAAATCCGTGGGAAAATAGTCAACGCTCTGTGGGAAAATCCGTGAGAAAAATATTTACCCACGGGGTTTTTAGCAACGGAATAATTCCGTGAAAAATCTGTGGGAAAGGGCCCTTTCACACGGAATTTCCCACAGATAGTTGCTGTGGGAAAACGCTGTTTGTGTAGTAGTGAGGGGAGCTCGTTGCAGAACGCGTGCATCAAATTTTCGTCGTGCCAAGCATAGGACACACAGTAGGCATCTACTTTTAAATTTGTTTTTGTTAATTATTATAAATAAATTAGTAATTTGGTTTTGGATTTTTTACTCACAGAATTATATAGAGTCAAATAGTTAACGATATACTACTTGAGTAACTCAAATATTTAAAAATAGATATTTAGATGGTTAACTATTCGAGTCAAATAACCATTTTATTATATATAAAAGCGAATAGTTAACGGTATACTAATTGATTCGGTGGTTGAATCGACAGGGTCGGCCTTAGTATTGGGTGAGGTGGGTGACGGCCTAGGGCAGCAAAAACTTAGGGGCATCATATTTTATATTCATGTTACATTGTTTGTAGAAAGGAAAGAAAACGAAAAATCAGAAAGAAGAATTGTTTGAGGAAAAAGATTATGTTAAGAGAAAGTAACAAATCAAATGTTTTATACGGAGTAAATAATAAGGGAAATGCAATTAAAAATATATTATCTGTTACCTGTTCGATTTTTTATTTATTTATGTAACTCTTTGCTTTTGTTTACTATGCATGCATGTGTTCTCTAATATTTTTATAGGAAAAGCATTTTGACAAGTGCTCTATCGTAAATTTGTAATGAAATTCAGTAGGGGTGTGCACGATTCGGTTTAGGTTGGTTTTTGACTAAAATCGAAACCGAACCGACATAGTCGGTTTTTAAAAAACTAAAAACCAAAATTGTTCGGTTTTGAGCGGTTCAGTTTTTTTGGTTTGTAATCGGTTTCGGTTCGGTTTTTCGGTTTTTTTGGTTTTAAAATCGTTTATATTTGGGTACGCCCGATTTAGATTAAAAAACTTGTTTTGCGTGTAAAAATAGTTTTTTTTTTTATTTTCAATCTAAGCCTAATAATGTTTATCTCAAATTTCTAATCTATAAATACACACATATTTTTAAGATAAACACACATGCAAATAAATATGCGTAAGCGACCCAGAAGGCGGTAAGGACCGCGATAAATTGGGTGCCCCCAGAGGCCCCAAGTCCACTAGAGCAATTATATATTGTCAACTAAGCACAAATATATATCAAACACGCGTATAAACAATAAAATAAATATATTACTCCTATTTCCCTAAAAGAACGAATATTAATTTATAATTTTGATATATTACTTATTTATTTATATTATATTATATTTATATTTTTTATATAATAAAATGGTTCGGTTCAGTTCGGTTTTTACGGTTCGGTTTTTGGATGAAAACCGAAACCGAACCGAAACTTTTCGGTTTTTAAAAAACGTAGAAACCGAACCATCGGTTTTTATATTCGGTCGGTTTTTTCGGTTCGGTTTTTTCGGTTTTTTGGTTCGGTTTCGGTTTTTCGGTTTTTTTTGCTCACCCCGAAAATTCAGTCAGTTTTATTCAGATTGTAGTCTTAGGTGGTGTTTAATAAAGACTTATAAAGTCTTAATTGAAAAATAGGAATATTAATTAAGTCATCATTGAGTTGTTTGTTTTATGTTTAATTTTAACAAGTGACTTTTCAGAAAAAGCCAGCAAGAGGATGCTTTTCATATTAAGTCATGACTTATTATCATTATTTTATATATTTATCCTCTAACTTCTTTATTTATTTAATTCTAAAGGGTATAGCAGTCATTTTTCTCAATTCAGACACTTTATTCAGCAAAAAAAACAAACACTTATATACCCGTTTATAAACAGACAACATATATTTTAACAGACACTTTAATTTCACAGGACTTAATAAAAAAAATTAACCAAACAAGCCCTTAGCAAAATAAGTATTCAGTCTTAAGGTTTTTTAGTCTTAACAACATTTTTAAGTCTTACAACATTTTTAAGTCTTAACAAAATAGAATTTCATGTTTACGAAAGCAAAAGTTACATTCAGTGCATGAGTAATTAACTTCTCAAGATATAATATTCTTAATGTTTGGTGCGGTATGGATTTTGTGGTGCGGTTTTACGGGTAAATTCACAATCGCACCGCATTTACGATTTTTCTTTTTTCTTAAAACCGTTCCACCGGTTTTTGTCGTGGTGCGGTTTTTTCGAGTTTTATGATTTGCGATACGGTTTCTGTTCACTCAATATATAATATTGTTAATTACTCATGCACATTCCGTGAACATCAAAGGTGGTATATATATATATATACAATATTGTTAATGTGCATGAGTAATTAACTTCTCTATATATGGGTGAGGTTATTTTCAGAACCAAATAAATGTACAGAACTGTGAGAACCACCTTTTTACTCTTAAAATGCACATGTATATTTATCGGGTTAGTTCATTAGGTAGAAATACATGAATTTTCATTGTCGTAGGTCACTAGGAACATGTATGCTAGGACCATGCACATGTATTTGTTTTGTATGTATGATAACTATCTTTTCGTCGGATAATATGAAAACACATGTGCACTCTTCATATCGCTCATAATAGTCGGATCTATAAGTAATAAAACAGTTATTAAATGTTAATTTAAACATAATAATGAAAATACATATGCATTGTTATGAGTATAAAGATGGTTCTCGCAGTTCTATACATTTATTTGGTTCTGAAAATAACCTTACACCTCTATATATAATATAATATTGTTAATTACTCTTGCACATTCCGTGAACATCAAAAGTATATATATATATAATATTGTTAATGTGCATGAGTAATTAACTTCTCTATATATAATATTGTTAATGTGCATGAGTATATAATATTATGAATGTGTTAGTGAACTCGCACTAAGTTTTTTTTTTTTTTCTACACATTAGCTTGATTTCTCGATGAGCGCTCAACTTGATTAGGTCCAAAATTTTAAAGAATTGTTTGTTACTAGGGGCATTTTTTTTCTCGTTCAGGGCATTTGAAAACTCAGGACTGACTTTGCGAATCAATAATCGTCGACTCCATCAGGTTGACTTGGTGGTCAAATCAGTGAACTAGTGACTCGACAGGGTTGACTGGTGACTCAATCGGGTTGGCCCGATGATCGAACTCGTAACCCGGTAACTCGAACGAGCGGACTCGACGTTGATCTCGTAACCCGATAAATTAATTAAACTGCCCCGATAGTTAAATCTGTACCAGGGACGGAGCTACGTTAGAAGGTGGGTTGGCCAAGGCCCACCCCAAAAATTTGCAAATTAGTAGGAGTAATACAGGTATTTTGTCACAAGTTATATTATACAGGATATTTAGTTATTTCTGAATGGATCTGGCCCACCCAATTGGTATCCTGAAAGTATTTAGTAGCAATTTTATAACAGTGTACTTAGTACAATTGTGAGTGGTAACTTGTAACTATTATCGATGATACTAGGCGGTTTTTTCATGAGATAGCAGATTCAGTTTATCATTTTTCGGCCCACCCAAGATCTAAATCCTAGCTCCGTCACTGATCTGTACCATGTTGATTTGATAACAGTGTTACGTTATGACTTATGTATTGCCATAGGATTTTGGCACCCAACAAAATTACGATATCACCGTTCAAAAGAAATACTACAGTAACAATAAATAAATAAAGTTATGGAATTGATTTTGATTAAAGGAATTTAAGTTAAAAAAAAGTTGAAAATTCTTTTGAGTGAGTAGGGTTTCGTTTAGTTCGTTGTAATTTAACGTAATTTAACATATTTGTAATTTAAATTGCATTACATAGTCATTTGGTTCGCAGAATCGCAGAATCGCATTAATGGAGTCAAATAATCATTTTATTATAAAATCTATAACATTAAAAAATAATTTCGTTGTAACATCAAATTTTTTTATAAACAAAATGAAATTAACATTTTTATTTAAACTCGAATTTTATTAATAAAAAAATATTATAAATAACATTAAAAACAACATTAATTTAAATACTATTTATAAGTGGTATTTATATAAAAAAAACTGGATGTTTTTCAGCTCACGCGGGCCCAATCCAATTAAATGGGTTAAATAAAAATGAAACTAAACCAACATGGGTGGGCTTAATATATCTCCCAAAAAGCCCAATCCAAAATCCAAAAATAGTAAGTTACTATATATTCTCTGTTGCCTGACAATTTCATCGCGCTGTAGCGGGCTATAGCGTGAAGCGTAGCCTCCACGTTATGAAATAAGTTAAAATCTCGTCTCTAGACGTAGCGTGCTAAAAAAACGACATAAAACGTGTAGTGTGGCCCCTTTTTTGAAGCTTTGGGCTATTTATTATACATGAACTTAATAATTTTAATATGGAGATAAATTTTTGAGTAACTACAAACCGATTTTGTTTTGAATTTGAACCGAAGTTTTGCTCTATTTTGTATCATGTAAAGAGTAAGTTATTAATTAACAAATTTAATTTTTTATGTATTTTTTTTAAACATGTTATATAAATATTAGTTTGTAAGTATTTTGTGGCGTTATATATCACGGTTTAAAAAACGTCAAAACTTCGTTATAGCTTGTGTAGCTTAAATCTTGGCAATATCGTTAAATTGCGCTTCACGCTATTTACGACCTACCTTGCTAATAAGTTTGATAAATACATGGGTTGAAAATGAAATTAAATCATCATGAATGGGCTAAATATATCTCTCAAAAAGCCCAATCCAAAAATAGTAAGTTATATATTTTCCGTGAACAGGTTTTAAGGTATTTAATATTCCGGGAAAAAAAAACAAACAAACGATCCGATCTAAAAATGGAAAGAGTGATGAGTAAGATACGTAATTTGGATGCGTATCCGAAAATAAGCGAGGATTTTTACAGCAGGACGTTATCTGGTGGTCTCATTACCATGGGCGTAATCACATGGGAGCCGGGTGTGGCACGAGCTACACCCGATTTTAGGCCACGAAGGGTAAATTTATTATAAAATATGTCTTTTCTTGATATGTGCAACACCCGTTTTTACATAATGTGAGTAAATTTTAGTATTAATAATCGTAAAAAAATCATGTGCAACACCCTGTTACAAACTCTGGGTCGCTCATTACTCTCATTTCTTCAGTTTTCATGCTCATGTTGTTCTTCTCTGAGCTTAGTGAGTCAATTCTCTGTTTTTTTCACTTTTTACTGTGTGGTAGTTATTTTATGTGAAATGTGTAACATCTAGTGTAGTACTGTGTTTATTTACAATGTAATAATGCATTATTACATAATGTAATACTGTGTTTGTTAAGCTTATGAGTGGGGCCATAGACGGACTTTCATAGGGACTCGGGCTGTAAGATTTGGTGTTCATAGCGTAATTATATTTAAACTTAAAGGTATTTTTGAAAAATTTTGTATTTGGCCCTCCCAAAAAATATTGTCCTCCCTTCCACTAAAATTGTTCAAGTTCCGTCTATGAGTGGGGCTTAGCCTTATGTTATATAAGCCGCTTATAGCTTATAGATCATAAGGTTATAAGCCCACTTATAAAAGCTATTTTCGTCAAACATACCCTACATATACGGTATGTTACCAAACGCCTTTATATAACAGATAACTTCACCAAACTAACTACAGCTCGCTAATGCTAACAGTTAATATTAGTTTTGCTAAAAATAGCTTTGGAAAGGAGACTTTAAGAGTGTTTAGGAGCGGTTAGCGTTTAGAGTAGTGTTTTAACTTTTAAGTAGTCACTTCACTTTTTTCTATTCATAAATCACTCTCTTTTTTTTGGGTAAAGGGGACAACACCCGGGTAAAATATATTACACCAAAAAACTAATAAATACAATGGAACGTGGCTGAGGACCACGTTAACCTAAGCAAAAGCTTGAACAGCCACTAAATCACTCTCTTAGCGGGTAAGGTTTATAATATTGGGTTAAGGATATAAAGTGATTGAGAGTGTTTACTGTTTAGCTTAAACTTTGTAATTTATAATTACAGATAACGTGACCAAATGCTTCTATAAAACAAATATAACTGCTAATGTTACTAATGTTGCTACTAGTGTTGCCAATAGGACGGAAGCAGGGCTAAATGTGACCGGGTCACAATTTTTATAACTGCAGAGAAAAATTAACAAAATTGTGCGATTTTCAATGAAAACGGTCGAGTTTAGTAAAAATTGCATTCACTGGTCACTTATTGATGGACTAAATAAGCAATAGCTAGAAATACAATCCATTACATTAGGACCGCAGGACCCCCCATCCCTTATTCCGTTCCTGGTTGCCAAACATATACTTATAGTTATGTTTGCCAAGAAGCTTTTACGAGCAGGTAGCATTTTTAATTGAAAGCTTTCATGTCATTTTATGCATTAGCATGATCAGCTAGGTTACTAAACACTTTCATAAAACATCATTATGCACTACTAGTCACTTGTATTGCTGACTGTAGATGCTAACAGCTACTGATGCGAGTTTTGCCAAACATACCCGATGTGTATGGTAGACTAGTAGATTGGTGTTTGTTTTAGCTTACTTTGTTAAGCTTATCACTTGTGAGCTTGTGTTCAAGTTTTAAGTCGTATTAATCTCGTAAACCTGAAAAAAATGTGATTGTGAAGTTCATACATCTAGAAAATAAGATAATGCAAATAGATTGATTAAATTAGTTTTTAAAATAAATATGTTTCGTTTTGTATATGAAATTATGAAGCTACTATTGTAACAAGTTATATTTGTTTAGTAGAGGATCTCGAAAAATAAATGTGTGCTTGTTCTTTGGTGTGTGGCGATTAGCTTTTGGAGCGTACAATCAGGGACGGAGCTAGGGGTATCCCGTGGGTGCCTAGGACACCTATAGATTTTTTCGATTTTCCCATTTTTTCCAAATATATCTTAAATGCACTCGGTGCTTTGAAATGAGTTTTCGGTCTTATTTAGTAATATATTTATAAAAATTGAACTCTATTATGCTATAAGGCGGTCATATTTTGTTCTGACTTCGTCCCTGCGTACGATGCTTGTTTTGAAACGAGCGTTAAGCTTTTGCATTTTGTGTATGCTCATATTTGAAATGCTAATATAAGAAGCGTTTAGCTTTTACATCAGCTTTTAAACTTATAGTACTCCTAATTTTTATAAGTTATTATTGCTTATCGGGGGTGGTCGTTGGAGACGTGAATCGAAGTTGACGGAGGCCCCCTTTCCTCCATCGAAGGGCGGAGAACAATGGTGGATGGTGGTGGTGGCAAGAATTAGGGTTAGGGGTGGTGATTTGCATTGAGCTAGGGGGAAAGATATTTTTTTACTTTCTTTTTTTGCAATCTAACAATTTGAAAGGCTGAGCACATTGAATGGGATTTGATCTTGGTGTACATATTCAACTCCAATAATCCTAAGCCTATTATTAGACACACATAATTTCCTTTTGCAATTCTACCCAACACTTGGGATAAAAATGACCCGGATCGAGTCCGAGCTTCTTAAAGGTCAAGCTCAAGACTCCAGCTTGTTTCGAGCCTTATACTTCTAACTCAGCTAGGGGCACAAACTACGCATAAGTCGTTTTTGGTAGGTCTAAATGATGAGATTAATCTCGACTAGAGAATGGCTTTTAAAATACTTTTGGCTCGACGTTGTTAATTAGATTTAAGCTTGTATATATATATCACTACCAGAAAAAAGGTTTATAGGACGCTTGTTAGTGTCCTATAAACTAACTTTATCGGACCATTGACCTGATTGATTAACAAAAGACACTAAGCTTATTGAGTAGCGATCGTGTTTAAGATCCATGTAATCAACTAACAGCTCGAATCAAATTTTACGCATTCTATAGAAAAAAACTGTAATAAAACTAGGAAAATGGTCAAAATAAAGCATATGAAAATCCAAATTTTGAATCTAAAAACACAGTACTTGGTAAAGCTGCAATCACACAAACCTGGCTTGTAGTTCAAAAATTATAAGAACACTGAAAAAGAATTACGATGATCGCCGATTAAGTTAAGTAGTTTTCAGTTCGTGTATTGATTGGGTGACACAAAAGTCTCGATGTATACCCGTGCTACCGAAGCCTCGTGTTTATAAACACACGACTTGCCTTCCTTATGCTTGTTCTCCAGGTCTACTTTAGAATAATACTTGCGGTTCTTGTCGTCTGGCTTCATGAGCCAATTTCCGTCCCTCGTCAAGTGCAGTGGCTCCAGAAGATAACTATCCTCCTCCTGTCTATCTTTATAAGTTGACGCTTCTTCCCAAACTCCAATTCTCTCCATGCTCCACAACTTAATACTACCAAATTTTCTTTGGCACATGTATATACGATCTCTTTGAACGGTGACTCGGGAACACTTATCGCCTTGGAAGGGGTTTGATATCGCAGTGAACTTTTCAGTCTTTGTGTCGAACATTGTAATCGAATCAAAGACTCTATATCTCTTAAAATAAAGTTTTTCATTCGGACAAGTACTTGGCGACAGACTGAGTGGAATTGAGTTAGGAATATATTGCAAGTTGATTTTTCTCCATGAGTCTGGTTGTAGACGGTTACTAATAGAACTCTGTAGTCTAGTTCACAAGAGTTGTAATACAGCTCGAATGTGGTGTCATAATACAATATCTTACGATCGGTTTTAGGCAAGGTCTTATAGTCAGTCGTCAAAGGATTCCATATAACAAGATCTGATAACGTGCCATTCCTATCGTTCCTTACGACAACCAATACAAGTCCATTGCAAGATGATGTAATCTTTGTGACTCCCTCAAAACCGTATTCAAATGGCAAAGAGCGGCGGCGCATACCAGGTTCTTGCGTTTCACAATCGTTGTTGCTATAACTAAGTGTCTTCACCTCTTCCCAATAATTAAGTGTGGTCACCTTTTCATATAACACGAGAAGTTTGTGGTGATGATCATCGTTGGTTGCGTGGTAATTGAGATGCATGTTGGCAAACGTAGGCGACTTTAAGAAAGAGTACCATTGTTTCGAAACACTCAAAAATTTCTTTGCGTATCTCGCAGGAACCCTTGGAAGTATGTCGTCGAATAAAACATCAAGTGGGAGCTCTTTGTTTGTGATGTTTTTAGGGCGACAACGCCGCGGTTGGTTAGCAGCCATAGTCTCTATTGCTTCGTGCGTAGTTTAGGTATTGACAACTAGGGTTCGGACTAGATTAACAAGGACGATCGACCTATATTGTAATAAGTAACCAAATAAACTTACGGCCTTTGGGTTGGGTACGTGTGGGCCATATATATCATGAAACAAGTCGGTGAACAATTTTTTCTCAATCTCAATCATTGGACAACATTGTGAGAATGATAGTTGAACATCACAACTACGGTGAAGAGATCGTAGGGATAACCCGATCGTAGCGATAACCCGATGGTATGTGGGGCTCGGTTCACAGGTCACAAACTTTTCATCAATATAATTCATCTCCTAGATTCTATGTAAGCAGTAACTTAATTCATGATATTTACCCCATAGTTAAACCCGAGTGTCCGATGATGGACACAACTAAAGGGTAATTAGGGTTTTACTGTCCTTTTTGTACCAAGCCCGGGTCAGGGTTTTGTCGCTTTAATTTCATCAAGTTTGTACCAAGCCCATTTGACATAGAGGTTTCAATAGAACCATCTTCGGTGTGCTTGTTTGGTATCTTAGTCACATGATTAGAACACCGGGGACCTTCAAAGTAAGCCAAGTAAGAAAAGTATGCCGCGCATCAGGCTTTCTATCCTACAAAATTGATAAGTGGTGTGTTGTGAGCATAAACTGATGAAATTAAAGATGGGAAAATCACTCATAAATGTACTAAACTTACCACTTTTTATGGTTGTGTGTAGTAAACTATTTTTTTTATACATGGTGTGTATTAAACTTTCAAATTCATGTCATTGTGTGTATTTTGTGACCACTTTACCCTTACTTTTTTCAAATTTTGAAAGATAAAATGGTCATTTTACTAGACAAAATCGTCTCAAAATACACACAATGATCGAAATTTAAAAGTTTAATACACACAATGAGAAAAAAAATAGTTTAGTACACACAACCATAAAAAGTGGTTAGTTTAATACATTTTTAATTGATTTTCCCATTAAAGATAATCCATTGTGTGAACAAGAAGTGGCGATTCTGACACATATATACTCGGTCTGAAAAACGGACTGAGGACTGGACTAAGTTTCTATCCGGGTCGGTCCGGTCCAACAAAGCATAATGTTCAAATGTACGTAAGACATGTGATATGAACCAAACCCAAATCCCAATGAGTGGAATAGGAGTAAGGCAACACAATAGGGCTAAGATTTCATAGAAACAAGAAACAGAAATCAGGACACGAATTGGTTAAATGTTTGTTATTGGATTGATGAATTATAGAAAGAGAATTTGTTACAAGAACAATACAAATCGATAGCTAACTGAAAATGAATAAAATTCGAGTATTTATAGGATAATAGGATGGGTTGGGTTGAATAACTACCTTTAATAGTTTGCCTTTTCACATGTGCATAACCTTTGGCTCATATCAATCCAACCCGCTTGAAATGATGCTTGTCCTCAAGCATCTAAGGACTGAGTAACAACCAACACATACCATAAGCATACCACCTTTCCTTACGCCAAACGCCCCAACTACCAACATGTGTTTTAACTTCAGTGTGTAGAACTTCATATTAGGGAGTTTAATTTCAGAACTGGTCTTCAAGTTCAGGCTACCAATAAAGCTTAGACCACTATCTTTGCTGCAAACTTTAATCGCCGAATATACATTTTTTAACCCATACCCCCAAAACGCCAACCACATATTGTGTGTAGGCATACACTGATCATGAACTTTCGACAAAACAAACTCATTTTTTTTAATAGGTATGCATGCTTTCCGGTTTATCCCAACAAGATTACCACAATACTCATTCCAACCGAGCACTTGTTCCGTTTTCCTTTTCAGCCCATTCAAGATGTCCCGCTTCCACTTCCTAGGCTTAATTTCAGATTCAATCTCACACTTACACTTATGTTGACCAACTTTCGCACGTACCACTCCAATCCCCTTGAAAACATTATTGTCCTCAAGAATGTGAACTGTGTTACTGAACTTTTTTTTTAGTTTCTTGAGTCCTTCCCCGAGAAACATGCACAACTCCCCCACTTCGTACAAGCCAAAAATATTTGGATGGATTGTTGACTTTGTGCTCCATGTCCAGTACTATGGTTGGTATAGCAGTGATCACTCCTATTTTGTTATGATGTAGTAAAGGCATAGGCACTGCAAATCTTTCTCTAATGAGCTGCCATGTCCGATCACTCTTTGGCACATCAGGAAACTCTCCTAATTGAATCAATATTTCACAATCCTTAACACACAAAGGCTGATCATGGCCATTGAGTCCACCTTCCATACCAACAACAAAATCAGCCTCAATATTATTATTTGACTCTACACCAACACAAGCCACTCCCCATTTAACTGGCCAACTGACTAAATCTACCGAGAACTCGTTCTTGTCACAAAGCCATTGTTGTTCCTTTTCACACAAAGTTAGCGCATAAGACGTTTTAACTAAACTCCCCATATCATCAGCTGCTAATTCTAACATGTTCTTTAAGATACATATACAACCCAATATACCAAGAATTGTTACACCTCCCGGATCAAACACTAATTTAGTATTTGAAATGAATGCACCTTTACTCTTAACGGTCATAAACTCAGAAACTTTAGGTTTTAGCCACAATTGTGCAATCATAACATACGGTTTCACAACAAAATGAAACTTTGAGTGTATATCCATATCATCTTTATTAACAACATTTCCATCATCAATATCTCGGTTACCAACACGAACTCCATACGTCAAAACTCTCGAATGCCCAAACAAAGACTTCACATCTAAACCTCTCAAAGTATTGACAACACTATTCCATTTCTCTTTGTTCCGCCACCATGGTCGAGTCTCCTTTTTCTCAAATAAGTAGTCACAAGCAACATAATCATTATTACTGCTATCACCCTTACCATAATGTAAATTGCTTAGACCACTTCGTCCATGGTTATTCTTAATCTCATTATCAAAATCACTCACCTTCCTTTTAGCCTTTTCATGTGGTATACACAGGTCCTTTACCATATACTTAGTACCAACATCTTTATACGATCTATCCATATCATCTCCTCCACCACTCTTAAACTCATCTAACTTGTCATCGCCAATTTCACAACTGGTATCACCATCAGCCATATTTTCATGTTTTTGAACACCTTGTTGCACAAAAACAACACTCGAGTAGGTATCGATCTCAACGGGTTGAAGCTCGAGTCCCAATTCAGTTAAGATGTTGACCAAGTCTCCTTTTTGTTTATCCCGCCACCACATATCACTCTTATCCGCCTTTTCATTTTTCCTATCATTCTCATATCCTACTTTCTCAGCCACGATGGTCTCCATAGAAGCACCCACGTAACGATATTCCTTCACACTATCTTCACCCTTCTTTTCAACTTCAAGAGCACACATATCAAACCCATCATCTAAAGACACCGCATTGTTTTTATCAATTTCACTTCTTTTATCACCATCAAGAATCTCACCATGAGAAACCAAACCTCTTATGTTCTTGTTACCCTCAATCTCATCATCATCAAGATTACTCCCATTTGTAAACCCGATTCCTTGCTCTTTATCACCTTTTATAAAAACTTCACCAATACCCATTAAACCCTTGTTTTTGTTCTCGGTTGGCATTTCAACAAACATCTTATGATCACAATTATCTGCACTATCAATTGAATTACTGAATCTTCGTAAAATGACCTTTTTGTAACTCATCCAAGCCACATTTTCACCCATTATACTTACAAATAACTCATGCCACAATAAAGGTATATCAAACAAGTGCTTATGGATGAAATTTACCTTGCTCTCATATGGGATATTGTTAGCTTCAAAGAACTGCTCACTTTTAAACAACCAACCCCTTACATCATCACCCCCAAATCTTGGAAATTCTATCCTTTTTGCCCTGATACATTTCCTCATTTCAGCCCTTATTGCCTCCAATTCTTCCTGTATCAATGTTGTAACTGATTCTCTTAATGAATCTCTATCTTCCATAATAAACTTTCTAACAAACTTCAAGAACGCTTGTAACTAACTAATCAAGAAACGACAACTAACAATCAATACAACTCACAAATACAAAACTCTTGACTCAAGAACATGTATTTATGATTGTAGAATGATGAGGAATCGTGATGGTTGTATTAATGAACAAAAGCGAACGAAATGATAACAGAATTGAGCCCAATCCGAGGAGGAATGGCTCTGATACCACTTGATATGAACCAAACCCAAATCCCAATCAGTGGAATAGGAGTAAGGCAACACAATAGGGCTAAGATTTCATAGAAACAAGAAACAGAAATCAGGACACGAATTGGTTAAATGTTTGTTATTGGATTGAGGAATTATAGAAAGAGAATTTGTTACAAGAACAATACAAATCAATAGCTAAATGAAAATGAATAAAATTCGAGTATTTATAGGATAATAGGATGGGTTGGGTTGAATAACTACTTTTAATAGTTTGCCTTTTCACATGTGCATAACTTTTCACATGTGCATAACCTTTGGCTCATATCAACATGTTTCAACCTAATATCCATTTATAATTTCGAGTCGGGGAAGCTACTCGATGAAATAGTAAAGATATCTGATAATCTCACTTGATGCAACATACAAAATGGAAGCATTGCAGTGATTTATCTCAAACCGAACCACAATATGATTAGAGACACCCAAATGCGTTCTTCATTCTCTCATTAGTCATATATTCACTGAATATACAACACCTAAGACTTGATCATAAAGCCCAATAGGGCACAACTTTTTGGCTAAAACCCCTAAGTCATGGTTCAATACATTTGCGTCTCCATATCCCGCCTTGTCACACAACAACAAGAATAAGCATTGGCTTCAAACCAACCTCTAGGTCTAGTTCATAGACGCAGGGTCGTCATATCAACATCAACCGAAACATGGAATTGAAGTTCAATATAATTTTCCAGGTAATGGAAATGCTCGTTTCCACCTTTAGCTGTTAAGTATAGGCCTGGTATCATCATGTAAAGTGTTGGTCGGGCCAATGGTATCATCATGTTAAGTGTTGTCCGGGCCAATGGTATCATCATGTTAAGTGTTGGTCGGGCAAATGGTATCATCATTAAGTGTTGGTCGGGCCAATGGTATCATCATGTTAAGTGTTGGTCGGGCCTGCAGCCCCAGTTTTCTTGAATCCAAGCTTTCCTGCGTACATTGTGACAAAGATAAAATGCTGGAATATAAAGATTCTACCTAAGTCGGAATTACTCAAACAGGTCATGATAAAAATGGAGGAGGTAGGGGAAGAGCTCAAATTACTTAAAGCCACCCAAAGTCTATTTAAGGCCTCCCTTTTTAGTAAATTTTTTTATTTGAACAGTCAAAAACTCAATCCGTGTTTGTTTGGTAAACATTCAAAATCCATCTTTGTTACTGTATTAGAACGTACTTAGTCGACGAAGTCCAAAATGGCTTTTGCTCCTTCATAGTTGCAATATCTAAACTTTAAAGGGCTCGGTGTATAGTGAACTCGATAATTTTAAACGCTAGAGTCAGTTCTAGGAAAATATAAAGTATGCGTGGATCTTTATATATTTCTAACATAATAAAGAAAGCTTGCATTAGAGCCCTAAATTCTCTATCGAAATCAGCTTTAGCTCGGGCTCCACTAGCATTACTTTCTGCATGACATGGATTTCACCATCATCATCAGATGCATGACCGTCCCTTTTAGTATAATGATCATCGCTGTCACATGCATCGTCATCGAGCTCTTCCTCATCATCATTCCCATCTGGATCCATTGTGATACCCTGTGATGCACTGTCAAAATCCGCATTACCTTTTTCATGGGACCCACCATTTTCTTCAACGCCATTTGCAAGAGATTGACCGTTGAGCGAGGAGATTCTGGAAGCTGACATGCTAGCGGGTTTTTCCCGCTCCATGTGCTTCTCACCACTAGCCTTATCAGTTATACCTGTGCGCTCATTCACTACAACAATTTTCAACCCTAGGGACGACTTATTCGTCCCTAGGGAGGCCATATTTCGACCCTAAACACCTAGGGACGACTAAGTCGACCTTAGGTTTTTGTGCCTAAAAAATCGTCTCTAGAATTCTAGGTACGACTCTCTCTTTGAAACCTATGGACGACTTTGTGGGTCCCACTACCCACTACGTTGAATATATTGACTACCCTAGGGACGACTTGCCTTTGAAACTTAGGGTCGACAAAGTCGTCCCTAGGTTTTTAATAAAAATAACCTTTTTTGAGATTTTAATAAAAATTCTTTTTTTAATTATTTTTAATAAAATCTTTTTTATACAAATTAATAAAAACATTATCAGAAAAAAAAAGTTAAATATAATCCTAGGGACGACATAGTCGTCCCTAGGCTTTTCAAAGTTATTCAGGTATTACACCTGGGGACGACTTAGTCGTCCCTAGGTTTTGATACCTGGACAACTTTGAAACCTAGGGACGACTAAGTCGCCCCTAGGGTTAATATCTGGTGGAATTTGGCTAACCTAGGGACGACTAAGTCGTCCCTAGGTGTACGTGAGGCTAAAAAAACTGGGTTGTTTTGCAGTTTCCAGATTTTTTCCGAAACTTTTTCCGGACAAAATCCACAATTCAAAATGGCAGAAGACAAATACATAATAATAACAAATCAATAAAAGTTACAATACCATATTAAGATAAATTATCCAACATCACGATACAATATTCATCAAATACACTTATTCATCCTAAATCAAATGTTTCACACGCTACAAGTCTCAAACTTTATTAAACATGCATAATAAGAAATAATACTACCACAACCTCTACTCCGCATCCTCGTTAGGTGAAAAGTCACCTTCCTCCTCGTCACCCCCCTCGTCATCCCCCTCGACATAACCCTCGTCATCCCCCTCGTCATCGCCTAATAAGTCGTCACCACTGTTTTGTACATTCCTATCTCGACCCAACTCGTCAACGGACCGGTAATCGTGCTGATGGGGATTTATGATTACACGAGAACCTCCAGGTATGGATTGTGAAGTAGATCCGATCTCATGAGTCGAGTGTGTGGTGGGACGATAACAATGGTTAAATGTGTTGTTGGAGACGGGAGTAATATGATAAGTGCCGGTATAGGGAGGTTGGAGTGGTTGGAGATGGTCGGGCAAAGATGGTCGGTATGGGTCGATGGAAGGAGGTTGCAATGGTTGTGCCCAAGGATAGTGGGTTGGACTAAATGAGCCCAATCAGGAGCTAGGATGGTGAAAACTAAGATTTTACTAGGTTGAAAGTTCGTTTCTCGGTATCTTCTCAAATTGATTTCCGGTTCAAAGTGTGACTCAGTTGTTCTTGGTGGAAAAGAAATAGAATGGTTGTCGTTGTCTACACTAATTAAAAATAAAGATTTGAAACAATAAAAATAAAGACGGTAAAAAGAAACACTGAAAGATAAAAACTTGACGGGAAATTAAAAACGTGACGAGAAATAAAAAGGCAAACTTAAAAGTAAATAAGGCAAACTTAAATTAAAGGCAAGTAAACTTAAAGTGCGACTAAAGAAAAATACGGGAAAAGTAAAGCTTAAAACTAACTGTATAAAATTACCAAAATGAGAAAATCATTCATCCGGAATAAAAACGTTCATTCGGAACAAATTCCTTCATCCGGAATAAAATCACTCATTTGGAACAAATTCCTTCATTCGGAATAAAGTGGTTCATTCGGAACAAATTCCTTCATTCGGAACAAATCACTCATTCGGAACAAATTCCTTTATCCGGAATAAAGTGGTTCATTCGGAACAAATTCCTTCATTCGGAACAAATCACTCATTCGGAACAAATTCCTTTATCCGGAATAAAGTGGTTCATACGGAACATATTAACTAAAAACCTTCATTCGGAATAAAAGAAAGAAAAGGTTGGTTCGGAATATAAAGCACTGATTCGGAATAATTAATCTAATAAGCTCATTCGGAACATTTCCTTGATCCGGAATAATACTAAAAATCCCTTCATTCGGAACAAATGGCTGGTTCAGAATAATTTGGGCAACAACAGTAACGAAGAACAAGGGAATGAAAAAGACACGAATCTAACCAAAACTAATTAAATCAAAACAAAAAATTAAACCAAAACAACCAAATAACATCTACTAATCATAAACAAACAATCCAAATCAATCAAACTAACAATACTAATCAAAATAATCAAAACCCACTTGATCAATTTAATAAAAACTCAAGAACATGAACATAACATAAGATTAAATCAATCACAAGAAAGGAAGATGAGAGATCAACAATAAAGATAAAGAATCAATAACATGAAAAGAAACTTACTTGGAATTAAAGGAATTTAAGGTGCATGACAAGGTAATTAAAGGTGCAAGTAATTAAGGTGCATGTAATTAAAATGGAAGAGCATAGTTTGTCAAACTAGCCAACAACATGAAATGAAATGAACTAAGGCCTATTTATAGGAGGATTAGGGAGGTGCTTAGAGGAAGCTTCCTCCCCTCTTTCTTCTTTCTTTAATTGTCATTAAGTCCTTAATCTTCTTAATTCTTTGACTTTAATGACTTTGTCTCAGGATTTCTACTCTCGTCTTGTAATTTCTTCAATAAATAAGACTTGAGTTCTTCGGCTTTTAGTAAACTTCCGTCTTTTGAATTTTTCTTTGATAAATCTTCAGAATTGGTCTTGGACTTCTGTACTTTTTGCACTCTTGATTTCTTGACTTCGTCTTTTGTCTTTTTCTTCGATAAAAGCCCGTGAATGCCCGTGTTTTCTCCCCTTTTCACATTTTCGTCCTAAAAAGGTCTTCACTTCGGTGTACCAAGCACGGGGTGCTTGTTTATGACCATATAGCGCCTTTCGAAGCTTACAAATATGATTGGGAAACTGAGGATGAATGTCTCCAGGTGGTTGAATCATAAAAATCTTCATGAAGTGTACCATGCAAAATGCATTATTTACGTCTATTTTACAAAAAGGCCAATTTTTTGATAGTGTAAGATACAATATAATCTGAATAGTGACAGGTTTAGAAACCAGACTAAACGTCTCAAGAAAGTCACGTCCAGGTTCCTGAAGAAAGCCTTTTGCCACGAGTCGGGCTTTGTACTTATCAATAGCACCATCAGCCTTACGCTTGACACGAAAAATCCATTTACAACCGATTGACACGTGAGATGATCTGGGTACTAATTCCCATGTCCCATTATGCAGTAAAGCATTAAACTCATTATCCATTGCTTTGCGCCAAAGAGGGTCTTTTACAGCTTGGTCTACTGTTGTGGGTTCCAAGGTTTGAGGAAGTGGGTGTTTACGTGAGGTATTAACATATTTCTCGTTTTAGTATTTGGGATTTCGTTTCTTCTGAGTTGGACGTTGTAAGTTGGATTGGGTTTGTGGTGGTTGAGGTGTAGTGGCATGTGGACAGGGAGATGGATATGTATGATGAGATAAATGTGTGTGTAGTTGAGAGGTATTTGGTGTATGTTGCTGGAAGGCGTAGGGTGTTTGTTCTTCTAAAAAATATCTGGTGTTTGTTCTTGAAAAGTAGCATGTGGCTGTGATAAAGCGACTGATTTTGGAAAAGATGTTGAATCAGTAGGTTGTCGAGAAGAGGGTGCTTGCGATGTTGTAGAAGGAATGGGTAAGTTAATGGTCGAAGGCTGAGTAACAGTTTGGAAGGGGGGCGAAGGCTGAGTAATAGTTTGGGAGGGAATTTGTTGGTTATCAACCTGTCAGGATCCATCACGGAGAGCAGCTTCAACATGGGGAGTGAACACATCAGGAGAATTGCGAACTTGAAGTGGAAAAACTCTTTCAACAAAATTGACATGTCGAGAAATAAACATGCGATTGGTAGTGGGATCAAGGAATTTGTATCCGGATTGTGAAGTAGAATAGCCAAGAAAAATGCATGGACGTGATCTTGGCTGAATCTTTAAGTTATTATATGGACGCAACCAAGGATAACACAAACAGCCAAATGGTTTCATAGATTTGTAACTTGGGGACTTATTAAATAACATTTGGAACGGAGATTAGCACAGTCTCAGATAAATCCCCGTTAAGATGGTTCTAGACTAGAATACAATATATAAGGTGGTTGATGCATATACACAGTCTCAGATAAATCCCCGTTAAGAAAGGCATTCTTAACGTCAAGCTGATGAATAGGCCACTTGCGAGAAACCGCAAGACTAAGAACAGTGCGAATGGTGGCTGGTTTGACAACCGGGCTAAAAGTCTCATCACAATCAATACCAAGTTGTTGATTACTGCCATTATCCACCAGTCGAGCCTTATAGCGGCTCAAAGAACCGTCAGCATGAAATTTATGCTTAAATAACCACATAGATCTAACCAAATTAACACCATGTGGTCGGGGAACCAGAATCCAAGTACCATTTTTAACTAACGCATTAAACTCGTCGTACATAGCATTATTCCAGTGAGGATTTTGTAAGGCAATAATTTCCTTGCCTTCTATTCATCTCAATGTCCTGAATATATACAATACATAAGATGGCTCTGATACCATATTAGAGGGTATAGTTTCCTTGCCTTTTATTCATCTCAATGTCCTGAATATATACAATACATAAGATGGTTCTAGACTAGAATACAATAGGCTAGACACTGATGGGCTTATACCCATCGACTAATAAGAAGAAGGAAGGCGGTTTACCAAATAAACTACTGCTTGCTTGAAGTGCATGTGACCAAAAATGGAATGGGAGAGAGACAAAATAAAGCAAAGAGAGCCAATATGTTCAGGTGTAAGTGAAATGAGATATGCCATATGAGTTGAAAATTGGAATTAGTTGTAATACCAGTGAAAGTGCCGTATGATGCTAAGTTATTGTCTCAAGAGATGTTTAGTTTGAGCATCTCTCATAAGTTGTGGCTCACTTGTGGATGTGATATCCCGAGCCCAACGTCAATTATTTAATCCTATTTTACTTATATTTTTGAAATTTTTTAAAATTTTTTATCGTGGATTTATTTGACGGTTTAACTTGAAAACAACGTTTACGGTCGTAATTTAACGTTTGACGATTTAAGAAGAACCGATAACGACTACGATACCGACGAATGCCCAAAAATTACATTTTATTATTGATTGATCGATATTTGAGTTTTTTGAGATCTTATTTCTATTACGTGTTAAGTCGAGTCGGAACCATGTGTATATTCGTTTTGTGTGCGTTTGAACCATTTAAAAGTATTTTCGAGTGTTCGGGACAACCCCCGACTTCCGTAAAATTTTCAAGTCGACTAATAGGTCGTTTCCCGCTATTTAGAAGAGTCGTTTACAAGTGAGGCCAAAAGAATAACTAAATTGCAAGAAAGGCCCCTCCCCTTTTTACAAAAAGATGGAAAGGAAAACACACACACTAATTTTCATTCAAAAATTTTAGGGTTCCCCTCTCCCCTCTCCTTTAGCCGTCGCCTACCACCACCAAAAACCACCATCCACCACCACCAAACTTGGTTTTTAAAGAAACTAATCAAAGACCATCCTTTATCATCACCTTGTAAGTATATTCCACCATTCAAATCAAACATTCATCATCCTTAATTTCTACAAAAATTATATTTCTTTTATAAGTGGGTTTTGATCTAATTATATTTTATGCATGTTTGAATCTCGTGTTTAGGAACAAGGGAAATCAATTAAACAAGCTTGGAAATAAATTTTTCTTGGTGTTCTTGCTTCTCCAAACCCACGGCCCAATTGGGGTGTTTGGTTTTTTTGATTTTGACCTTGATTGGTTATGGGTATGTGTTTATATCCATGTTTTTATTATTTTTAAATTGTTTAATTACATTGCATGTCTAGTTTTTGAAATGGGTTTTTGATTAAGATGTTCATACAAGTGATTAAGAGTAGTTAGGTTGTGTTAGATTGGATGAATGATGTTAAAATAGGTCTAGGATGTAAGGAAAAGGGTTGGAAAGATGTTTTGATATGATTTTGAAAGAGTCAATTTAGGTCAGAAACTTTAAGGCTCTTTTTCGTGTATGGGTCTTTGATTAAGTGTTGAGATGATAGGATATTGTTGTAGAGCTTTTTTTTAGCTTCGATTCGGTATAAGGTAGAGCTTCTAACTCAATACAAGTCAAAAGTTATGATATTTTAAAGTTTGAGGCGTACCGGGTGATGAAAATCACAATGTACGGGTTTTTGTCAAAATATAGGTCGAATGTCTAGGATTGTAACTAGAGTTCAAAAAAATGTTTGGAAGTTGTTCTTTGGTCCTAAACCTGTACAAAAGAGTATATTTTCAAGTTAGGAGTTGGTGTTTCAAGTTGAGTTGACTAAATAAGTCAAAGTCGAGTTGCACTTGGAAGGTGCAAATCAGTCCGAAAAACGTAGGTATAGAGATGTGTTGAGCAGAAGGTCTTAGAAGTGAAAACTTTTTATGAAATTTGGTATGGGGTTTCTACAGATTATAAGTGATTTTTACAAATTTTCTCAGATTTTTAGGAGTGATCTAAGTGGGATAAAACAGCCCGTACATTTGGTATGTACCGGCAGAATTGTAAAATGAGTAATAGTTTTAATAAAGTATAAAAATGGTTCGTGTTTAGTAAATATCACTTGTATGGATTTTTGGCGTGAGTTTATATGAACCTTGAGTGTTCTTAATTATGTACATACAGTACTTGAAGGTACTTGAATGTGTTGATTCATTACGTGTTTATTCGTTAGGTGTTGTATTTGATTTCCCGGGGCATCCTCATCGTCGGTGATCGATTTCGTTTACGCCGTAGTTACTAATACTACCACTACTACTTAAGGTGAGTCTATAGCCTCGCTCTTTACTTATTTCAAATGTTTTTACCCGCGAGGGGGATACATGCTATTTAAATGAAAATGAACATAAGTCATGAATGATTGTTGGACCCGAATGTTGCCTTAGAAATTGTGTTGAGTACCTAGTTGCAAAAGGCCCTAATTTCATGAACTATTAACTATTGTCTTGCCCTTGTGAAGGGGGAAATAGCCGCTTATATAAAGTGATAGTACTATGGGGTTGACTACCCTATCCGAGACGAGGGCTAGTACGTTGATACCCCCTGCAGACGGATAATTTGTGATAAGAGATAAGGTATAATTGCAACTAATGCCTTTAGTAGGGGCACTGGTTTCATCTGAATCACGCCGGTAATTATTACGCTTGTGATTGAGTTAACAGATTAGTGTCATGAGCTTAAACACAATTGTCATATCCTTGAATAATAGATTGTTTGCGCGAAAATGCTATTGAATGATCATGATTGGTTTTTTTAGTACTTATGTTCAACTTATGATTTGATAAACCTATAGATTCGCTCAACCTTTGTGTTGACAGTTTTAAGCATGTGTTTCAGGTAACCAAGATTGATAGCAGCGGAGCATGCGAGGATGGAAGTTGATGTGGCTTGGCGGTCTACTTGTTTTTCCACCCTTATTTAACTTAAAACTCTTTTATTTTCCTGTCATGTGAGCAAAAATATACTTTTGGGTTGAGATTCAGTGGGGACCTAACGCAAACTCTGTTTATTATTATCTTGGGATTTGGAAAATTGTAGACTTGTATGATTTTAATGATGTTTAAATTTATGTTTAAACTTTTACGTCTATTTGAGTCGTTTAATATAGCTTATGTGTGATGATAACTACGTAGCACCCCAATGTTGTAGTTCCGCTGCGCGTAGCATTTGTTGGGGGTGTTATAGATTGGTAATCAGAGCCATGAGTTATAGAGAACTAGGTCATTTTGAAAAATCTTAAACTATAACTTTTGGTGTCGTAAGAAATTGTCCAAGCACACAACTATCCTGCATGGCTCCGGTAAGATTTCTTTAGCGTTGCTTTATATTTTAGATGTATCCCTCAAACTAACATGAATTTTATAGTATTTAGTAAGTAAATACTTTGATATATATTGTGATATATATTATTGTGTACGTTGAGTACTTATCATCGTAATTTGCAAATTCTTGTAAGATTATCTTATATGTTGCATGTATTTGGCATAACGGGCTACATTACATTACATGGCAACACTGCGTTGTAATCGTACGTATATATAGGAATGATTGTATGTATAAGTATGTATATACTATGATATTTAAAGGCATTGCACGCGAAGCAATGGTCCTTGAGTGATTATCGTACATGTTATAATGCGGTTTTGTTGAGAATTCGGCCCCACCGCAAATTATCAATCTTGATAATTAATTTATTGTTCGGATAAACGAGTATGAACCTCGTTTGATACTCTAGATATGTAAATAACGCTTCGTAACATATTGTATATTGACTAGATTGATCTCGATTGTCGTTATCGCACCGTGATGTGTCATTTTGGACATTTTCTTTTGAAACGTAATTTACTTACGTATTACTTTATTTCCTTTATTCCTTATGGGTTTGATATGTTAGTTGGCGTAACTATAATATAGACGAAGTATAATCAACGAGGCGTACATCGTAGCGACGAATCACATGTGTATGTTATGAAACATGGTTGAGGCGTATCTCTATTTAATCGTTTTTATCATCCTACTTGGATTTAAATATGCGTTTTAAGGATAGACTAGCGTTGTGACCAATCGCGATAACTTGGAATTTGGTTGGTTTTTGTGTTAATTTTGTGGAGTCGATTTCGAGACTCATCCGAGGCCGATAAAAACCGTTTGATAATGGGCTAAGGATTAAAAGTTGAATTTTCCACATTTTAGAATTATTGAAATAAGCATTTCTGAGTAATTATTATATTATTATATTGTTATTATTTTGAGATTTAAGTCTCGACTAAAATCAGTAATTTACCCGAGATAATACTGCGTGAAACGTCTTTGACGCCTGGCTCGAGTCGCGTGAATAAAACATAGCACGCAAATTTTAAGGAAGACATGTGAATAAAAAAAAGTCAAGGTTGATTTTTAAGAGTTAATTGGACTAGATTGAGTTATTTTGGATACGTGTATATACGTGATGAGATAAGTCGTAATAACAATAATGAGAAACTTTGAAAATTCTTACTGTATACGTTTTGGGTACTTAAGATATGAACATTAACGAGATTTTGACACAAGTATGGAGATTTTCAAAACTAATGATTTTACCAATTATAATAACCGAGTCACCGAATCAACTAATGTTAGAAATTTTCTTGCAACTGTAATTTTTCTAGAAATAAAAACTTTGTATAGATTGAAACATGAAAGTTCTGAAATCTTTAATGGGGTAACACGACTTAAAAATGTGCAAATGTTCGGTTTTACAATGTACCAGGTAACAGTAACTAGAAAATGCAAATGGACTACCCAACAAACGAATATTTATATTATTTTCTTAAGATGTATATATAATGTTTTGAGTCACGATGGTTCGATCGTCCGACATCCCTTCTTTGATTTTATGAGTCTGTATCTAAACTTGAGTCGTCATGTGACTGTTCATTTTAATATTTTCTATGATATGAAACCATTATTATTATATTATTTTAAAACTACTATTTCGCTAGGACTTGATGACGAGGGTATGTCACCCGGTATATTTTGTCCTGTTCATGGACGTTGTGACTTTTCTTCTTACGGTTAATGGAACCTAAAATTCTGTATTTACTTGAATGATGCTATAAATCTTCATTAAATTGGCTATTTATTTATAGTGAACAAAAGCGAGGAGGCGAAGCCGCTTTACCAAATTGTAGAGGTGAAAGAACTCGACCTTCCAGGTGAAATTGTTTCTATTCGACCAAGTGATTATTCTCCTCTCCCCGTATACCCTTGGTGGAATGTGTGTGCAACTTGAGACGAGGGGAATTATAATCGTTGTTTTATTTTTGACGCTTGTGTTGATATTCAATTTTTACTCTATGTATTCGTAGATTGCCGTTGATTATTCTGAAACTCTTGTCATATCTCCAAAGTATCTTCATTTCTAATGTAGTTAATTTCAGTTGGCAATTATATTGCTTGTTTACCTAGTTCGATCTCATTGATTTTTGGATTTTATTACTTGTTGTGCTTGCAATGATCTTTAATCATGAACCACCTTACCGTTATTTTATGAGTAGTCTATTTTGAAAATATGTATGAGTGTGAAATGTTTCGTTTAACCAAATGTAAACGGTGTCGATTTATTTACTTAATTATTTATTCATCTTTCTCATAAATATGCAAAGTAATGTATGTTTTCAAAGTAGACGAAAAATGTTAAATGTGTTTCTTGAAACGATGGTAGCTATATTTTCCCATTTCAAATGGTTTAATTATTTTGAAGATTAGGTCAAAAACTTTCGTAGTCATATTTGGTATGTAATAATAATGTTTGTGTCGTCACTCGATCCTCAATTATGCACAGCTTAGCTAACTATGCATAATTCGGGAAGAGTCATGTTTTGTTAATTGTCGTTCCTTGACCCTTAAGTATGCATGATCTAGCTAATTATGCATAGTTTAGGAAGGGCACTATCGTGTCAAACAAATTGGTCATCTTGAAACTTGTAGTGTTTTGATAAACGTTTGGATGAGAACGTTTCTTTTTAAAATGGTGGATCGTTTTTGCAAGTAGTCGTAATTTCTTTGATTCTTAAAGAAAGATTTTGAATTTTCTTGTGTTCTTTGAAATCTTTTCTTTTGTTTGGCGTTGACTTAGTAAGTCACTGTGACCGAGTAATTGTGGAAAATGTTTTTATGTGTGTGTGTAACGTGCGAATTTATCAGAATCGCTAGGGTGTTGATGAAATACCAAAGGGACTCCTACCGACACTGAGAAGAAATTTTAAACAAGAATAGAAGACTGCCAAAGTAGAGGAAATCAGAGTTCAAGTGACTCTGAGGGGAATGACGAAGACTTCTCCTACATCAAACGTATCGTACCTTATTTATTTTCTTTTCTCGTTCTTTTGATATGTTTTATGACACGCGATAAACTGTTGAAGTTTACCAACTGTGCATCGGTAGTTGGAAGACAATTCCATTGCCGTCTTCGTTCGTTTAAGTGAGGAATCCTCTTTGCTTGACTCAACCATCCTTGATTATCGATGGTTAAACGATAGATAGCCATAGTTGATGTTTTTGTGGTAAACCCTTGCCTTTTATGTATTTATGTGGTAAGTGATCTGGTCGAGTGATCGTAAGTTGTGAGAACTTGAGACGACATTGTCCAATGAAGTCCGATCATGAAGAACACGTGCCATGTAACATATTTTTTTTTACTGTGAACGATGATGCTTATTGAGATTTTGACCACGTTTGGGACGGAAGTAAGATGGTGTTCTTGTATTATTATTATATATATATTTTTTTTTGGTATGGATCCGTGTGTGAGCACCCTACAATGATATATGTATGTATTCTATTTCTTTTTGGATATGCATCCATAGCTGGCAAGCTTGTAAACCTTCCTTAACTTGCATTTTTCTTTTGACTGGACTCATCCGGTATCCTGTCAATATCCTTATTTTATCATGACTTGGCTGATTAGCAAGCATGAGTTAACTTGGTTGAACTTATTTACTTGGCATGGTTTGGCTATTTCGCAACATGTCGTGATACGGCTTTATGTGCTTCATAATGGCTTTTGTGTTTGATTGGTTTGTGATGTTTTCGAGAGAGTTATGTATACGTCGAATGATTAGCGTATCGATGAATTCGTTTTTGACGAACTAGGGTAGTATGTACGTAATATTGCGATAAGGTGATTTTGTACGACTAGTGATAATTACTTCGTCTTGTATATTCTGAATGTTTTTGACGGGGTTATGTGTGACCCGTGCGATTTTATTTTGTGAGTAGTTGTTTTTTTTTATGAGATGATGAACCAAGTGAAAGGACGATTCGAAAGTTGGAAGACATTCTCCGAACGTGTGTGATTGATTTTGATAGTTGTTGAGATCGATACTTGCCGTTGGTAGTATCTTTGTACAACGACATTTACCATGGTAGCATTGAAGCTGCAGCCTTTGAGGAATTATGATGATGAAAATATAGATCGCCTGTTGGATAGAGTGAAGTAGGAAAAAGTCAGTTGAATGGACTTGAAATGATTCGAGAGGCTACGGAAGAGATGGTGTAGACTAAGAATCACTTGTTGACCGCGAGAAGCTGTGAGAAGAGATGTGTTGATAACCGTAGGAAGAAATTGGGAAATTGAAGTGGAGATCATGGATCGAGATGTTAAGAGATTTAAGTAAGGTATAACACTCATTGTGAAGGTGTGATGGAACCCGAGACGTGAACCGAAGTCCACATTGGAATGTGAATACCTCTTTAGTAAGAAGTACCCTCATCTTTCTAGTAGTACGAAATGCGAGTATAAGAACCGAAGAGCGTCGGGACGTCGCTCCCTTAAGGAGGGGAGGATGTAATACCAGTGAAAGTGCCGTATGATGCTAAGTTATTGTCTCAAGAGCTGTTCAGTATGAGCATCTCTCATAAGTTGTGGCTCATTTGTGGATGTGATATCCCGAGCCCAACGTCAATTATTTAATCCTATTTTACGTATATTTTGAAATTTTTTAAAAAAATTTATCGTGGATTTATTTGACGGTTTAACTTGAAACCAACGTTTACGGTCGTAGTTTAACGTTTGACGATTTAAGAAGAACCGATAATGACTACGATACCGACGAATGCCCAAAACTTACATTTTATTATCGATTGATCGATATTTGAGTTTTTCGAGATTTTATTTCTATTACGTGTTAAGTCGAGTCGGAACCATGTGTATATTCGTTTTGTGTGCGTTTGAACCATTTAAAAGTATTTTCGAGTGTTCGGGACAACCCCCGACTTCCGTAAAATTTTCAAGTCGACTAATAGGTCGTTTCCCGCTATTTAGAAGAGTCGTTTACAAGTGAGGCCAAAAGAATAACTAAATTGCAAGAAAGGCCCCTCCCCTTTTTACAAAAAGATGGAAAGGAAAACACACACACTAATTTTCATTCAAAAATTTTAGGGTTCCCCTCTCCCCTCTCCTTTAGCCGTCGCCTACCACCACCAAAAACCACCATCCACCACCACCAAACTTGGTTTTTAAAGAAACTAATCAAAGACCATCCTTTATCATCACCTTGTAAGTATATCCCACCATTGAAATCAAACATTCATCATCCTTAATTTCTACAATAATTATATTTCTTTTATAAGTGGGTTTTGATCTAATTATCTTTTATGCATGTTTGAATCTCGTGTTTAGGAACAAGGGAAATCAATTAAACAAGCTTGGAAATAAATTTTTCTTGGTGTTCTTGCTTCTCCAAACCCACGGCCCAATTGGGGGTGTTTGGTTTTTTTGATTTTGACCTTGATTGGTTATGGGTATGTGTTTATATCTATGTTTTTATTATTTTTAAATTGTTTAATTACATTGCATGTCTAGTTTTTGAAATGGGTTTTTGATTAAGATGTTCATACAAGTGATTAAGGGTAGTTAGGTTGTGTTAGATTGGATGAATGATGTTGAAATAGGTCTAGGATGTAAGGAAAAGGGTTGGAAAGATGTTTTGATATGATTTTGAAAGAGTCAATTTAGGTCAGAAACTTTTAGGCTATTTTTCGTGTATGGGCCGTTGATTAAGTGTTGAGATGATAGGATATTGTTGTAGAGCTTCTTTTTAGCTTCGATTCGGTATAAGGTAGAGCTTCTAACTCAAAACGAGTCAAAAGTTATGATATTTTAAAGTTTGAGGCGTACCGGGTGATGAAAATCACAAGGTACGGGTTTTTGTCAAAATATAGGTCGAATGTCTAGGATTGTAACTAGAGTTCAAAAAAATGTTTGGAAGTTGTTCTTTTGTCCTAAACCTATACAAAAGAGTATATTTTCAAGTTTAGGAGTTGGTGTTTCAAGTTGAGTTGACTAAATAAGTCAAAGTCGAGTTGCACTTGGAAGGTGCAAATCAGTCCGAAAAACGTAGGTATAGAGATGTGTTGAGCAGAAGGTCTTAGAAGTGAAAACTTTTTATGAAATTTGGTATGGGGTTTCTACAGATTATAAGTGATTTTTACAAATTTTCTCAGATTTTTAGGAGTGATCTAAGTGGGATAAAACAGCCCGTACATTTGGTATGTACCGGCAGAATTGTAAAATGAGTAATAGTTTTAATAAAGTATAAAAATGGTTCGTGTTTAGTAAATATCACTTGTATGGATTTTCGGCGTGAGTTTATATGAACCTTGAGTGTTCTTAATTATGTACATACAGTACTTGAAGGTACTTGAATGTGTTGATTCATTACGTGTTTATTCGTTAGGTGTTGTATTTGATTTCCCGGGGCATCCTCATCGTCGGTGATCGATTTCGTTTACGGCGTAGTTACTAATACTATCACTACTACTTAAGGTGAGTCTATAGCCTCGCTCTTTACTTATTTCAAATGTTTTTACCCGCGAGGGGGATACATGCTATTTAAATGAAAATGAACATAAGTCATGAATGATTGTTGGACCCGAATGTTGCCTTAGAAATTGTGTTGAGTACCTAGTTGCAAAAGGCCCTAATTTCATGAACTATTAACTAATGTCTTGCCCTTGCGAAGGGGGAAATAGCCGCTTATACAAAGTGATAGTACTATGGGGTTGACTACCCTATCCGAGACGAGGGTTAGTACGTTGATACCCCCTGCGGACGGATAATTTGTGATAAGAGATAAGGTATAATTGCAACTAATGCCTTTAGTAGGGGCACTGGTTTCATCTGAATCACGCCGGTAATTATTACGCGGGTGATTGAGTTAACGGATTAGTGTCATGAGCTTAAACACAATTGTCATATCCTTGAATAATAGATTGTTTGCGCGACAATGCTATTGAATGATCATGATTGGTTTTTTTAGTACTTATGTTCAACTTATGATTTGATAAACCTATAGATTCGCTCAACCATTGTGTTGACAGTTTTAAGCATGTGTTTCAGGTAACCAAGATTGATAGCAGCGGAGCATGCGAGGATGGAAGTTGATGTGGCTTGGCGGTCTACTTGTTTTTCCACCCTTATTTAACTTAAAACTCTTTTATTTTTCTATCATGTGAGCAAAAATATACTTTTGGGTTGAGATTTAGTGGGGACCTAACGCAAACTCTGTTTAGTATTATCTTGGGATTTGGAAAACTGTAGACTTGTATGATTTTAATGATGTATAAACTTATGTTTAAACTTTTACGTCTATTTGAGTCGTTTAATATAGCTTATGTGTGATGATAACTACGTAGCACTCCAATGTTGTAGTTCCGCTGCGCATAGCATTTGTTGGGGGTGTTATAGTTTTTGATACTCTCCCATATTATATGAGAAAATAGACTTTATTGATAGAACATGAGTTACAGTGAAAATCGAAAACTAAAGGAACATCAAAACCATTTTGCTTGAGAACTAAACTAAGAACTTTATTTGACGGATAACCGAGTTTGTGATGCCAATCGGATACCGAACATTTGATTGTGGAGTTTATTTGTGAATGACCAGGAAAATTTACGCAATAAACATCACCGATGTTCTCCCCCCCGTAGTAGAGGCGCCCCCTTCCATAGATCCTTCACAAGAAAATGAGAAGAAAAGAATTCAATAGAAACCTTGTTAGATTTACATAACTTTGTAATGGATATTAAATTATGTAGTAAGTTTGGAACACACAAAACATTAGAAAGAGCAAGTGATTTATGACCTGTATAAACTTGTGTGTTACCAGTATGTGAGATAGACAGACTATTACCATCACCCAAGAATATCTCGTCAGGACCCCCATAGTCGGAACACGTTTGTAGAGAAGACAAATTTGATGTGGCATCATGAGAGGCCCCACTGTCAAATAACCATGGTTGTGGCACATACGAAGCAGTCGTAGCATTTGCCACTGGACTTTGTTGTGCAGTTGGAGATTGTGAATTTATCACAAAAGAAATGTTGTTTTCCCGTAAGAACTTTGCAAGCTTCCTGCAATCACTTGTGGTATGTACTGAAATTTCACAGAAGTTATAAAAAGAATCTGCTTGGTATGAGCGATTTCCATTTTGACCTTGCCAAGAACGATTAGTATTTCCGTTGTAACCACCACGTGATTTTCGTTGATTAGAATGGTAACCTTGAAATGATGTTTGGTACTGAGTTCCCTTAGAATTTTACCTTTGAGTCACATTCACGGTGGGAATTATAGGAAGAGACATTAAGTCTTTTTCTTTCAGCATCCTTTCAAAATCAGTCAGCTTGTCAAATAAGTCCGAGAATGTAATTGGTGATTCTCGAACTTTGATGGCTGCAACAAGCAAGTTGAACTCATCCCCTAACTGGGTAATGATGTGAACAACAAGGTCTTGCTCACAAATAGGATTTTGAATGAGGGCTAGTTATGGACCGCATTTCATTGAGAAATTAAGCAACATATCTAGTGCCTTTTGGATTTTTAGCAAGCTTAGATTTAAGTGAAATAATTCTGGATCGTGAAGCATTTGCATAACTATGCAAGAGGCGTTACCATGCTTCTTTGGAAGATGAAGCCGATGAAATGATTGGTTGAATCATATCTGAACAACTACCAAGGATGGCACTGAGAAGGGTTTGATCTTGTCGAAACCAGCTAGTGTAAGCTGTATTTATTGTCTTTCTTTAAGTGTCGGAAAACTGAGATGGGATGACTAGAGTTCCATCATTATATTGCAGCAAATCAAAGCCAATAAGGGTGGACTGAATTTGTTTTCTCCATACAGGGAAGTTAGAGGGTGTTAGCTTGAATTGGAAAGGGAGTTGGGGCATTAAGTTGCACAATGTTTGTGGCCATTGATAAAAGAAGAGAGAAAGAAAGAAAAAAAAGAGGATCTAAACTCGTTAGAGTGGTGTAGCTCTTGATACCATATCAAGTTTAGGAGATAGATCGTGAAACTTGATTTCATTGAATGATATTCAAGTACATATATACAGGAGAAGCTACAGAATACCAGGAGATAAACTAGCTAACAGTTACAACAACATGGCTTGATAAACTAAGGATATTTCAAATTCTATAAGTCATCTTTAGAGTTAGTTACTCTTTAGGCTTATCCTTAGTTATGACGTAAGTATTAATCGATATATATTTAGCATGTATTCTAAGCGTGTCCTATTTTTAGGATAACTATATTTACACTCATATTGTATAGCTGTATCATTAATGTGTAGAGTTAGTCTTGGGCTCAAGCCCTATCTCTGTAACTATATATGTCGTATATTCTTTATGGGAATAGGCAAGCAAATTATTCATTCATCAATATGGTATCACATCCTTATTTCTCCTCCTAAAAACTCTCCCCCCCACGATACTTTCTTCCTCCCCTTCTGTTCATCACCTACGATCCTAATCACCCTCATCTCCAATCAATTCAGGTTCTATGGCAGTTGAAGACATACCTCAACCTCCTACTCACACTGACAAAATCATTCCCTTTAGCATCTCTAACAAGGTTCCCATTAAATTGGACCTTGAAAAACACAACTACAACTCTTGGAGTTCCTTCTCCTTAATTCACCTTGGTAGTCTTGGGCTTAAAGCTCATGTAGAAACAGAAACCGCTTCCACTAACCCCGAATGGTGTCAACTTGATGACCTCATCAAGATGTGGATCCTTGGATCTTTATGTGACTCCCTCCAAGAACAAGTTGTCACCACTCCGGGCAACGCTAAAGCATTATGGGACCATCTCAAAGGTCTTTTTCACGATAACAAGGATGCTCGGGCAATGACCCTTGATAATGAACTCCGCTCCATCAAAATTGGAAAAATGACCGTTAATGAATATTGCACTAAAATTCAAGCAATGGCTAACCGTCTCAAAAACCTTGATTCTAATGTCAGTGAAAAGAACTTGGTGATGTATGCGGTTAACGGGCTTGACTCTCGATTTGGGACGCTTGTTGAAATCATTCGTCATCGTGAACCGCTCCCTACGTTTGCAACGGTCCGTAACATGTTACTTTTGAAAGAGTCGTCCTTTAATGATGACACCGGCACCTCCAACAATTTTGAGAGTAGTTCATCGTCTCCAACCGTTCTCATGGCTTCTAGCTCCTCGAATAATAAAGGTAATACGAATAAATCATCTACTGTTACTCAAATTTGTAATCACTTCAACAAAGGGGTGTGTAGGTTTGGTGATAAGTATAGATTTACCCATAATCATCCCATTCAATATGGCTTGCTCCAACATGCCACGTCTGCTCAAGGTCCACATGTTGCACCACAACAGTACAATTCATATACAACTTCATCACCAAACAGTCAAGGTATACTTGGTCCGGTTCCAATACAGTACGGGTCACAAGCAACTACGCTTCCGAGTGCTTTTAGTACCATGAATTTACAGGATCCGACTTGGCATATGGATACAAGTGCATCATCTCATTTAAATTTTAATGCAAGTAATTTAAGTACTATTTTTGATAAACGCTTATTTCCATCTGTCCATGTTGGTGACGGTAACTCTATTCCCGTCATCAACACGGGCCATAGCATTATTGCATCTACTCATCGACCTCTTCACCTTCATAATGTCCTTGTCACCCCGAATATAATTAAAAATCTCATTTCTGTGCGTCAGTTTACTAGAGACAATAATTGTACTATTGAATTTGACGCATTTGGTTTTTCTGTGAAGGACTTCATGACTCGTCATATCCTCCTTCGATGTGACAGCTCGGGTGATCTTTATCCAGTTACCAAGCCGTCAACCACCCCCACTGCTTTTATCTCCACTAGTGCATCTACGTGGCATCAACGCCTTGGCCATCCGGGTGATGAAGTGCTACGTTCTCTTGTTTCTCGTCATTTTATTTCATGTAATAAAGACAAGTCTAAGCATCTTTGTCATGCGTGTCAGCTTGGCAAGCATGTAAAGCTTCCTTTTCATAGTTCGGATTCTATTGTTGAACGTTGTTTTGATATTATTCATTCTGATTTATGGACATCTCCCATTGTTAGTTCTAGTGGTTTTAAATATTATGTCTTATTTCTTGATCACTTTTCTCACTATCTTTGGATCTATCCTCTTCGTTCCAAATCTGATATGTTTGACAAATTCTTACACTTTCGTACGTATGTCAAAAACCAATTTAAATGTGAAATAAAAAGCTTTCAATGTGATCATGGTGGTGAGTTCAAAAATAATCGCCTTCACACCCTATTTGCCAAAAATGGTATCCAACTTCGGTTTTCTTGCCCAAAAACCTCCCAACAAAATGGCAAGGCAGAACGCATGATTAGAACAATCAATAATATCATTCGTACCCTTCTTTTTCAAGCACATCTCCCTCCTACCTTTTGGGTCGAAGCTCTCCACATGGCCACATACCTCCTAAACCTATTACCATCTTCCGCTATACAAAACGAAGTGCCTTTTGCCCGCCTTTTCAACAAACAACCCGATTACTCGACCCTTCGTGTTTTTGGGTGTCTTTGCTACCCTCACATCCACTCTCCACACAAGCTTGCACCGCGAGCAACCCCATGTATCTTTTTAGGATATCCCGCCTATCACCGTGGTTTTCGATGTCTCAATCTCGAGACAAATAAAATCATTTTATCTAGGCACGTTACTTTTGACGAAACCCAATTCCCTTACCGCTCCATGACACCATCTTCACCGCCATCCTACACCTTTCTTGACTCAACAACCTCCCCTCTCCTTACCTCTATATCATCTTCACATACTTCTCCAAATAATACTACATCTCCCACCCAAAGTACTCTCACTGAAACCACCCCTCCCGTACCGCCTACTTCTCCTCCTCTTCACCACCCCATCACCGAACCAGCACACCCCCTACCTCTCGACCCAACATCACCTACCCAATCTATTCCAAATAGTACTCCCGCTGTAACACCCCACTTGGATAAATGGACCGTTACGTGTATTTATGGTGTGTCATCAAAGCATGCAAGGCAATGTATTAAACATTAAATGACCATACGGAAAAATACCGGAATCAAACATCGGTAGTCCAACATAAGCTCCAAATATAAAGACTAAGTACTGAAAGAAAAAGGACGAAACAATGTCCAACAACCAAAGAGATGTAAAGTAAGCATGCATAAAATAAAGGGGTCTGGATAGCTCTTCATCCAATGCACGTACTCTCTTAGCAGTCCTAAGATCGTCCCTGTGTACCTGCCGTTTGGAAACATGAAAGGAAACTACGGCTGAGCATAACGCTCAGTGGACGGATATAGCATGAATAGGATGTACTGAAAGAAAAAGGAATGGAAGACTACAATGACACTATAAGACTGATATGACATGTGATACAACTCTGCATAAAATCTGATAAACCTTTTCATATATACTGAAAACTGAAATATAACTTATTAATTCTGAAAACGTGCATTTTCTGTATTTTAATTTGCCAAGAGCTTATATAGGTCATGTATTAAATCAACTGCTGCATGAATACATGGAGGGGTGTCCTCGTCATGCTATAGAGGGGTGACCTCTAAATAACTGTGCTGGGTGGAGGGACCAGCTCCAATGTGAAGGATGTAGAGCACACACCACATTCACCTGCTAAACAGTAACTATAGCCTAGGATGCATGCATACGCCCCACTAATAATAATACTGATAAAATGGCCAAGCTGAGCTGAGTGGGACGATGCAGGATATCACTCTCCTGCATGTGAGTCACGACACCGGTGCCTCTAGTGTCGTGGTTATGGTACCTCCGTAACTAGTACATACTAATCATGCTTGTATATAATGCTCAGGCAATTTATTCTATTATTAATATGATTACTGACAAGTTTAAACGTATACTGGGGAAGACATTTGGCTGCAGACGGGGAATCCTAAACATGCATAGAAAGGAAGTCCTTACTGAAAGGACGGAAAATCCGTACCTCTAGTCCAGTAACTGACTGAAAGGAAGACTGAACGAATACTACTCGAGCTTCACGCGTGCTACATAAATAAAGGACGCGAATAAGTTAACAGTTATCCGTTATCAAATTTTACTGATCTTATTGGTTTCTTATTTATTTATTTCTGAAATTCCATACGCATATTAACGGCTAAATTTGGTCTTATAATAATTCATTGTAATGTATTAACGTTCTACTAATAGCTGCATATAATGTATATCCGGCGATAAGTATTTTTATAATAAGTATCCCGCTAAAATGAAAGTTTCTTACTTTAGAAAATTCTTAAATTGTTTAATTCGTTTTCTAATAATATACCCTTTTAAATATTTAGGCATTTAATTAATTCAATACACTTAAAATATATATATAAAATATTTATAAAACAATTTAATTTAAAAAGGTATAATTTAAAATGTTTATTTTATCATTTATAAAAACGTCCCGAGCTTACCGACTAACAATTAAACATATACACAAAATCTGTCCGAACAATTAGTGACAGAATTTCTGTGTCACCAAAAACTGTCGCTAAAGCTGCTTATTTAAAAAAAAACTGTCCAAACCCTAACAGTTTTGCGACAGAACAATCTGTCGCTAAACTGTCGCTAAAGTTAATTAAACTTTCTTGTTTTTCTGTCTATTTTTCCCACTGTTCTAAGTATTTCGTTCCCACTGTTTTACCAAACAGTTCCCCCCGCTTGTTCTATTTTACAACCAAACGCACCCTTATTGAATTGTGGCTCGGGTTTGGCAAGAAAAGGACCACCGAGACCGGCTGTGGTCTCGGTTGGGTCGTGCAGCACACACACCGAGACCCTATATGGTCTCGGTTCCCTGATGTAACCAACCCGACGCCCCCTTTTATTATTATTATTTTTTTTTCTCTTTCTCGCGGCTGTGGGAAAACAACACCCCCGAGACTCTAGGTCTCGGGTTCTTGTTGCTGCGGCTGTAAACCAAAACCACCCACCACCGAGAGTTATAACTCTCGGTTTCTTTTTTTTTTTTTTTAAATCGTGATAAAAGGGAAGGAATAGGCTGATTACCTTTGAATTGAAAAATCGAAATCACTGATCTCCCTTTGTTTCTTGTTTCCCGGCGGCAACAAACACAAACCCTAAATTCTATATTTTTTTTTTTGTACGCAAGATATGGAAGGGAAAAGGGAAGCCGTGTGTTTGTATAACCCCCAAATGGGCTAAGCCCAACTCTTTCCTTTTATTTTATTTTTTTTTTGAACCGGCCCTTTTTCTCTATTATTATGATTTATTATTTATTTATTTTTTAAACTAGTACAATAATAATAATATTTCTTGTTATAAAATATTTCTTGTAATATTTTCTCGTTGTTCTGTTGACAATTTATACGTAAATGGTCTAAATAAATAGCCCGCGTATAAAAATATAAACCGCGTATTTATAAATTCTCGATTTAAAATACGGGTTTTACAATTCTTCCCCTCTAAAAGGAATAATTCGTCCCCGAATTAAAATACGGCCGTACTGGGTTTTACAATTCTTCCCCTCTAAAAGAAGAATTCGTCCCCGAATTCCAAGGTATTTAAAGCTGACTGAAGTAAAAGCTGAAATGCTGATAAACTGAACGACATAAAAGCTGAAAGGACATACCCGAATCAAAACTGAAAGTGAGGATAAGAAGTCCGTATAGACTCCTCTGTTTCCCAAGTGGCCTCCCGCTCGGTATGGTTCCTCCACAGGATCTTGACGAAAGGAATGGTCTTCCTTCTCATGACTCGATCCTGGCGATCTAAAACCGCTTCGGGTTCCTCAATATAGGATAAATCCTCCCGAATCTGATCGAGTGGATAATTTACTTTGTGAAGCTCGTGATAGTTGTACCCCCTGAGCAATGAGACATGAAACACGTTGTGGACGTGTGAAAGCTGAGGCGGCAGCGCCAACCGATACGATACTTCCCCGACGCGTTCAAGGATTTCAAATGGTCCGATGTAGCGGGGGCTAAGTTTGCCTTTGAGGCCGAACCGTCTGACGCCGCGTGCGGGTGATACTTTGAGGAACACACGATCTCCAGTCTGAAATGATAGATCTCTGCGATGTCTGTCGGCGTAACTCTTCTGGCGAGTACGCGCTTCTTGCAGTTTTGCCCTAGCGATGGCGACCTTTTCATTGGTCATTTCTATCAATTCTGGTCCCTCAATCAAACGTTCCCCAACCTGATCCCAACAAATAGGAGCACGGCATTTCCTGCCGTATAACATCTCGAATGGAGCACGCTTGATACTAGCATGCCAACTGTTGTTGTAGGCAAACTCGACCAAGCAAATATAGTCATCCCAGTGTCCTGTCCATTCTAATGCACAGGCGCGTAGCATGTCCTCTAAGGTCTGGATAGTACGCTCTGACTGACCGTCCGTCTGTGGATGGAAAGCTGTGCTGAGCTTGAGCCTAGTTCCCCAAGCTTTATGCAGGCCTCCCCAGAAGTGAGAAGTGAATCGTGGGTCCCTATCTGATATAATCTCTGAAGGTGTACCGTGTAGTCGTACAATCTCCTTGGTGAATAGATCTGCCAATTTACTAACTGCAAAATCTTTACGGATAGGAATGAAATGTGCTGATTTGGTCAAGCGATCGACAATGACCCATATTGCATCATGTCGCCGCTGAGTCTGTGGTAAACCGGTAACAAAATCCATAGAAATCTTGTCCCATTTCCACATTGGAATTTCTAATGGTTGAAGTAACCCGCTGGTACGCTGATGTTCTATCTTAACCTGCTGGCAGGTCAGACATTTGGAAACGAAAGTTGCGACATCTTGCTTCATTCCGCTCCACCAAAAATGCTGCTTAAGATCATGGTACATCTTAGTGGAACTTGGATGAATAGAGAACGGAGAGCTGTGAGCCTCAGTCATCAAGGCTTCTCTAAGAGCAGGATCTTCTGGAACGCAGAGTTTGGTACCCTGCCATACAATACCGTCGTCATCGATGCGAAACTCGGTCTGACGGTCAATGTTCTGGACAATCGCCCAGATTTCACCATCATCCTTTTGTGCGGCTTTAATCCTAGAGAGTAAATCTGGTTCTACTCTCAAACTAGCCCAGTATCCCCTTTGTCCGCGCACTAAGAGCTCAATATCATACCGCTCTAAATCCCGAATAATTTCTTCCTGAACTTTGATGCCATTTACCATACCTGACTTTCTGCTAAGGGCATCTGCTACTACGTTTGCTTTGCCTGGGTGATAATGAATATTAGTGTCATAATCTTTTAGCAGTTCTAACCATCGCCTCTGTCTCATGTTCAGCTCTCGCTGTGTAAATATATACTTGAGACTTTTGTGATCGGTGAAGATATCACACGACTCACCGTATAAATAATGCCTCCAGATTTTAAGGGCGAAGACGACTGCTGCGAGCTCTAGATCATGAGTAGGATAATTTTTCTCATACGGCTTTAGTTGACGCGAAGCATAAGCGACGACTTTCCCATGTTGCATAAGAACACAGCCTAAGCCTTTTCCTGATGCGTCGCTGTATATCTGATAACCACCTGTACCGGATGGGAGAGTAAGTATCGGTGCTGAGATCAATCGATGCTTGAGTTCCTCAAAACTCTTTTCTCTCTCCTCGGTCCATATAAACTTCTCACCCTTTCGCATAAGTTGGGTCAATGGTAACGCCAAACGTGAGAAGTTTTCCACAAACCTGCGGTAATAACCCGCCAACCCAAGAAAACTACGTATCTCTGTGACAGATGTCGGTCTTGGCCATTTGGTGATAGCCTCCACCTTTGCAGGATCCATAGTTATTCCTTCTGCAGAAACAATATGGCCTAGAAACGCCACTGTATTCAGCCAAAACTCGCACTTCGAAAATTTAGCGTATAGTTTTTCTTGTCTGAGAATCTGCAAAACCGTACGGAGGTGGTCCTCATGTTCCTCTTTGGATTTGGAGAAAATGAGGATATCATCGATGAATACAATCACGAACTTGTCTAAGAATTCGTGGAAGACTCTGTTCATTAAGTCCATAAATACTGCGGGCGCATTCGTGAGACCGAATGGCATGACAACAAACTCGTAATGACCGTACCTCGTGCGAAAAGCAGTTTTGGATATATCCTGCTCTTTTACACGCAGCTGATGGTAGCCTGACCGTAGATCGATTTTTGAGAAGTGCTTGGCACCCTGAAGCTGATCGAACAAATCGTCAATACGAGGAAGTGGATAACGGTTACGAATAGTGAGCTTATTCAACTCACGGTAGTCAACACACAAACGCATACTACCATCCTTCTTTTTGACAAACAAAACTGGCTCGCCCCAAGGTGACACGCTTGGACGGATGAAACCCCTTTCGAGAAGTTCCTGAAGTTGATCCTTCAGTTCCTTAAGCTCTACAGGAGCCATACGGTAAGGAGCTTTAGATACTGGTTCTGCACCTGGAATGAGATCGATACCAAATTCTACCTCTCGCATGGGAGGTAAACCTGGAAGTTCCTCGGGAAAGACATCTGGAAAGTCTGACACAACTGGCTGATCATGAATCGAAGGTGTTTCAGAAGTCGTGTCATGGACTGTAGCTAGGAAACCCTCGCAACCATGATATAGTAAGGTACGAGCCTGTAAAGCTGAAATGATCTGGACATGTTTTCCTGGTAGGAAGCCTCGGTGAATATATTCTGGTGTCTGGACATCACCAAAGATAACCTGGTGAGCATGGCAATCTATGGTGGCATGATGAGCCGATAACCAATTCATCCCCAAAATAATATCAAACTCACACATATCCAAAGGAAGAGCACTGACTGGACGGATTTTATCATCAAACTCAAGAGGGAGATCCTTATATACTTGGGTAATGAGTACAGAGTCTCGCATGGGGGTAGATATACTGAGTGCACTGTCTAGTGGCGTAGGGGTCATGTTTATTCTAACAGCATATGAAGTAGATATAACCGAGTGCGTGGCGCCTGTATCGAAAAGCACGCATGCAGACTGTCCGTGTATAAACAAAATGCCAGTAATGGTACCTGCGGTCTTATTTGCTTGTTCACGGGTAGTAGTGTAGACACGACCAGTGGTTGGTGGTAGTGGTGGTGGCGGAGGTAACATATGAGGAGTCTGGCCTGAGGTACCAGCAGTATTCCCGCTCTTGCAATCCCTCTTCAGATGGCCCGGTTGGCCACACTGGAAGCAACCACTCATACCACGACGGCACGGTCCCGTGTGCTTCTTTCCACATGTGACGCAAGTGGGATAAGTGTACACGGCAGAAGCAGCCCTGGTTTGCTGAGAACCTGATTCACGATGACAAACACGTGTCATGATGCTGATATTTTAAACTGAAATGAGGTTGTTTGACTGAAATTTAAAATTACCAGAATTTGCCGGCCGGGCAACCTGTTGACCCCTGTTGTTTTGGTCACGCCCCTGTCCAGCATCTCTGTTGGAATTTACAAATAAATTTAAGATCTGTTTTACATGATAGTTTAATATTCTTGGAGCTTAAAGGCTCACCTGTAGCTGCCAGAGGAGTTGGAGTTGTCGCGGTAATTATCACCGCCGTTCCTCCTATCTGACCGATTACGGTCATATGACTGACCGTGGTTCCTGTAGTTCTGATGCGGAGTAGCCGATTGGGATCGGTCTCCTCCTCTGTGTCTGCAAGATTTTAATAACATATAAGTTGCCAAGCAATAATGGCTAAATTGTTTAAGTCTGTTGGGTGAGATGTACCTCTTCTCCGGGCGCTCTAAATTCTCGAGCTCGTCCCTCTCAAAAAGCATCTCGATGTCCCGAGCTGCATTAGCTACTTGTGACACATTAGTGAATGTGGCACTCATCAATCTATCTGCAGTCCTGGTGTGAAGAGCCCAGCGAAATTGCTTCACTTGCTCCTCTACGGTACCCGCAGCCTCCCCCAAGAATCCAGCCATCCTGAGGTATCGGTGCATGAACTCTATACTGTTCTCGCCATTATTCTGACGAATAACGTGAAAGTCCCTCTTCATCTTAGCTTGCTCCGCATGCGGGAAAAACTGGTCATAGAACATCGTCTTGAAACGTGCCCAGGTCAATGCAAGCTCCCAAGCATCTCCCCCGTTGGACAATTTCTGAGACCTCCACCAATGTAGAGCAGGACCCTCCAGCTTGTAAACCGCAAGCCTAACTTTGAAAACATCACCACAACCCATAGCTCCAAAAATTTTCTCTATATGGTAGATCCAGTCTTCTGCATCAGTTGGAGCTACAGTCTGCTCAAACAGTCGGGGCTTCTGTTTGTTGAACAGATCCAGCCAAGCGGGTAAAGTGGCAGGTGGTGGAGCAGGAGGGTTGTTATTCTGCTGAGGCCCATTTTGATACTCAGCTCGGATCTCATCACGAATTTGGGGTAACATGGCCTGTATAGCAGCCTGAACAGCAGCAGCAATGGCAGCTGCGTTAGGATCATTCTCGGTGTCGCGCCTGGGTGGCATCTGAAATAAAAGAGGATAAATCGACAAAAACGTAAGAACCTGAAGTAATAAATCTGAATATGCTTAGTGTAATTCATGGAGGTATAACTAACAAAACATGACATGAATACTGGTGAACGCCTAGGGTCAGTTCACAAAATGAAAATTTCTGAAACATAAATCCGACATGAGTAAGGATGAACGCCTATGGTCAGTTCATCCATACAAAATTTAAGCGGCAAGGGTGAACGCCTATGGTCAGTTCACCAAAACGAAATGTTCTAGAAAAGCACATGCGATTAAGTATGGCCAGTCCTGTACCAACCGTTTACTAAATCAAAATTTTAAAAAAAAAAATTCGATTGATAAAATTCATGAGTAGCATGGAAAATAACGACGCCAGAATACAAGAAATTCTGGGTGACTACCCACTAGTCACAGGTCAAGTTTTAGAGCCTACAGGTCAAACCAGGCTCTGATACCATAATTGTAACACCCCACTTGGATAAATGGACCGTTACGTGTATTTATGGTGTGTCATCAAAGCATGCAAGGCAATGTATTAAACATTAAATGACCATACGGAAAAATACCGGAATCAAACATCGGTAGTCCAACATAAGCTCCAAATATAAAGACTAAGTACTGAAAGAAAAAGGACGAAACAATGTCCAACAACCAAAGAGATGTAAAGTAAGCATGCATAAAATAAAGGGGTATGGATAGCTCTTCATCCAATGCACGTACTCTCTTAGCAGTCCTAAGATCGTCCCTATGTACCTGCCGTTTGGAAACATGAAAGGAAACTACGGCTGAGCATAACGCTCAGTGGACGGATATAGCATGAATAGGATGTACTGAAAGAAAAAGGAATGGAAGACTACAATGACACTATAAGACTGATATGACATGTGATACAACTCTGCATAAAATCTGATAAACCTTTTCATATATACTGAAAACTGAAATATAACTTATTAATTCTGAAAACGTGCATTTTCTGTATTTTAATTTGCCAAGAGCTTATATAGGTCATGTATTAAATCAACTGCTGCATGAATACATGGAGGGGTGTCCTCGTCATGCTATAGAGGGGTGACCTCTAAATAACTGTGCTGGGTGGAGGGATCAGCTCCAATGTGAAGGATGTAGAGCACACACCACATTCACCTGCTAAACAGTAACTATAGCCTAGGATGCATCCATACGCCCCACTAATAATAATACTGATAAAATGGCCAAGCTGAGCTGAGTGGGACGATGCAGGATATCACTCTCCTGCATGTGAGTCACGACACCGGTGCCTCTAGTGTCGTGGTTACGGTACCTCCGTAACTAGTACATACTAATCATGCTTGTATATAATGCTCAGGCAATTTATTCTATTATTAATATGATTACTGACAAGTTTAAACGTATACTGGGGAAGACATTTGGCTGCAGACGGGGAATCCTAAACATGCATAGAAAGGAAGTCCTTACTGAAAGGACGGAAAATCCGTACCTCTAGTCCAGTAACTGACTGAAAGGAAGACTGAACGAATACTACTCGGGCTTCACGCGTGCTACATAAATAAAGGACGCGAATAAGTTAACAGTTATCCGTTATCAAATTTTACTGATCTTATTGGTTTCTTATTTATTTATTTCTGAAATTCCATACGCATATTAACGGCTAAATTTGGTCTTATAATAATTCATTGTAATGTATTAACGTTCTACTAATAGCTGCATATAATGTATATCCGGCGATAAGTATTTTTATAATAAGTATCCCGCTAAAATGAAAGTTTCTTACTTTAGAAAATTCTTAAATTGTTTAATTCGTTTTCTAATAATATACCCTTTTAAATATTTAGGCATTTAATTAATTCAATACACTTAACATATATATATAAAATATTTATAAAACAATTTAATTTAAAAAGGTATAATTTAAAATGTTTATTTTATCATTTATAAAAACGTCCCGAGCTTACCGACTAACAATTAAACATATACACAAAATCTGTCCGAACAATTAGTGACAGAATTTCTGTGTCACCAAAAACTGTCGCTAAAGCTGCTTATTTAAAAAAAACTGTCCAAACCCTAACAGTTTTGCGACAGAACAATCTGTCGCTAAACTGTCGCTAAAGTTAATTAAACTTTCTTGTTTTTCTGTCTATTTTTCCCACTGTTCTAAGTATTTCGTTCCCACTGTTTTACCAAACAGTTCCCCCCGCTTGTTCTATTTTACAACCAAACGCACCCTTATTGAATTGTGGCTCGGGTTTGGCAAGAAAAGGACCACCGAGACCGGCTGTGGTCTCGGTTGGGTCGTGCAGCACACACACCGAGACCCTATATGGTCTCGGTTCCCTGATGTAACCAACCCGACGCCCCCTTTTATTATTATTATTTTTTTTTTCTCTTTCTCGCGGCTGTGGGAAAACAACACCCCCGAGACTCTAGGTCTCGGGTTCTTGTTGCTGCGGCTGTAAACCAAAACCACCCACCACCGAGAGTTATAACTCTCGGTTTCTTTTTTTTTTTTTTTTTTTAAATCGTGATAAAAGGGAAGGAATAGGCTGATTACCTTTGAATTGAAAAATCGAAATCACTGATCTCCCTTTGTTTCTTGTTTCCCGGCGGCAACAAACACAAACCCTAAATTCTATATTTTTTTTGTACGCAAGATATGGAAGGGAAAAGGGAAGCCGTGTGTTTGTATAACCCCCAAATGGGCTAAGCCCAACTCTTTCCTTTTATTATTTTTTTTTTTTGAACCGGCCCTTTTTCTCTATTATTATGCTTTATTATTTTTATTTTTATTTTTTTTAAACTAGTACAATAATAATAATATTTCTTGTTATAAAATATTTCTTGTAATATTTTCTCGTTGTTCTGTTGACAATTTATACGTAAATGGTCTAAATAAATAGCCCGCGTATAAAAATATAAACCGCGTATTTATAAATTCTCGATTTAAAATACGGGTTTTACACCCGCTCACCAACCCACCAACACAACCTCTAAACATTCCCATATTCAACCAAACATTGTAAATGACCCACCTCGTACTCACCGCATGGTCACACGGTCACAGCTTGGTATTACAAAACCCGTTGTTCGTCTGTCTCTTAACACTGTTTCTATCTCCCCTATTCCAAAAAATCCCTCTGACGCCCTAAAAGATTTTCACTGGCGTAATGCTATGTATGATGAGTATAATGCGTTAATTAAAAATGGTACTTGGACTCTTGTGCCAAGGCCTGCAGGTGTTAATTTGGTTCGCTCTATGTGGCTATTTAAGCACAAGTTTCATGCTAATGGGACTTTGAGCCGCTATAAGGCTCGCTTGGTTGCTAATGGAAGCAGTCAGCAACTTGGTATTGATGTAGATGAGACTTTTAGCCCAGTTGTTAAACCAGCCACTATTCGTACTGTCCTTAGTCTTGCGGTCTCCCACAACTGGCCTATTCATCAGCTTGATGTTAAGAATGCATTTCTTAACGGTGATTTGTCTGAGACTGTCTACATGCATCAGCCTCCTGGTTTTATTGATTCTCGGTATCCTCAGCATGTGTGTCTTTTGCAGAAGTCTCTATATGGTCTGAAACAAGCACCTCGTGCATGGTTTCAGAGGTTTGCTCGCTACGCCACAAGGGTTGGATTTTATCATAGCCGATGTGATTCTTTATTATTTATTTGTCGACAGGGTTCTGAGGTTGCTTACTTACTCATTTATGTGGACGATATTATTCTTACAGCTTCATCTCATACTCTTCTGCAGCAGATTATTAGTTCACTCCATAATGAGTTTGATATGACCGATCTGGGTGCCCTTAACTACTTTCTTGGTATATCTGCAACCCGTCAGTCCACAAGTCTATTTTTATCCCAACGACAGTATGCCTCTCAGCTACTTGAGCGTGCTCATATGGCTAACTGTAACCCTTCTCGGACTCCAGTTGACACCGAATCTAAATTGGGTCCCGAAGGAGTTCCGGTCCAGGATCCTACTTTGTATCGCAGTCTTGCAGGTGGCCTCCAATATCTCACCTTTACACGACCAGACCTATCTTATGCAGTTCAGCAGGTATGTTTGTATATGCATGATCCTCGGGAACCTCATTTTGCGGCTCTCAAACGCATCTTACGTTACGTCTCTGGGACTTTGGACTTTGGTTTACATTTATTTGCATCCCCCACTACATCTCTTGTTGGCTATACGGATGCTGATTGGGCCGGTTGCCCCTCGACTAGACGGTCTACTTCTGGTTATTGTGTTTTTCTAGGTGACAATCTTTTGTCCTGGTCATCCAAACGTCAGCACACCATTTCTCGATCCAGTGCTGAAGCGGAATATAGGGGTGTTGCTAACGTTGTTGCTGAGACTGCTTGGATTCGTAATCTTCTCCGTGAGCTTCATTCTCCTTTGTCATCTGCTACTCTGGTATATTGTGACAATGTAAGTGCCATCTACTTATCTGCTAATCCTGTTCAACATCAGCGGACGAAGCATATTGAAATAGACATCCATTTTGTTCGAGATATGGTTACTGCGGGACAGGTGCGCGTTCTTCACGTACCCTCTCGCTACCAGTTTGCAGATATCTTCACCAAAGGTTTGCCTTCGGCATTATTTGAAGAATTCAGATCCAGTTTGAGTGTCCGGCTTCCTCCCGCTCAAACTGCGGGCGCGTATTAATCGATATATATTTAGCATGTATTCTAAGCGTGTCCTATTTTTAGGATAACTATATTTACATTCATATTGTATAGCTGTATCATTAATGTGTAGAGTTAGTCTTGGGCTCAAGCCCTATCTCTGTAACTATATATGTCGTATATTCTTTATGGGAATAGGCAAGCAAATTATTCATTCATCAATAGTAAGAACATCTAATTAATTCAAAAAAAATTTAGAACGACATCACACTTGAAATTCGACCCCCAGGTTAGACCAGCATAATGAACAAGGTCCGGGACCCGAACCATACTTGGAGAGACCCGAGAAAGGAAACTCCTATAACTCACTATTTCGCATGAGGAAGAAAGTAATTAATCCAGGCTTTTTTTCTCTCATGCAAAACTCGAACCCGAGTAAAATCCCCTCCCTAAGCTCCATAAAAACCCAGGTGGCCAACTTTGCTTAGACATGCTAAGACAGTGGGTTAAATAAACCGAAGCTTACTTAGTTAACTGCTTGGTTTCGCATACAACATTGGCATAAATATATTTTTTGAACTTTAACACCATAAACTTGTGTTAAAGGATCACAACAACTACCCATCATTTATCTAAACACTTACACATGGTTTATATGTGTTCCAAGTGATTATATAAAATCATAACTTATTTAACTTTTCACTATTGTTTCTTTTCTTCTAAATTGTCACTTTTATCATGTGAGGAAAGATTGATTGTAATTATGGGTGTTATCGGGTCGGATTATAGGGGTGTTAAAGGATCACAATCCCAGAATGTAAACAACCCATATTTTTTAGACCAAATCACCCAAAATGCACTATAAATCTATAACAAATACGAACATTTCTCAAATAAACCATCAGATTTATATGGTAGCATAGTAATTTAGTAAAAATATGAATTATAAAAAATAAAAAACTGATTGTCGGGTCTTATCGGGTTGACCCGCTAACCCGATAAAAAATTTAATTCAACCCAAACCCGACCCGTCAATACTATCGGGTTATCGGGTCGGGTCAAAAACCAACCCCGACAAGGTTTTTAACCCGATTTCACCCGACCCGATTAGTCTTATCGGGTTCAGGTTCGAATTCGGGTCAGGTCAACTCGAACCTACTGACACCCCTAATTGTAATGCTTATATAATCATGGAGATGAAATCATCCGAGACTAAGGTTGTGTTTGTTTTTGCAAAAAAAAGTCTGATTGCCTCTCGGATGTGTTGGTTGTTTGTTTTTTTTTGTCGAGTCAGACGTGGTGAGATCAGAATTGTCTGACTAAGTCAGAGCTGGTGGTCAAGTCTGACTAGTTTCTAACCATGCGATATCTTCAATCATGGTACTTAACACCTTCTTTTTTTCTATAGGTTTGATATAACATCAAACAACACATATACCTGAGACCATCAAAATGATCTATATACCATATCCATCTCTTCTTTACATGTTTCGAAAGGTTGAAGTGCACAAAGATAAAAGAGTGATTGTATTTATATTCGTTTTATGCTATAGAAATAAAAAGATTGAAGTGCATGAAGATTGGAATAATCTTCATCAGATAAGGAAAAGTATATTGGAGGCGGAGGTTGTGATGCTTTTGTATTAGGGTTATGCAAATTTTAGGTAAATTAGGTATGTGAGGAGTGGCTACTTATATCCTAGGTTAATAAGAAAATGGGCTTAACTTTTAGTTACACGAAATTTGAAGTGATCTTATAAAAAGGCCATGTTTATGGTTTCTGTTGTTAGGCAGTATTATTGTCTTGGATTGGATTTTATGTGGCCTATTTTTTTTGAACGGCAGTTTGGTGCAGCGGAGTATCTTGCGTGCCACCGAGGCACCAAGTCTCTCAACCGAGTTCGAATCATCTAACGAAGAGAATATCAACCCCCATGCTAGCCATCCAGTTTCCCCCATTAAGGGGCTTCAAGGCATTGCGATGGGATTCAAACTCGGCTGCCAATTCTGGGAAAATCCCCCATATGGGGAATGACAGGAGTCGAACCCCTGACCTCCCCCACATGGAGATTATAACCAAATGCATCCATCCAACTGAGCTAGACTTGTAGGTGTGTTTATTGGTTCGATTTTCGGGTTGTTTGATTTATTGTGGTAATAAATGTTTTCTGGTTAACCCGAAAATTGAATTGAAAATTAAATTTGAATTCGGTTTGGTTTTTGAAATGACTTGAATTACGCTATTTATTTTAAAGATACATATAATTATATAGATATTAATAAGATAGCGGACGTTTAAAACCATTCAGGCAATTCTAAAAAACAATTTAGTAGCGATCATGTTTAAGATCCAAGTAATCAAGTAAACACTTGAATCAAGTTTTACGCATTCTATAGAAAAAACTGTAAAGAAATGCAATCTCACAAAAAATTAAAAATCCAAACTTGGCCAACGTGTTGTAGTTCAGAAACAATCTAGGGGCGTTTGGTTCACCGAATTTGTTGTAATTTGTTATAATTGTAATTAAATTCTAATTACATAAAGTGTTTAGTTGGTTAATGGAAGGAATTGTAATCTTTCAAATTACATTGGTTCCATATTTTTGATGTTATCTCAATTACAAATGAATTCATTTGAGTCCACATATGTATATTTGATATATAAAAAATTCTTTCTTTTATGTCTTGCCCTTTTTAACCAAATATAATTACTTAAATGAATTACATTTACATTTACATTTAACCAATCAAACACATGACATAATTCATTAATTCAAATTATAATTCATTCAAGTTACAATTCATTTCACAAATTACAATTACATCTAAAACTTTCAATAAACCAAACGGCCCCTAAGAAAACAGAAAAAGAATTACTTTTCAGTTCATGTATTGATTGGGCGACACAAAAGTCTCGATGTATACCCGTGCTACCGAAGCCTCGTGTTTATAAACACACGACTTGCCTTCCTTATGCTTGTTCTCCAGGTCTACTTTAGAATAATACTTGCGGTTCTTGTCGTCTGGCTTCATGAGCCAATTTCCGTCCCTCGTCAAGTGCAGTGGCTCCAGAAGATAACTATCCTCCTCCTGTCTATCTTTATAAGTTGACGCTTCTTCCCAAACTCCAATTCTCTCCATGCTCCACAACTTAATACTACCAAATTTTCTTTGGCACATGTATATACGATCTCTTTGAACGGTGACTCCGGAACACTTATCGCCTTGGAAGGGGTTTGATATCGCAGTGAACTTTTCAGTCTTTGTGTCGAACATTGTAATCGAATCAAAGACTCTATATCTCTTAAAATAAAGTTTTTCATTCGGACAAGTACTTGGCGACAAACCGAGAGGAATTGAGTTAGGAATATATTGCAAGTTGATTTTTCTCCATGAGTCTGATTCCAACGAGTATATGTACGCATTGTTGTAGACGGTTACTAATAGAACTCTGTAGTCTAGTTCACAAGAGTTGTAATACAGCTCGAATGTGGTGTCATAATACGATATCTTACGACCGGTTTTAGGCAAGGTCTTATAGTCAGTCGTCAAAGGATTCCATATAACAAGATCTGATAACGTGCCATTCCCATCGTTCCTTACGGCAACCAATACAAGTCCTGTTGAAAAATAAGTCAAGTCAATGATTCAAAGTCAGTTCCTAAAATAAAGGGAAGACCCGTTGAGTTTTTACTAGTCGTTATAATGAATTAGTCTCCTATTATGTAGGAATTTCTGTTTTGCACGTTTCTCATGTAATGCCTATAAAAGGCTTCTTTCTGGTTCAATAATGATTATCCATCTTTCATTAAAACCTTCTTTGCTCTGTTAATTTCCAACATTGTGGTATCACAGCCAGGTTTCAACCTAAACCCATTTGTTACCCTCCTTATTTCTCTACCAACAAGAAACTAATTCCAACAAAAATATGTCAACAAGTAATTTGGCTGTGAATGTCTCACAGCCCCAAATTCCGATATTCAAGGGGGAATCCTACGAATTTTGGAGCATCAAAATGAGAACACTTTTCAGATCTCAAGAGTTATGGGAGTTCGTCGAAAAGGGAATAGCAGAAACAAGTGCGGATGAGGCAGGAAGGAGGGAGAATACAAAGAAAGATGCGAAGGCCCTGTTCTTCATCCAACAAGCCGTGGATGAGACGATATTTTCAAGGATTGCAGCAGCAAATTCAGCCAAAGAAGCATGGGATACTCTAAAAACAGAGTACCAAGGTTCTGCAAAGGTAATCACAGTTAAATTGCAATTTCTCCGAAGAGATTTTGAATCAGCAGTCATGAAGGGTAATGAAACTGTACAAGAATACCTTGCTCGAATCTCAAGTATTGTTAGCCAAATGAGAGCATATGGTGATAAAATAGTTGACGAGATTGTGGTTGCAAAGATTCTAAGGAGCTTGTCCCCTAAGTTTGATCACGTTGTTGCAGCGATAGAAGAATCTAAAGATCTCACAACGTACTCTGTTGATGAACTCATGGGTTCTTTACAAACACATGAGGCAAGAATCAACAGAAATGTGGCTAAAGAAGATGAGCACGCCCTTCAAGTTCAAGGGGAACATGCAAGGTTCTCACAAAATCGTGGCAGAGGAAGAGGTGGTTTTAGAGCAAGAGGTCGTGGTAGAATGAGTTATGTTCGGTGTACCAACTGCAACAAACCTGGACATAAAGAAGATGATTGTTGGAGCAAAGATAAGCAAGCACAATATGTGGAGGAAGAAGATGAATACCTCTTCATGACGTATGTAAATCTAGTGTCAAAAGGTGTTTGGTATCTCGATAGCGCATGCTGATAAGGAGAAGTTTAAGAATCTGGATGAAGCACTAAAATCACAGGTTCGGTTAGGAGATGATAAGCAAGTTAGAGTTGAAGGCAACGGTACAGTAGTTGTCCAAGTTCAAGGAAAAGACCGATTTATCCAAAATGTTCATTATGCTCCAAGTCTAGCACATAATTTACTAAGTGTTGGACAACTTTTGGCCTCGGGGTTCATTATTCATTTTGAGGATAATGTATGTACCGTGAAGAGAAGGACAGGCGAAGTGTTGTTGCAATCAACAATGACAAGTAACAAAATGTTTCCTGTAGATTTCTCTTACGCAGATGTATATGGGATGATGAATTGCACGCAAGAAAGCACTGAAGTGTGGCATCAACGATATGGCCATTTGTATGTCAAAGGGCTGCAATTACTCAGTACCAAGGATATGGTAGAAGGTTTACCTGTTATCAAGGAACTGAGTCATATTTGTGAAGGATGTGCCTTAGGGAAGCAGTCAAGGAGGTCATTTCCAGTGGGAAAAGCAAAGCGGGCAGAAGCGAGACTTGAAGTAGTTCATGCTGATATATGTGGTCCAATGAGAACTGTATCTCTTGCGGGCAGTAAGTATTTTTTGCTCTTCGTTGATGACTACTCTAGAATGTGTTGGGTTTATTTTCTCACATCAAAATCAGAAGCTTTTGATTTTTTTAAGAAATTTAAAGCCCTTGCCGAAAATCAATGCGATAGAAAATTGAAGATATTGAGAACAGATAGAGGGGGGGAGTTTCTCTCAAAGGAGTTTAGTAGATTCTGTGATGATCATGGGATTAAGAGGGAACTTACAGCACCCTATACACCGGAGCAGAACGGTATAGCTGAGCGCAAAAACCGTACAATTGTGGAGATGGCAAGATCAATGCTTAAAACCAAGAATTTGGAAGACGAGTTTTGGGCTGAAGCAGTAGCAACCGCTGTCTATCTAATCAATATATCTCCCACAAAATCAGTATGGAACGTCACTCCCTATGAGGCATGGTATGAATCAAAACCCTCTGTTAGTCATTTACGTATCTTTGGATGTACCTGCTATGCTATAATTCCATTAGGTAGAGGCAAGTTAGATCAGAAAACAAAGAAATATATATTTGTTGGGTATTCGACTTGCTCCAAGGCATATAGACTTTATGATGTAGATAAAAAATCTATTATTGTTAGTAGGGATGTTCAGTTTAATGAGCAGGATGCTTGGAACACAAATGCAACTAGTTCAAGTGTGAATATAGAAGCACAAGATGAGGGAATGTGTGAAGAACAACCAACTAATACTCAAAATGGGCAGAATTCTGTCAATATTCCGAGTGGTGCGTCACAACCTGTTATTACTTCTAGTGGCAGCCTCAATTCAGAAGGTAGCACTTCTAGTGATAGCATTAATTCAGAATCGTCTCAAGAAGATACTGACAATGAAGAATTACAATTGCGAAGAAGTAAGCGAGGCAATGTTCCAAAGCGGCATTTTGAAGTTGAAGGAAAAAGTTACGCGTTTGCTCTATTTGTTACTGATCCAAAAAATGCCGAATCTGCAATCAATAATGAGGTTTGGAGGAAAGCTATGGAAGAAGAAATTGATGCTATCGAAAGGAATGGAACTTGGAAACTAGTTGATCTGCCAAACGGGAAGAAAGCAATCAGTCTTAAATGGATTTTTAAGACAAAGTTTAACTCTAATGGAACAATACAGAAGCATAAGGCTAGGTTGGTAGCACGGGGACACGTTCAAGAGCACGGGATAGATTACGAAGAGACGTTTTCACCAGTGGCGAGATTTGAAACGGTAAGAGTTGTTCTTGCATTAGCTGCACAAATGCAATGGACAATTTTTCAGTTTGATGTGAAGTCTGGTTTTTTAAACGGGGAACTAAAGGAAGATGTATATGTGCAACAACCCGAATATTTTGAAATTGCTGGAGAAGAGCGTAAAGTATACAAGCTTGAAAAAGCATTGTATGGCTTAAAGCAGGCCCCTCGGGCGTGGTACAGTAAGATAGATGAATTTTTTCATGAGAATGGATTTGAAAGAAGCCCGAATGAGCCGACGCTATATGTGAAAAGACAAGGAGTTCAAGGTATTATGCTAGTAAGTCTATATGTAGATGACATGATTTATACAGGTTCATCGGTACAACTTATTTCTGAGTTTAAGGAGGCTATGATGAAGAAGTTTGAAATGTCAGACTTAGGAAAATTGAGCTACTTTCTCGGTCTCGAAGTCCAGCAGGGAGCAGATGGTATATTTCTATCTCAACAAGAAATATGCTAATGATATTTTGAACCAGTTTAGTATGGTGGGCTGCAAAACAGTGGGAACTCCAATGAATGTGGGTGAGAAATTAACATCTGATGATGGTACAGGGATGGCAGATGCAAGGAAGTTCAGAAGTCTTGTGGGACGTTCGATATATCTCACTCACACACGGCCCGATTTAACGTATGCAGTTGGCATTGTATCTAGGTTTATGCATTGTCCAAGTAAACAACACTTTGGAGCAGCAAAGAGGATTCTAAGATATATTGCTGGTACAACATCCTATGGAATTTGGTATTCAAAGAAAGAAAAGTTCGAATTGATTGGCTATTCTGACAGCGATTGGGCTGGAGAAAAAGAAGACATGAAAAGTACAAGTGGCAATTGTTTCACTCTTGGGTCTGGAATAGTTAGTTGGGCATCAAAGAAGCAAGCTACTGTAGCGTTATCTTCAACCGAAGCGGAGTATGTTGCAGCAGCAAAAGCAGCTTGTCAAGCTATATGGCTAAGAAGGATGTTAAATGACGTGAATCAAACGCAGAACAGTGCTACTACGATTTTCTGTGACAATAGGTCAGCAATTGCTATGACAAGGAACCCGGTGCTGCACAATAGGACTAAACATATCGCGATTAAACATCACTTCATACGAGAGCTTGTTGCTGAAAGACAAGTGGAGCTCGAGTTTTGCAGAACCGACCAACAACTAGCCGACTTATTTACCAAGCCACTTTCAAGAGGCAAGTTTGAAGAATTTCGTGATAAGTTACTTATCAGCAACTTTGAATCAAGGGGGAGTGTTGAAAAATAAGTCAAGTCAATGATTCAAAGTCAGTTCCTAAAATAAAGGGAAGACCCGTTGAGTTTTTACTAGTCATTATAATGAATTAGTCTCCTATTATGTAGGAATTTCTGTTTTGCACGTTTCTCATGTAATGCCTATAAAAGGCTTCTTTCTGGTTCAATAATGATTATCCATCTTTCATTAAAACCTTCTTTGCTCTGTTAATTTCCAACAAGTCCATTGCAAGATGATGTAATCTTTATGACTCCCTCACAACCGTATTCAAATGGCAAAGAGCGGCAGCGCATACCAGGTTCCTGCGTTTCACAATCCCTGTTGCTATAACTAAGTGTCATCTCCTCTGCCCAATAATTAAGTGTGGTCACCTTTTCATATAACACGAGAAGTTTGTGGTGATGATCATCGTGGATTGCGTGGTAATTGAGATGCATGTTGGCAAACGTAGGCGACTTTAAGAAAGAGTACCATTGTTTCGAAACACTCAAAAATTTCTTTACGTATCTCGCAGGAACCCTTGGAAGTATGTCGTCGAATAAAACATCAAGTGGGAGCTCTTTGTTTGTGATGTTTTTAGGGCGACAACGCCGCGGTTGGGTAGCAGCCATAGTCTCTATTGCTTCGTGCGTAGTTTAGGTATTGACAACTAGCTAGGGTTCGGAGTAGATTAACAAGGACGATCGACCTATATTGTAATAAGTAACCAAATAAACTTACGGCCTTGGGTTGGGTACGTGTGGGCCATATATATATCATGAAACAAGTCGGTGAACAATTTTTTCTCAATCTCAATCTTCGGTGTGTGCTTGTTTGGTATCTTTGTTTGCCGCACGATGTGTGCTTGTGTGGTATCATTGTTACACCGGGGACCTTCAAAGTAAGCCGAGTAAGGAAAATATGGCGCGCATCAGGTTTTCCATCCTACAAAATCGATAAGACTTTTCTATAGTTGAATAACGAGTCATGTTGGGGCGAAGATCAGCAAACAAATCCTGTTTATAGTTAAACTCGTCATGGTACCGACTCAATCACAGTAAAAGAAGATCAATAAGGATATCCCGAAATAAGATAAACTCATCATGGTACCGACTCAATCACAGTAACCGCAAACTCATCATGGTACCGACTCAATCACAGTAACCGCAAATTCATCATGGTACCAACTCGATCAATCCAGCAGTTAGTGAAGCAATCAAGTGGATTTGACGGAACATTCCTTTGTGAACCTTCAAAAGGCACTTTAACAGATAGGATTCACATTCACCCTATTGAAGACTTGTCACATGAGGAGTGAAGCAAAGCTTACGGTACTTTCCTTTGTGAACCTTCAAAAGTAGCTTTTTGATATAATGCAACAGTTGTAACATGAGGAGTGAAGCAAACAGTAATGTCGTACAAGATATGAACACACGTACAGATGCTAACAATAAACAATACATGATGCAAAGGAGGGAAGACGTTAGAGACATGTGCAGATCGTTCGGGTGGTTTGCACAAGTACTATATATGCATTCTCGACAAGAGTACTGTGTCGAGGATCCAAATTAGGTCACGCTCACACAGCCAAGAAGCCTCTAAAACAGGCCATACAGGATTCACTTACGCGGTTCTTTAGAAACACTGTCAAAATTTCCCCCGCCGGTGACAGATAGGCACTACTACACAAACAACGTTTACCCACGAAATTTTTCCCACGGAACAAAAACCGTGGGAAATTTGACACGGTATTCCCACGAATTTTCCACAGAAATGACAAAAAAATATTCCGTGGGAAATTACCCACGGAAGCATTGACCAAGGTTTCCGTGGGAAAGTCGTGGGAAAGTCGTGACAAATTACCCACGGACTTCCCACGGATTACAAATTACCCACGGATTTCCCACGGACAACATATTATTTTAATATTTATCCATCCGTGGAAAATCCGTGGGTAATTTACCCACGGATTTCCCACGGAACTTTCCCACAGATTTCCCACGGAAAACATATTATTTTATTACTTATCCATCCGTGGGAAATCCGTGGGTAATTTACCCACGGATTTCCCACGGATTACAGATTTCCCACGGTTTTCCCACGGATTTCCCACATATTACCCACATATTTCCCACGGACTACCAATATTTTGTGATTTATACATCCGTGAGAAAGTTGATAAAAGTTTATTCAATAAAACATACAACTTACATTATAAAGTCGATAAAAAGTTAAACAATAAAACATACGAATCATATTACAAAGTCTAAAAAACATACGAATTACACTAAAAAGATGATAAAACATATGAATTACATTACAAAGTCGATAAAACATACGAATTACATTACGCAGTATATAAAACATACGAATTACATTACGACGTCGAGATGCTAAATGACAAAATACTGCAAACTAATGTTTCCCACGCTATTGTAAAGCTCATGTAGTAGTGCATTTGAATTCGTTGTGTGGTGCTCGGGATGCATTTGTGTTTCCATTGTTGCCTCGAGTATATTTAGCTTTGTAGTCAAGAGCTTGCAGTTTGCACACTCTGCATACCTCGAAGGTCCCGAAGAATAGATTGGAGGTGTTGAAGAGCTTGGAGAGGAAACTGGAGTCATTGAAGGTATTGGTGAATAAGTTGAAGTCGTTGAAGCTCCAGGAGAACCAAGTAGTAGACGAACTCGATCCTCTTTCCATAGAAAAAATTCACATCCAAAAGTACCTTTCCGAGGCTGTTAATTAAAGAGTAAGGAAAATTTATTCATTAAACATACCTAATCATATTATTTGTAAACTACACAAATAAAAACACATGTGATTGATCACCTTCGATAGTGGACAAGCATAGTATAGTTTACCACGGGTATGGTGTCTATACGATTCTCTTAGAACTACATCTCCGGCTCCACAGGTACACGTAAAAGCTTCATATGCCACCATCTTCATAATTACCATGTGTGTGTTGGTCGTTGAGATGGCAAGAGTGTGTTTGATCTGTTTAGTTCTTGGTTATGAAGATGCTTTTACGGTAACAAAAAAGGTGCTTTTGGGGGGAAATCTTGGGGGGAACTTTTGGTGGGAACTTTTGGCGGGAACTTATGGTGGGAAGTTTTGGCGGGAAGTTTTGGCGGGAAGTTTTGGGGGGGAAGTTTTGGCGGGAACTTATCGTATACAACGATACCCTGTCGGCTACTCATTTGAACATCTCGTATACAACGATACCCTATCGACTACTTATTTGAACATCTCGTATACAACGATACCCTGTCGGCTACTATTTTGAACATCTCGTATACAACGATACCCTATCGACTACTCATTTGAACATCTCGTATACAACGATGCCCTATCGGCTACTTATTTGAACATCTCGTATACAACGATACCCTATCGACTACTCATTTGAACATCTCGTATACAACGATGCCCTATCGGCTACTTATTTGAACATCTCGTATACAACGATGCCCTATCGCCTACTCATTTGAACATCTCGTATACAACGATACCCTATCGACTACTTCTTTGAACATCTCGTATACAACGATGCCCTATCGGCTACTTATTTGAACATCTCGTGTACAACGGTACCCTATCGACTACTAATTTGAACATCTCGTATACAACGATACCCTATCGACTACTCATTGAACATATCGTATACAACAACACCCTTTGAACATCTCATATCGAGTACGTCTTTGAACATCTCGTATACAACGATACCCTTTGAACATCTCGTATCGACTACTCCTTTGAACTTCTCGTATACAACGGACATTCCTTTGAACATCTCGTATACAATGGACATTCCTTTAAACATATCTGATACAACGATACCCTATCGACTACTCCTTTGAAAATCTCGTATACAACGGACATTCCTTTGAACATCTCGTATACAACGATACCCTATCGACTACTCATTTGAACATCTCGTGTTAAGCGATACCCTATCGACTACTCCTTTGAACATCTCGGATACAACGATACCCTATCTACTACTCCTTTGAACATCTCGTATCGACTACTCCATTGAACATCTCGTATACAACGATACCCTTTGAACATCTCATATCGACTACTTCTTTGAACATCTTGTATACAACGATACCCTTTAAACATCTCGTATCGACTACTCTTTTGAACATATCGTATACAACGATACCCTTTAAACATCTCGTATCGACTACTCCTTTGAACATCTCGTATGCAACGATACCCTTTGAACATATCCTATCGACTACTCCTTTGAACATCTCGTATACAATGATACCCTTTGAACATCTCGTATACAACAACACCGTTTGAACATATCGTATACAACGACACCATTTGAACATCTCGTATTTTGGGGGGAAGTTTTGGCGGGATATTTTGGGGGGAAGTTTTGGCGGGATATTTTGGGGGAAGTTTTGGACATCTCGTGTACAACGATACCCTATCAACTACGAATTTGAACATCTCGTGTACAAAGGTACCCTATCGACTACTAATTTGAACATCTCGTATACAACGATACCTTATCGACTACTTATTTGAACATATCGTGTACAACGATACCTTATCGACTACTAATTTGAACATCTCTTATACAACGATACTCTATCGACCACGACGTTGAATATCTCCCAATCGACTACTCCCTTGAACATCTCGTGTACAATGATACCCTATCGACTACTTTGTTTAACATCTCGTGTACGACGATACCCAACTGACTCATTCGTTGAACATCTCATGTATGACGATATTATATCGACTATTCTGTTGAGCATCTCGTAAAGTATGATACCCTATTGACTACTCTATTGAACATCTCGTATACGACGATACCCTACCGACTAATCCGTTGAACATCTCGTATACGAAGATACCCTATCGAATTCCCCGTTGACCATCTTCTATACGACGATGCCTTATCGACTATTCCGTTAACATCTCGTCTACGACTATACCATATCGAATACTCTGGTGAACATATCATATACGACGATACCCTATAGGCTACTCCGTTGAACATCTCATATACGACGACACCCTATCGACTAGTATGTTGAACATCTTGTATACAAAGCTATCCTATCGACTACTTTGTTGAACATCTCGTATACGAAGATACCCTATAGACTACTACATTGAACGCCCCGTACACGAACCTACCCTATCGACTACTCCGTTAAACATCTCGAGTACGACGATACCCTAACGATTCCCCTGTTGAACATATCGTGTACAAGGATACCCCATCGACCACTCCGTTGACATTTATTATGTCTATGATGTATTTTATGTCGATACGTGGTGGTGTATATGCGTGAATGTGTAACTATATCAAAAAATAAAAAGGAACAATCATGTTTGTGAGAAAATCGTGGGTAATTTACCCACCGATTTGCCACAAAACATTTTCAGTTATCCCGCCTATGTTTTCCAAAAAGTTAAATTGGCCCGCCTTTATTTTTCCCCAAAAGTTAAATTAACATTTGCCTTACATTTTCTATGCAACTATCTTTAACCTCACACACATCCCACATCCTCCGCCGTTATTTTATTAATCGCATCTCATGTTATCTCTTTTGTTATTGAAGGAAACCATATTAATTGAATCATCAATTTGGGGTTATCAATCCTCGATAGTCATCATCACTTCTAATTTTCGGCCATATATCCATAGATCAAGTACTTGAATGTGTTATATAATTAATTGAATCATCAATTTGAGGTCTTTATGGGTCAATTTATTGTTTGGGTTTCAGGAAATAGGATTCATGTAAAACCGAATCTATATGATATTGGAACATCGGATCTATGAGACCCTGAGAAGTTAATTAGATTTGTTGCTGGTAACTATGGTATGTGATGATTCTTATTGCAACTTCTTTTCTAGTTTTGTTGGAAATACGTTTCTCCCAATAAAGTCTCGGTCACATCTTAGTTAGCATAGATCACGAGATATAGACTATTTAGAACTTTGTCTTTTGGAGCGACCTCCCTTAGGGGGAGATTGTTGGAAATACGTTTTACGTATTTATGAAGGATCGGTCGCTCCAACGATAATTATGTAATGGGCTCGTGATCCATTTAGTTTATGTATAGTCCATATAGCCCACATGTAGGGTGGGCTATATATATCCCCTCCTAGCATGTTAGGAGGGGTTGTTCGTTGTTCATTTTACACATTTCACTAATCTATCTTTACTTTCTCTCTCTACTTTTCTTTTTTCTCTCTTTTTCTCTCTTTTTCTCTCTCTACTCCATCCTCTCCTTCCTTCATCTTTCTTATATTAATCAACCATCTTTATACATCAAATCCATCAAATCCAACATGTAGGATAGGCCAATAATTACGTAGACCTTCAATTGGTATCAAGAGCCAAGGTTTGATTGGTTTATTCTTGCTTTTATTTCTTTTTGATTTTGGTGGGTTTTGATTTAATCAAGCTTTTATATTAAAAAGTTTGTATTTTTTTATATATAAAGTTTGTGTTTTTATGTTTTAAATCATAAAAAGTTTGTATTTTTCATATAAAGTTTATGTTTTTTATGTTTTAAATCATAATTAAATCGTTGATTTACTTATTTTATATAAAAATCACAAATCTTTTATTCAAAAATCAATTTTTTTTATATAATCAATTTCCATTTTAATTTTTTTATTATTCGTTTTCTCTTTTATCAGTGTGTTATAATCAGTTTTTTATAATCATTTTTTATAATTTTTTTATATACAGTTTGTTCATCAGTTTTTTATATCAGTTTGTTCCTATCTGGGTTTTCCATTTTTTTATATCAGTTTGTTCCTATCTGGGTTTTCCATAATCAGTTTGTTTTTTATAACCTTTTTAATTTTTTTATAATCAGTTTTTTTTATATAACATTTTTTTATCCTTTCTGGGTTTCGAGTTCTGTCCAAAAAAAAAAAAAACCTGTCCAAAATCTGTCCCATCAATTTTTCAACATCATTAAACTTCCGGACGAACAAACTTCCGGACGAACAAACTTCCGGACGAACAAACTTCCGGACGAACAAACTTCCGGACGAACAAACTTCCGGAAGAACAAACTTCCGGACGAAGAAAGTTCCGGGTGAACGAAAAGTTCCGGGTGAAGAAAAGTTCCGGGTGAAGAAAAGTTCCGGGTGAACGAAAAGTTCCGGATGAACGAATAGTTCCGGATGAACGAAACTTCCGAATGAATGACACTTCCGAATGAATGAAAAGTTCCGGATGAATAAATTCTTCCGAATGAACCATTTAAAACATAACGGGACCAGACTCGACTACTCTTTTCTCGACACAACAAACTCACCCCTAACATCAACACACCATTAAAAAAAACAAGAAAAAGTTGATCTCAAAACACCCTCTCACCTTAACACTCCCAAGACTCGAACTCACACACTACCAACCAAAGACACCAATATCTAAACACCATCTCGACAAGAACAGACCCCCCCTTTACATCCGTAAGATCTCAGATTCATTTTTTTCGTGCTTGCACATGCAACCCGAGATCTTTTAGATCTCTCACGAAATTAATTTAATCATCATCGATTTTTGTGAGGTTTAACCCTTTTTGATTTTCGAAGGTAAAGACACAGAATCACAAATCCGTCATCCTTTTGTCTTTGTTTCGTTTCAAAAAATTAAACGGGAATTAATACATTCATAACGAAAATTAAATACCTACCCGAGACCTGTAAACAGATCTTTAAGACATATCCGAGTGACGATACTCTCATTTGAAGTAGGCACTAATTATCAAAGATAATAATAAGGGTTTATGTTTTCGGCGTTGTGGTTAGATGGTTGTCTTAAATTATCAATATAGATGAGTGATCTGAGGTGGAATAGATGTTGATTCGCTTTATTTTGACCATCTATTTAGTGTCTGTGTCTAGTTTTGCTAGTATGAGAAGATGGTGGCTGTGTAAATTAGCTTTGAGAGAGTTTTTCAGATTTAGTTTTTGAGGTTTTTGTGAGGAGAGAGAGAGATAAACGAGTATTGGTGATAGGTTTTATTGGGAAGAGACGTGTGAGTTTGTTTTTTATATTTAGGTGAGACGGAGAAAACAAAGATCCCTTATCACTGACTTTCTGCCACGTTTTATTTTTTATTAAGACGGAGAAAACAAAGATCCTTTATGACTGACTTTCTGCCACGTTTTATTTTTTATTAAGACGGAGAAATCATGGGTGTTGGGACACGTATTCTTTCAAACATTATATCAGATTTTTTTTACTTTTATATTTATTTTCTAATTTAAGTTAACTTTTTAATTTAGTAATTTAATTTAGTTAAATACCAATTTTATGTTTTACGTTTTGCTAAGTTAAAACGAATCGTGTAAAAGTAATTTTGTTTAATTGGTTGTCGGGCCGTTTACTAGTTTAACCGAAGGTTGGTTTAATTAGTTTACGGGCTTTCTATTTGGCGTGAGCAGTGGTTGAATAGGACTCCGTTTTAATTTATCATCGTTTGAGCCGCCAAGAAACTCTTCAGCGAAAAGATATATATTATTAAACAAGGATTTTTAAGACTTTTTACCGGATTTTTCATTGGTTTTGTCATATTCCGTGAATTTCTGTCTGTACACTTCTTCAAGAACTGCAAAATCACGACTACAACCACAAAATTTAATGGATTTTTTGAACTCGACATCGAACGAGGGAGAAGCGCATAAAATGCAAGACAAAATTAGAAAAAGTGTCATCACTTTATTTCAAATGCTTTAGTCTCATCTTGTCACTCTTTCAAGGATTCAAGGAGGGAGCGAATTTGTGACAATCTTTGGTCAAGATCGTCATATGTTCATCGACTCAATATTCACCACTTTGACCCAACTCGCCGAGCAACTCACCAATGAAAGCTTTAATCACTCTGAATCGGCACTTGCGTATAAGGCTCTTGTGACACAACTCACGCCTTTCCTCCAATTCAATATCATCAAGTCTGAAAGTTTAATGCTTTGCCAATCATTTCTTCGAGATACACATACCGAGCTTCGAGTTTTCTGTGATACAATTTTGAAACTCATGTCATCGGTCTCGTCTTCGATTTATGAAAGATCACAACTTCAGCAAGTGTATGATAATGGAGTGCAAGAATCAATGACGCAGATTCAAGAGGAGATTGATCATACGGTTGACAACTTGGAGCATAACGATGGTAAGAGCACGGAATCAGGAGGACAACATGATACCAGTGGCACGTCGGGGAATGTTCACGAGATCTCTCTTGATGACACCTTACCCGTTTATGACGAAGAGCCTGCAAACATGGTACAATGTAATGTTGTTTATGATGTATATGCTGATGACATGCCGCATATTGAGCATTCTGAACCTAATTATGAAAAACATGGGATGGAAAAGAGTGATAGAAATACCACTTCTGATTCATTCGATGTGAGTCATAATGGGGGAGAAATTGTTCAAAATGCTAAACATCATGATAATTGTCCTATAACTGCTTCATTGACTGCTTCTGATTCCAAGATTAGAGAGCTCGAAACGATTGTAGCTCAACAATCAAAAGATCTTGAGGATGCCAAACTTGAAATTTCTAAGAAAACGGACAAATTTGAAACATACTTTGAAAAACTTGAAAAGTCAAACGTTGTTCTTGAAAGAAAATTGGATCAAAAAGTTTTAGATTCTAAAGCTGAAAAGGATAATCTTTTGAAACAAATTCAGTTACTAGAGTCTAAATTGGCATCCCAAGATAGAGTGCTTAAAGAGAATGAGACATTAAAGGCTCAAGTACAGGAAAAGGTCTTTGCTATAGCCGCGTTGAAAAACGAGTTAAGGAAAAATAGAGGACCTAGTGTGGACACCAAGCTTGAAAAACCATCAATCTTGGGGAAACCGCCTATAAATCAGTTCGTCAGACAACCGACTGTCAGACAACCTACTGCTTTTAGATCCGAGCGACCACAATCCTCGAGACCGCGGTTTGCCTCCCAAGTTGATTTGGTTCATCTTTCTAGACCAGACACTCCAACAACTAGGCCCTATGTGATCACTCCAGCTTTAGCAAGACCAAATCATATGATTGCCTCTAGTTTCCCTAAAAATACTAAGACCACGTCTAGAACTAGTTCAAATGACGTTGGCCATAAATCTGGTCTAAGGGAAGTTATGCAAAAGACACATGTAAGAGATAGCAATGTCAATCCTAGTCACATGCCTTCTAGATTACCCAACACTGCTAACCGTAGCATGTCATCTCCTAGGAGCATCGATCAATCATCTAGCAATTACTCGGACATTAAATATGCTACTTGTAAAACAGGTAGAAAATGTGTCTTTACGGCAAATCATGACTCCTGTATCAAAAAATTGCTTAATGAGGTGAACTCCCGTGCTAGACTTAAATCCCAGTGGGTTGCTAAAATCAAACCCGTTGGCAAAATGTGGCGCCCCACTGGTAGAACTTTCACTCTTGTAGGAAACGAGTGCCCTTTAACTAGGATAGTCTCTGAGTCTACGAAGACTACTAGGGAGGAAATTGCAAAGGATGATACATCACTTAAGCCTGAACTTAAGGTTTTCTATAAAAGGAAACGTTTGCCAACTAAGACAAGTGAATCATCCCCTCAGGCCACCTCTGACACAAGAAAAGAAAACCGTGAACCCCCACGTGCTTCTAAATAGATATCTCTAACCCATGCAAAAGTATACAAACTCCTAATGAGAATGCAGGTACCAAAGTTGATGTTCTAAAAGAACGAAGCGGTCCAATCATTGTATACCGTTCAACTAAGGACACTCTCAGAGTTTGGTTGCTGAAGAAGCAGATATCAGAGAAACTAGTATCTCAAGGGATTCATAGTTAAAGCTTACACAGGACTTATAGTCACATCACAGACTATAACTCGCTCTTCAAAGAAAGGAAAGTTTATCGCCGATGATAAACTTAGCCTTATAACGAGAAATTAATTTTTCTCGGGCATGAGCTTATCTCAAAAACATTCCAAGTTTTTAAGCTCATGCACTATGGATCCTCGTTAAATGATAGACGACAACCCGGACTTCAGAGACAGGGAAGTTTATCTACGCAACGATAACTTACCCTCTTAACAAGAAATTAAGTTTTCTTGGTCACGAGCTTATCCTAAAACCATTCAAAGGTTTTAAGCTCGTGTATATGGTTTATCATTAAATATCAGATGGTAACCCGTGCTTCAAGGAGAGTTTATCGCCGATGATAAACTTATCCTAACAACGAGAAATTAAGTTTTCTCGGGCATGAGCTAATATTAAAAACATTCGAAGTTTTTAAGCTCATGCACAATGACTTACAGTTAAATGTCAGACTGTAACTCGAAATTAAAATAAAGGAAAGATTATCTTTTATGATAACTTATCCTCTTAACGAGAAATTCACCTTTCTCGGTCATGAGCTTGTATTAAAACATTCGAAGTTTTAAGCTCAGAAAGGAAAGTGTATCTTTTAAATACGAGAACTTTTCCTCGTAACGAGAAATTAACCTTTCTCGGTCATGAGATTTCCGTTAAAACAGTCAAAGTTTTCAAGCTCATGAAAACGACTTCTAAGTAAATGTCAGCTTAGGACTCGTTCTTCAGATAAAAGGAAAGTTTATCGCCGATGATAAACTTATCCTTCACAACGGGAAGTTTACAACTTCTCGGACTTGAGCTCGTTTTGTAAGATATTCAACATCTTAACCTCAAGTAATTGGTTTTCAAAACTTTGAACACAATTTTTCGAGAATTTCTCAAAAGGTTTTTCTAAATCTTTCAAAATTGTGTGTTCAAAAATGTTTTGATAAAAAGTGCATGTCTTCTGGAATCGATAATATTTACGTCTAGAAATGTCATTCAATAATGACACGGGGTTGTAAATAAAGTTCGAGCACAAGTTCAAACTTTTAAAACATGCTCAAAATGGTTTGCTATTATTTCAGATAGCAACCCGCTTTTCATAATCAAGTCAAGTATTTCACCGGAAAGCTTTGACTCAACAACGGGAATTAATTTTCTCGGGGACGTGACGAGGTGACCATCATTCATGAACAAGAACCATGTGAATCTTTCATATGATGTTCTCCATCATTCAGGTCCAACCTCGTAAATTGCTAATATTGTGAATTCATTATCATATATGATCTTTGCACGTGATAAATACCTTACACTTATGTTTAAAAGGTATTTAATTTACGTTTCAAGTACACCCTTATTAATTTGAGGGGGAGCTTGTGTAATTCATGAAGATAATTGGATTTGCATTTTTCTTCCCAAATTTTCTTAAAACGCTATTAAATCAGTTGATATTAAAAACATTGATTGAGTTAATATTTTTAATATGGGGGAGAAAATGTGATTTAATATGGGAAATGATTAATCACAAATGGTTTGACTTAACGTGCTAGCTCATCCCGACACGTGCGAAATATTTTCGGATATCGTGGCATATGTTAAGGGGGAGCAAAATGGATTTGCACTTCAAAATGGATTTCATGGTGACATACACTTACCCAAAACATCTCTATTCACGATGATGAAGATTGTGGTGACATAAGGATGGTAGGATAGGTTAAAGTCCAATGATTCCTCTTGAACCGGAGGAATCTTCCCAAGGACATTCCATAGCTAGAAATAGTAGTCCTTAGGAAAGATGGAGAAAGATTGTGAATGTAGCTGAATGCCGACCAAGTACTTAAGTTAGCACTGGAACAATCACAACAAGGTGCTAGTGATGACGTATTAGTAAGCATTGAAGGGGTTGAAGAATGAAAAAGAATTGTAAAGATAAAGGGTGTAAAGAAAGAAGCCCTCCTTACAACTTAGGTTGAAACCGGGTCAATACATATGCTATTAAGATCATTGTTTAATGATTCTTAATATTGAAAACAGACATCATGGACCCAGTGATGCAATGCACAACCCATCCCAGCTAACTCAGATATCTCTCAAAAGATATTTGTTTTAATCACACGAAGACAACGCATTATCTATTGATTTATTCACTCCGAATAAATTGGTATTGAAAAGGTGGCACTCCTCTCCAGCCTCCGATCACTAAAAATCCAAAATGCACGATCGAGTCTAGAGTCATTTGAGATCATCAAATATCTCATTAGGACACACTTTCATATTTCCTTGCTTCTTCGCACACTGTGAAAAGTAAGAAAGATCTTAAGAGTCCTACGCAAAATCTTCATGATCTTGCCTGAACATCCGAGTAATACGAAAGTATTTACAATGAAGATGGAAATCCTTCTTGAGCGAATATCAAAAAGCTCATGGTAGGTGACTTGTGCGATTCTTTATGAATCAAACTTGTGATAACTGGAAAGCAACAGTGGTTTAATTCTTAAATGAATTTAAACACGTTCCAGGCCTCTACGCAATATCTTAGTGATCTTGCCCGAACATTCAGAGTAATACTATTAAGTAGTTACAGTGACGAATGGAAATCCTTCTAGTGTTAACATCAAACAGCACTTGGTAGGTAACTTGCAAGATTCTATATGAATCAAGCTAGTGACAACTGGAAAGCAACGACGGTGCGGTTCTTAATTGAACTTCACTTGTTCCAGGAACATGAATTGACGGCTTCAAATCATGCGGATAAGATTATCCAAATGATTCACTCTTTACGTTCGCAGTCAGCTTTGGACGGTCGAGTAAAGAGAACGGGTTTACCCGCGAAATCTTGTCAGGGAGGTTCTTTATTGAAACTACCTGCCACAAGTACGATATTTAATATCGTCCAACGGTCTTCACCGACCGGAGGTAAAATGCTACCGAACTAGAATGAAATGTTCAAAGCCATTTCATCCGTGTATACTGTTTGTTGCTAACTGCCTGATGCAGCGTAACAAGAAGGTGGCATTGCGGTGTACAATCCAGAAGAAGTCGTCACCACATGCTTATACTACATACAATTAGTACTTCAACAAATTCAAGAAAGCCCGAAGGTCAAGTCTTCCGCTGTATCAACTCTGAAGCTTTCAAGAATTTAAAAGTATAAGTATGAGGAACATGAAGTCACGAAGAGGCAAATATCACAAGTGAAGAATGCACAAGGTCAAGGCAAGGAAACATGCTCAAGACTAAAGTCAAAGATCACATCAAGCATATTCACAAGAACAAGATCGAAGACTCAAGCATAGATGCTAGGTTTAAGATTTTGTAAAAAGATGTGACCTCCCTTCGGGGGAGATTGTTGGAAATACGTTTCTCCCAATAAAGTCTCGGTCACATCTTAGTTAGCATAGATCACGAGATATAGACTATTTAGAACTTTGTCTTTTGGAGCGACCTCCCTTAGGGGGAGATTGTTGGAAATACGTTTTACGTATTTATGAAGGATCGGTCGCTCCAACGATAATTATGTAATGGGCTCGTGATCCATTTAGTTTATGTATAGTCCATATAGCCCACATGTAGGGTGGGCTATATACATCCCCTCCTAGCATGTTAGGAGGGGTTGTTCGTTGTTCATTTTACACATTTCACTAATCTATCTTTACTTTCTCTCTCTACTTTTCTTTTTTCTCTCTTTTTCTCTCTCTACTCCATCCTCTCCTTCCTTCATCTTTCTTATATTAATCAACCATCTTTATACATCAAATCCATCAAATCCAACATGTAGGATAGGACAATAATTACGTAGACCTTCAAGTTTTCATTTATTCACAATTCTCATGTTATTTTACTGTATTTTTTGGGTCAAAGTGTGAAACTTTGCTTTGCTAATGGGAGTCTGCAAGATTAATTGAAATGACTTATTTTAACTAAACTATGATTTGCTACTGGAAGCTTTGCATTGTCTTGTTGATGTTACCTTAATTTCAACATTTAGTAATTATGATGGCACATAAAATTATTACTAAAGTCTGCAACATTTAGTAGTTATGCTAACTGCAACACTCTTTTGTTGTTATTTTCTATCTTTGTAAAAAAAGTGAAACATTTTATTCTTAAAGACATAAAATTTTGCTTACAGAAATGTTGCTAAGGATCATATTGCCTGATTCATCGAATTGCATGATAACACATGGAAATTTGTTAATATGATCATAAGCTTTTTGAATTTTACAATTGTGTTTTATTAAGTTTATTCAAACGAACTCTCAAATAAGCATTAAGCCGAAAAAACAAGCTAACAAACACCCAATTTTACATATCTAGGATGACAATTTCTATTCTCTTTTGTAACAGTTGGTTAGAAAGTTCAAACTGGATGGGAATATTGAAATGCAGGTATCGACAGTTATGACTAGGGGTGTCAGTAAGGTCGGGTTGACCCGACCCGAACCTGAACCTGAACCTGGTAAGGCTTATCGGGTCAGGTTAAAAAATCTTGTCGGGATGGTTTGACCCGAACCCGATAACCCGACATTATTATCGGGTCGGGTTCGGGTTAAATAAAATATGTTGTCGAGTTATCGGGTCAAACCGATAAGACCCAAATATAGAATTTATTTATTATTATTAATTTTTTTAACGCCTATTAGTCTTTTCACCGAATGTGTGTTTGTGTTTGTTCTAAAATAGAAAATGTATCTGTTTCTTTCTTGTTGTATATACTTTATTAGTCCTAATTTGTAACATAGAAACTTATCATGTCAACATCACACTCGTTGATTTATAAGCCTACGAAATACATGGCAAATTTGATACTGTTATTGTTTTTCATCACATAGAAAGATTTAAAAATTGCCTACTGTGTTCATTTTAATATAGTTAATTAGTGGTTTCTTAGTCTGATAATGTTTGTTTATATTCGTTTCTTAAAGTGATCAGTAGGGTCTCAAGTCTCAACTCTGTTGTTATGAATTATCTCATTATCATTAAGCTTGATTGAATATTGCTTTTGATTGTCCCGTTTAGAAAAGACAACCCGATTAACCCGAACGACCCGACCTGATAACACCCGACCCTAATACCACATGAACCCGATGGGCTGTGGTATAATGTTTGTATCATGAAGTTTATATAGCTTGTATCATGAAGTTTGATCACATGGGTTGTGGTATAATGTCTGTATCACATGGGCTGTGGTTTAATGTCTGTATCATGAAGTTTGATCACATGGGCTGTGGTATAATGTCTGTCTCGACTCAGGATAATAGATATGAACTCGTACATTTGGATGACAAACTGGGGATGTGGTATAATGTCTGTATCATGAAGTTTATATAGCCTGACATAACTAACTGCATTCTTTGGGTCATGTAAGCAGACTGTAATATATACACTGTAAGTGTGAACGTATCATGCATAAGATATTTATTGTCTCATGTAATGGAAAAGATCATTTGGCTTACAAGGTATTACTATTGCTGATCTAACAAGCTACTTATTGTTGAAATTGCAGATGCAAACTGAGAAGTACATGGGTGTGGCACAAATATCTGCCAGAATCATCAGCCGATGCGCAAACCATACACTTCCGGTAAATAAACTTTCTTAGATAGTCACTTTAATCCAACTCATTTAACTCTTTAAATCTTTCATAAACAGGAACTTAGGTAAAATTCGAATGAAGAAAAGAATAGGGTAAAGGATAACGAGGATCTTTGCGACTCTACAAAAACTATTTAAGCTCCCAAGTTAAAATCTGAGTGGTCTATGTTCTCCATTTCATCGCCAGAAGGTAACCCTACACCAACCACAAGTTCTGGTATGTCCCGAGATGTTCTAAGTCCTGCAAAGTCTACATCAGATCCTATCTAGTTGATTCAGCATTAGGCTCTAGTTTTTTTGTTAGAAGGTAGAATTATTGAGTTGTAGTATGTAGATAATACTTTAGGATATGGATTTATGTCCAACGTGTGACACATTTATATATCCCATTGAACTAGATTTGTATATTTCAAGTGATTTATTAATGGTTATTATTGTTTCAAATATCAGTTTTTCATATTTGTAGATTCTGGAATCCTAGAAATATCAATTTATAATACGAATACTACGGGATTTAGCCACCTGTTTCCCATGGATTAATGTTTGCTAAAATGTGTGGGAAATATGTGGGAATAAATCTGGGGGAAATCAGTGGGAAATTTGTGGTAAACACATGGAACATGGTTAAACCACTCCTTTTGTGTGAAAATTGGTTGATAAAAACCGTGGGAAATCCGTGGGAAAATAGTCAACGCTCTGTGGGAAAATCCGTGAGAAAAATATTTACCCACGGGGTTTTTAGCAACGGAATAATTCCGTGAAAAATCTGTGGGAAAGGGCCCTTTCACACGGAATTTCCCACAGATAGTTGCTGTGGGAAAACGCTGTTTGTGTAGTAGTGAGGGGAGCTCGTTGCAGAACGCGTGCATCAAATTTTCGTCGTGCCAAGCATAGGACACACAGTAGGCATCTACTTTTAAATTTGTTTTTGTTAATTATTATAAATAAATTAGTAATTTGGTTTTGGATTTTTTACTCACAGAATTATATAGAGTCAAATAGTTAACGATATACTACTTGAGTAACTCAAATATTTAAAAATAGATATTTAGATGGTTAACTATTCGAGTCAAATAACCATTTTATTATATATAAAAGCGAATAGTTAACGGTATACTAATTGATTCGGTGGTTGAATCGACAGGGTCGGCCTTAGTATTGGGTGAGGTGGGTGACGGCCTAGGGCAGCAAAAACTTAGGGGCATCATATTTTATATTCATGTTACATTGTTTGTAGAAAGGAAAGAAAACGAAAAATCAGAAAGAAGAATTGTTTGAGGAAAAAGATTATGTTAAGAGAAAGTAACAAATCAAATGTTTTATACGGAGTAAATAATAAGGGAAATGCAATTAAAAATATATTATCTGTTACCTGTTCGATTTTTTATTTATTTATGTAACTCTTTGCTTTTGTTTACTATGCATGCATGTGTTCTCTAATATTTTTATAGGAAAAGCATTTTGACAAGTGCTCTATCGTAAATTTGTAATGAAATTCAGTAGGGGTGTGCACGATTCGGTTTAGGTTGGTTTTTGACTAAAATCGAAACCGAACCGACATAGTCGGTTTTTAAAAAACTAAAAACCAAAATTGTTCGGTTTTGAGCGGTTCAGTTTTTTTGGTTTGTAATCGGTTTCGGTTCGGTTTTTCGGTTTTTTTGGTTTTAAAATCGTTTATATTTGGGTACGCCCGATTTAGATTAAAAAACTTGTTTTGCGTGTAAAAATAGTTTTTTTTTTTATTTTCAATCTAAGCCTAATAATGTTTATCTCAAATTTCTAATCTATAAATACACACATATTTTTAAGATAAACACACATGCAAATAAATATGCGTAAGCGACCCAGAAGGCGGTAAGGACCGCGATAAATTGGGTGCCCCCAGAGGCCCCAAGTCCACTAGAGCAATTATATATTGTCAACTAAGCACAAATATATATCAAACACGCGTATAAACAATAAAATAAATATATTACTCCTATTTCCCTAAAAGAACGAATATTAATTTATAATTTTGATATATTACTTATTTATTTATATTATATTATATTTATATTTTTTATATAATAAAATGGTTCGGTTCAGTTCGGTTTTTACGGTTCGGTTTTTGGATGAAAACCGAAACCGAACCGAAACTTTTCGGTTTTTAAAAAACGTAGAAACCGAACCATCGGTTTTTATATTCGGTCGGTTTTTTCGGTTCGGTTTTTTCGGTTTTTTGGTTCGGTTTCGGTTTTTCGGTTTTTTTTGCTCACCCCGAAAATTCAGTCAGTTTTATTCAGATTGTAGTCTTAGGTGGTGTTTAATAAAGACTTATAAAGTCTTAATTGAAAAATAGGAATATTAATTAAGTCATCATTGAGTTGTTTGTTTTATGTTTAATTTTAACAAGTGACTTTTCAGAAAAAGCCAGCAAGAGGATGCTTTTCATATTAAGTCATGACTTATTATCATTATTTTATATATTTATCCTCTAACTTCTTTATTTATTTAATTCTAAAGGGTATAGCAGTCATTTTTCTCAATTCAGACACTTTATTCAGCAAAAAAAACAAACACTTATATACCCGTTTATAAACAGACAACATATATTTTAACAGACACTTTAATTTCACAGGACTTAATAAAAAAAATTAACCAAACAAGCCCTTAGCAAAATAAGTATTCAGTCTTAAGGTTTTTTAGTCTTAACAACATTTTTAAGTCTTACAACATTTTTAAGTCTTAACAAAATAGAATTTCATGTTTACGAAAGCAAAAGTTACATTCAGTGCATGAGTAATTAACTTCTCAAGATATAATATTCTTAATGTTTGGTGCGGTATGGATTTTGTGGTGCGGTTTTACGGGTAAATTCACAATCGCACCGCATTTACGATTTTTCTTTTTTCTTAAAACCGTTCCACCGGTTTTTGTCGTGGTGCGGTTTTTTCGAGTTTTATGATTTGCGATACGGTTTCTGTTCACTCAATATATAATATTGTTAATTACTCATGCACATTCCGTGAACATCAAAGGTGGTATATATATATATATACAATATTGTTAATGTGCATGAGTAATTAACTTCTCTATATATGGGTGAGGTTATTTTCAGAACCAAATAAATGTACAGAACTGTGAGAACCACCTTTTTACTCTTAAAATGCACATGTATATTTATCGGGTTAGTTCATTAGGTAGAAATACATGAATTTTCATTGTCGTAGGTCACTAGGAACATGTATGCTAGGACCATGCACATGTATTTGTTTTGTATGTATGATAACTATCTTTTCGTCGGATAATATGAAAACACATGTGCACTCTTCATATCGCTCATAATAGTCGGATCTATAAGTAATAAAACAGTTATTAAATGTTAATTTAAACATAATAATGAAAATACATATGCATTGTTATGAGTATAAAGATGGTTCTCGCAGTTCTATACATTTATTTGGTTCTGAAAATAACCTTACACCTCTATATATAATATAATATTGTTAATTACTCTTGCACATTCCGTGAACATCAAAAGTATATATATATATAATATTGTTAATGTGCATGAGTAATTAACTTCTCTATATATAATATTGTTAATGTGCATGAGTATATAATATTATGAATGTGTTAGTGAACTCGCACTAAGTTTTTTTTTTTTTTCTACACATTAGCTTGATTTCTCGATGAGCGCTCAACTTGATTAGGTCCAAAATTTTAAAGAATTGTTTGTTACTAGGGGCATTTTTTTTCTCGTTCAGGGCATTTGAAAACTCAGGACTGACTTTGCGAATCAATAATCGTCGACTCCATCAGGTTGACTTGGTGGTCAAATCAGTGAACTAGTGACTCGACAGGGTTGACTGGTGACTCAATCGGGTTGGCCCGATGATCGAACTCGTAACCCGGTAACTCGAACGAGCGGACTCGACGTTGATCTCGTAACCCGATAAATTAATTAAACTGCCCCGATAGTTAAATCTGTACCAGGGACGGAGCTACGTTAGAAGGTGGGTTGGCCAAGGCCCACCCCAAAAATTTGCAAATTAGTAGGAGTAATACAGGTATTTTGTCACAAGTTATATTATACAGGATATTTAGTTATTTCTGAATGGATCTGGCCCACCCAATTGGTATCCTGAAAGTATTTAGTAGCAATTTTATAACAGTGTACTTAGTACAATTGTGAGTGGTAACTTGTAACTATTATCGATGATACTAGGCGGTTTTTTCATGAGATAGCAGATTCAGTTTATCATTTTTCGGCCCACCCAAGATCTAAATCCTAGCTCCGTCACTGATCTGTACCATGTTGATTTGATAACAGTGTTACGTTATGACTTATGTATTGCCATAGGATTTTGGCACCCAACAAAATTACGATATCACCGTTCAAAAGAAATACTACCGTAACAATAAATAAATAAAGTTATGGAATTGATTTTGATTAAAGGAATTTAAGTTAAAAAAAAGTTGAAAATTCTTTTGAGTGAGTAGGGTTTCGTTTAGTTCGTTGTAATTTAACGTAATTTAACATATTTGTAATTTAAATTGCATTACATAGTCATTTGGTTCGCAGAATCGCAGAATCGCATTAATGGAGTCAAATAATCATTTTATTATAAAATCTATAACATTAAAAAATAATTTCGTTGTAACATCAAATTTTTTTATAAACAAAATGAAATTAACATTTTTATTTAAACTCGAATTTTATTAATAAAAAAATATTATAAATAACATTAAAAACAACATTAATTTAAATACTATTTATAAGTGGTATTTATATAAAAAAAACTGGATGTTTTTCAGCTCACGCGGGCCCAATCCAATTAAATGGGTTAAATAAAAATGAAACTAAACCAACATGGGTGGGCTTAATATATCTCCCAAAAAGCCCAATCCAAAATCCAAAAATAGTAAGTTACTATATATTCTCTGTTGCCTGACAATTTCATCGCGCTGTAGCGGGCTATAGCGTGAAGCGTAGCCTCCACGTTATGAAATAAGTTAAAATCTCGTCTCTAGACGTAGCGTGCTAAAAAAACGACATAAAACGTGTAGTGTGGCCCCTTTTTTGAAGCTTTGGGCTATTTATTATACATGAACTTAATAATTTTAATATGGAGATAAATTTTTGAGTAACTACAAACCGATTTTGTTTTGAATTTGAACCGAAGTTTTGCTCTATTTTGTATCATGTAAAGAGTAAGTTATTAATTAACAAATTTAATTTTTTATGTATTTTTTTTAAACATGTTATATAAATATTAGTTTGTAAGTATTTTGTGGCGTTATATATCACGGTTTAAAAAACGTCAAAACTTCGTTATAGCTTGTGTAGCTTAAATCTTGGCAATATCGTTAAATTGCGCTTCACGCTATTTACGACCTACCTTGCTAATAAGTTTGATAAATACATGGGTTGAAAATGAAATTAAATCATCATGAATGGGCTAAATATATCTCTCAAAAAGCCCAATCCAAAAATAGTAAGTTATATATTTTCCGTGAACAGGTTTTAAGGTATTTAATATTCCGGGAAAAAAAAACAAACAAACGATCCGATCTAAAAATGGAAAGAGTGATGAGTAAGATACGTAATTTGGATGCGTATCCGAAAATAAGCGAGGATTTTTACAGCAGGACGTTATCTGGTGGTCTCATTACCATGGGCGTAATCACATGGGAGCCGGGTGTGGCACGAGCTACACCCGATTTTAGGCCACGAAGGGTAAATTTATTATAAAATATGTCTTTTTCTTGATACGTGCAAGTATTATATAAGCCGAAATGGGCTTATGTTATCGTATAAGCTAAAACAAACAGCCCCTTACTAATTATGACTAGGGCTAGACAGTGGAAAACCGGAACAGACTGAAAACCAATTTGGCCCAAAACACCGGACCGGAAAGTTCAGTCCATGTTCGGGTTGGTCCGGTCCAACAAAGGCTTATGTCTGGTTGTGCGTATTGCGTAAGACCGAACCGGACCAATGGCCGAAAATGATTAAAAGGTTGGACCAAGGACCGGAACAAATTACATTCCGTCTGAGTCGGTCCGGTATCTCGGTTCTTGCTATTTCTTTTTGCTACTTGCTACTACTTACGTCTACTCCTTACTGCAACTGCTATTAGTCCTTGCTACGGTTATTTTCGCCAAACATACCCTGCATATACGTTATGTTACCAAACGCTTTTATATAACAAAAATAGCTACACCTAACTAACTGCAACTCACTAATGGTAACAGTTAATTTATAAATCTCTTACAGTATTTGAAATGTTGATAAAAGAAGCGTTTAGCTTTTACATCATCTTAAAATGTGTAGTTTGTAATTACAGATAGCTTAAAACAAACATAAGTGCTAACGTTCCTAATGTTGCCAATAGGGGCGGAAGCAGGGCTAAAAGTGACCGCGTCACATTTTTTTTTAACTGTAGTACAAAGGAGAAACTAACAAAAATGTGTGATTTGCAATAAAATGAATTGAATTTAGTGAAACTTGCATGCACTGTTCACTTATTTATGGACGCTAGAAACACAATCCATTAGAACCGGGTGCATTTTGGATAATTCAGTATTAGGACTGCCGGACCCCTCTCTGTTCTGTCCCTGGTTGCCAGACATATATGTATAGGTATGTATGCCAAGAAGCTTTTAAGAGCGGGTAGCGTTTTCAATTGAAAGCTTTCATGTCATATTATACATTAGCGTGATCAGATAGGTTACTAAACACGTTCATAAAATATTATACACTACTAGTCACGTGTATTGCTAACTATAGATGCTAACAGCTACTGTTGCGAGTTTTGCCAAACATACCCGATGTGTATGGTAGACTAGTAGATTGGTGTTTGTTTTAGCTTATTTTGTTAGGCTTATCACTTGTGAGCTTGTGTTCAAGTTTTAAGTCATATTAATCTCGTAAACCTGAAAAAAATGTGATTGTGAAGTTCATACATCTAGAAAATAAGATAATACAAATAGATTGATTAAATTAGTTTTTAAAATAAATATGTTTCGTTTTGTATATGAAATTATGAAGCTACTATTGTAACAAGTTATATTTGTTTAGTAGTTAAACTAAGAGGATCTCGAAAAATAAATGTGTGCTTGTTCTTTGGTGTGTGGCGATTAGCTTTTGGAGCGTACAATCAGGGACGGAGCTAGGGGTATCCCGTGGGTGCCTAGGACACCTATAGATTTTTTCGATTTTCCCATTTTTTCCAAATATATCTTAAATGCACTCGGTGCTTTGAAATGAGTTTTCGGTCTTATTTAGTAATATATTTATAAAAATTGAACTCTATTATGCTATAAGGCGGTCATATTTTGTTCTGGCTTCGTCCCTGCGTACGATGCTTGTTTTGAAACGAGCGTTAAGCTTTTGCATTTTGTGTATGCTCATATTTGAAATGCTAATATAAGAAGCGTTTAGCTTTTACATCAGCTTTTAAACTTTATAATTTCTAATGCTGAAATCGTATCTTCCTTGTCATTCTTTTAGTTGTAGGTAGGGGTGTTATCGGGTTGGTCATGTCGGGTTGATTCAGGTTTTGACCCTAACCCGACCCTATAAACCCAATAAGCTAAGTTGGACCCGAATCAACGCGACCCTATAAGGTTTATCGGGTTGGGTTGACCCATTTGACACCCCTAGTTGAAGGTACCATCAGGACTATTTATTAACTAACTTTTTGAATTTTGATTATTCTATGTATTGAATCAAGTATTTTTGGGAATCAAGTCACTTATTTTTGGAATCGATACACAGAATAATCAAAATTCGAAAAATTAGTTATTAAATAGTCATATTGTAATGATGGTGCATACAACTCAAAAAGTGACAAGTAAGATACTTTTTTAGACAATAAGCTCATTTGTAGCTTGCTAGTGTCGCCAAACATATACTAATGCTTGTTTCGCAACAAGCTTTTTAGCTTCTGGATTTCTTTTAAGCGTTTACCTGGTGTATTTGGCGAAAATAGCGGGTTTCAGTAAGATGTTTGTTAACATATAGTAGAAACGCTAGTTGCTCGTAAATGCTACTAGAAGTAGCGTTCTGATTTGGAGTGTTTAGAAAAATTAGGAATGCTAGTTGCGTGTTTCCAAACAAGCATTGTGTACAATATGCTAACCGCTAGTTGCTAGTTGCTTCAAAATGCTCCTTAAAGCTCACTGCCAAACATGCCTCAAGAGCGTTTAGCTTCTGGATTTTGTTTAAAATGCTCTTACTTGAAATACTAATAAAAGAAACATTTAGCTTTTAGTCAACTTAAACTTTGTAATTTGTAATTATAGATTACGTTACCAAACGCTTCTATACAACAAACATAACCCGTAATTTTACTGATGTTACTACTACTGTTGCCAACAGGGCCGGAAACAGTGTTAAAAGTGACCGGGTCACAATTTTTCTAACTGTGATACAAAGGAAGAAGTTAACAAAAATGTGTGATTTTCAATAAAATGAATCGAGTTTAGTAAAAATTGGGTTCACTGTTCACTTATTGATGGACTAGCTAAGCAATAGCTAGAAATACAATCCATTAGGACGACGTGCATGTAGGAAAATTTGGTTTTCCGTCCCTGGTTGCCAAACATATACTTATAGGTATGTTTGCCAAGAAACTTTTAAGAACGGGTAGCGTTTTTAATCAAAAGCTTTCTTGTCATTTTATAGTTTAGCGTTATAGATCAGCTATGTGCCTACGTTACTAATTATTTTCATAAAACCATGTGCACTACTAGTAGATGATGCTAACAGCTACTTTTGCTAGTTTTGCCAAACGTCCCCAATATGTATGGTAGACTAGTTGGTGGTGTTTATTTTACTTTTAGTTTATTTTGTTAGGCTTATCGGTTATGAACTTGTTTTTAAGCCTGAAAAAACATTATTGTGAAAAATAATCCAAACAAAATTTGTTCGTAAGTCTGGAAACAAGCTGTTATATTAGTTTAAATAGTGATAAACTAAGAGGATTTGGAAGAATGCTTATTATGAACTATAAAATATTTGAATTCAGGACCCCCTTCTGCTCGGTGTTACGTACTTTGATGATTTACCGACAAGTGGTATCCGAACAAGTTAGGATTCAACAATGTATTCTTTTGTATACTAGAAATGTGTTGCGTATCTACTGTCTATCATGCATTTTAATCATTTATAGCCTTTATATGATATGATGACCATCCTCGATTAATCTTGCATCATCATCGTCTAGTGTTTGTTAACATAATGATCCTATATCAAATATATAACCCGCCAAGCTGCTGCTGTCTCTTTTGTCTAAAATAGCTTTCATGATTTTTGTGCTGTTCTCTGACCTGAATTACTAATAGCAGATTGTTAGAAAAACGAGTGCGGAGCAAAGAAAGGTTCTTCTCTTCTTTTGGACGTCAGTGAAGTATCTACCAGTAGAGGGGTTTAGCGGTTTAGCTTCAAGGCTATACATAATCAACTCCAATGATCGAGACCATTGACCGTCTGCGGTCTTCTCATACATGCTTCTACCAAATATGTTTTCCTGCTTACCCATCAATGTGGTTTCATATAAATGATACCTTCCAAGCTTATATGGAGAATATTTTCCTGGTGTGGTGAACCCGGTACGTCTTTTTTTCTCATTTTGTACTGGTATATACGCGGATGTTATATAGCGGCTCATCCCGACTATAACCGAACCGAACCGACTTGTTTCGGTCTTACGTTTGTCGTTAATTCGGTTTCGGGATACCTTCCTTATTTTTGTAATTGATATACCATATAATTTCCATATATGTCAATGTTGAAATTTTAAAAATCTCATCTGTCTTTTACTTAACCTCGTCAGTCTCCTCCTACATAATCTACTACAACATTTTTTACTACTGTAAAAACAAACAATGGCAGGATCATCGATGATGATGATGATGTCCGTAGCAAAGACTCCGGAGAGTCATCTAGCGTTTGATAATAAGGCCTATTGTTCACCTTCCGATCTCCCTCAGTTTAGTGTACCTGGATCGGATCTCGCTTTTGCCCTCGTTGCAGATGTCTTCGTTTTATCCATAACATATCCTCCTTTTTTTTATTACTTTTTTATTTCTATGTTATTTACTTACATTCGTCGTCGTTTATTACTTTCAACAAGAATTCTTAGGATGTATGAGATGTGTTGTTACTACTTAAAACTTATTAGGAGCTAGGGTTATTCTTTATTTCTGTGTGCGCACGCTATATGGAGTTGAAAATTATCTATGAGTAAGCGTTTTGTTGTTATACTTAACTGAAACAAACTCCGCATGATACATTACCAAGTGGACAACTCGGGCTAAATGATATCCACCGACGTCATGCTAGACTTTCTCTTAGCGACTCTGTGCGTGTTAGCAGGTATGTGTGCGTGCGTGGTTACACTTACTCTAGCCTAGTGAATAACTTTTTGCGATGATTCTCATGTGCGATCCATTATAGGTTTATTCCACCTCAAGATTTCAACATTGCGTTGCTTACACTTGAGTTGGCGTTTTTCAAGAAACGGAATAGAGAGGAGCAGCAGGTATTTCTCCTTCTTATTATTGATCGTTAACGTTAGAGGTGGCAAAATGGGCGGGTCAAACTGGCGCGGGCTAAACGGGCAAAGAAATACTAAGACACAAAAATACAGTTGAAAAGAATGCAAAAGTTTCAGAAAAAGGTTATTGAGCGCAAATCCACCCGATCCAATCTTGAGTGGCAGTTGCACCAGATACAAAATTTGGCAAATTGAAACACAAAAATACTTGCTTTGTGATTGCACTTTTCATCTTTACTTTTGTATTTGTATCTATTACAGGTTGATGCCGTCCTTTTAGCCCAACAGCTTCGAAATATATTTGCAAACCAGGTACGACTATGTTAAAGGTCATCGAGCGTAGCTGTAACTTTGTTTACCGTGCCATTTGTATCTTTTGCTTCGTTTAACTGTATATTGACGTATCACTTTTTGGGACGTTGACTACTTTTAGAGTTATCTTGTACTTTTGGTATTTCTTTTTGGCGCGTATACATTATGATTTTCATTTAAAAGTTAGGATGGTTTCGGCCCCCCCGCTATAAAGGCTCAAGTTCCGTCCCTGGTCATCAGACCAAATCAATATCAAACGGATGAGGTTTTCCGTTACCCGGGGTGGGCAAGTCTTTTGACTCAAACGTACGCGACCTAAATGCGGTATCACCTTGACTGTTCCCGGCCCTTCCCTGGCTACCCTTAAGTATGTAACCATTTGGTGGTGGTTAGTCCACATCAATATTCACATTTCTATTATGCACAATTGCGCATCCTGTGTAACAGGTTCTTTTGCTGGCTTGACGTTCACGTCATACTTCTGCTTCGAATGCATCATTTTATTCCTCACTTTAGACTAGGATATGGGTGCAAAGTGTCTCACAAATGATAATATACAAAGATATGATCAGTACAGTGATCGTTTTCTATATTTGCTAAATATTTAATTTATCTGTTAGGAGATGTAAATAAAGCCCAACTTTAATGCAGATTTTGACATCAGGACAAAGGGTAGTTTTTGAGTATCATGGGAACCGTTATACCTTCACAGTCAACGAGGTTGCCGTGGAAGGGCAGGAAAATTCGGCCATTGAAAGAGGCATGCTTACATCTGATTCATACATTGTATTCGAAGCACCCAACTCTAGTGGAATAAAGGTACTATTTTCTAAATGAATGGACTGATAATGTTTTCATGTGTTGCTGTGTCTAGCATAGCATTCGTGAGATGAGATAGTGTCCATGGCAATAAGTTATTCTTTGTTCGCAGATTGTGAATCAGCGTGAGGCTGCTAGCAGCAACATTTTCAAGCACAAGGAGTTTAATCTTCAATCACTTGGCATCGGTGGCCTGAGCAATGAATTTGCTGATATTTTTAGGAGAGCTTTCGCTTCTAGGGTTTTCCCTTCACACGTGGCAACCAAGTAATGTCCTATCGCTTTGTCGTCGTGCCAGATAGCATTTTTTTCTTTCTTGATTCTTATCATGGGATTGCAATCTGTATGCATCAGACTGGGCGTAAAGCATGTTAAAGGAATGCTGTTGTATGGCCCCCCTGGTACTGGCAAGACCCTAATGGCTCGTCAGATTGGAAACATGTTAAACGGAAAGGATCCAAAGGTACTATTTCCATTTACTGAAACTTATGACTGTTTCTGTTTCTGCTGACAATGCTTTTGGTTGATTCCGTATACTAGATCGTAAATGGACCTGAAGTGCTGAGTAAATTTGTTGGCGAGACTGAGAAGAATGTTAGGGACTTATTTGCTGATGCTGAACAAGATCAAAGAACACGAGGTAGCTACGATAATATTGCATCTGGATTTCCAAACGATTTTGTTCTCCGATTTTTATGCACATCGATCTTTTCAAATTATTTCAGGTGATCAAAGTGACTTGCATGTAATCATATTTGATGAGATTGATGCGATTTGTAAGGTCGGTTCTTCCCATACTTTCAATTTTAGATGTCAAGTATAATTATAAAAACCATGTTATAACCTGTGTTTTCGATTTGAAATTTTTTTCAGTCTAGAGGTTCGACTAGGGATGGTACTGGAGTGCACGATAGCATTGTCAATCAGCTTCTTACAAAGGTTTGATCAACTTTCTAAACTCTTGACGTTTAATTTAACTAAAAATTTAAAGATTGGATAAGGCTACTCTAAATCCATAAGACACTGACTTTGGTAAGCTCGATCTTTTTTAGATAGACGGTGTGGAAGCGCTGAATAATGTGTTGCTCATTGGTATGACAAACAGAAAAGATTTGCTTGATGAAGCTCTTCTGAGGTGAGTTCATTATTATATCGATCTCGTGGGAACTAGCTTGTTACATTCATTTAATTTGTTTGCTGAGAGATTTTCTTCAATGTTTGCTCGATCAGGCCTGGTCGTTTGGAAGTCCAAGTGGAAATCAGTCTTCCCGATGAGAATGGTCGTCTACAAATTCTTCATATTCATACAAATAAGATGAAAGATAATTCTTTTCTAGCACCAGATATCAACTTGCAAGAGCTTGGTATGTTGTTGTGATTCATACTTAAGATCGTGTTATGATCCCACATCGGCCATGTATGGGAATGGTTGATGGTTTATAATGTCCAGGTGTCCCCTCCTCAAACAAGCTAGCTTTTTGAGTGAGTTCTACGCTTGGGACTTATAAACCGATTAAGAGCCTAGTATGGGATAGGTTCGTATCAATTGGTATCAGAGCTAGCCCTACCTTACGAGGTTCCAACACTCGGAGTGGTGGCCTATGGAGTGGTGGCTTGGACCCAAAGGGGGTGCCAACCGTGACCAACATAGCCGTGACCAACGAGCTCGGAGTGGTGGCCTATGGAGTGGTGGCTTGGACCCAAAGGGGGTGCCAACCGTGACCAACATAGCCGTGACCAACGAGGACGTTGGTTCTTCAAAGGGTGGGGTAATGTTACGATCCCACATCGGCCATGTATGGGAATGGTTGATGGTTTATAATGTCCAGGTGTCCCCTCCTCAAACAAGCTAGCTTTTTGAGTGAGTTCTACACTTGGGACTTATGAACCGATTACGAGCCTAGTATGGGATAGGTTCGTATCAGATCGATTATATAAAAATTTATATTTCAGACAAGGACTCGATTAAGTCTAAATGCTTAACGGAAATATCGAAATGGTGGGTTCTGTACTGTGTTGTGTTTAGTAATCCTAATGGTTTGCATTTTAATTGAGTACGTACAGCTGCACGAACAAAGAACTACAGTGGAGCAGAACTTGAAGGTGTTGTGAAAAGTGCAGTTTCTTATGCTCTAAATCGGCAGCTAAGCCTCGACGATCTTACTAAAACGGTAGATGAAGAGAACATAAAAGTCACGATGGATGACTTTTTGAATGCTCTTCATGAAGTTATTCCTTCATTTGGTGCTTCCATGGACAGCCTTGAACGTTGCAGGTATGAATCAGTGATCTGATGTTCTTTTATATGAATACTTTTATTTATAACTATAATATTATAAGTTACATTGTAATTTACGCAGACTCAATGGAATAGTTGATTGTGGCCCGAGACACGATCATATCTTCAAAAGAAGTATGTTATTAGCAGAGCAAGCTAAAGTTAGCCGAGGTAGTCCACTTGTCACTGTTCTTCTGGAAGGCCCAAGTGGCAGGTAAATCATGGTTTGATAAAAAAAAGTTAGCACAAGCGTAAGCTGCATCCCAGTTAACCTATTTTTTTTACTTTTTGGGCAGTGGTAAAACTGCAATGGCAGCTACTGTTGGCATTGGTAGTGATTTCCCGTATGTGAAGATCGTAAGTTTTTCATATAATGATCATATATTCGCTCTGCATGTAGTTATGTGAAATCGACCTATTTTTCTAAAAATTGATTTTATAACTTTGGAATTCTAGGTTTCTGCTGAAGCGATGATTGGTCTCAGCGAAAGCAGTAAATGTGCACAAATTGTCAAGGTTTTTATGCTTCTTCTGATCGACTCGTATAATTAGAGCGAGCGTGTGTAGCTTGCTTGGTTTATAACGCATTTTATAACGAGAAAGCTATTAATTATAGGTATTTGAGGATGCTTACAAGTCAACACTAAGCATTATCGTGCTTGATGATATTGAAAGGTAAGTAACTTGTTGATGTCGACTTGTATGCAAACATACTCGATCGATTTAAGTGAAATTTGTATATGATGCGTAACAGACTTATAGAATATGTCGCCATTGGACCTCGCTTTTCAAACTTGATTTCTCAGACGTTGATGGTCCTTCTAAAGCGCCTTCCTCCAAAGGTCTTTATTATTTTCTCTTTAATATAATATGGTTTTGAAAACAAGATATTATATCTCGTTCGTGTTATTGTTGTTAACTTTCAGGGTAAAAATATGCTGGTCATCGGTACAACAAGTCAGGTTGGTTTCCTGGGTGATGTTGGCATCTGTGATGTTTTCTCCGTCATTCACACTGTTCCTACGTTGAACACAGAAGATGCTAAAAAGGTATTTTTAGTCCTGATCATCGTCTCCGTCATAGTGCACATTTGATACGTTAAAGCGTGCTATCTTCTGTTTCGTCCATTTACTGTTGTAATCTGCTGTTTCAGGTATTGCAGCAAATCAACGTGTTCTCTGAAGATGATGTTGATGCTGCAGCGGAGTCCTTGAATGATGTAAGATTTATGAATGATCGAGCTAATGGTAAACATAAATGTATGAATATGAGCTAATGGTTACCAAAATTTGTGATGGTATTGTAGATGCCACTCAAGAAGCTGTATATGGTCGTCGAGATGGCAGCACAAGGAAAATCTGGTGGAAGTGCTGAAGCGATCTACTCGGGCAAGGAGAAAATTGATATCTCACATTTCTACGAGTGCCTCCAAGATATCGTCCGCTTTTAGTGTGTTGGCGTATGTTTTAATAATATCTACAGAAAACCGAAAAAATTGAAGGCTGGCTTGTCTTGTATTCGTCCCCTCTATTTGAAGCTTCAGAAAACCTCTACTGATCCATCCATGTTAGTTAAGCTTCTTTTTTTATTCATATGCTTAGGATTTAAAAATGATGTTTTTTTTTAATTATTGAATGTTGAAATGATGTTACGCGAATGGAACTATTAATTTGTGATATCCTTAGATAACGATATCCTCCAAAAGGTGTAAATCGGTCATTTTTTTATGCCAACCGGACCCTTCGCCAAGAACCCAATTAACCAAGACTTTGGTTCGAACCCTGATGAATGTCCAAATGAGCGTTTGCGGGGGAATTGACTAATGATCAAGCCCCTAAGATATATATTTATCATCTTTTGCAGTTTTGTTTTTCCTTATCTCATTGTCGTGTTAGTAGTAGCTATTGTCAGGAGAAACACGAGTGACTTGTTGCCTTGTTGGAAATTTGAGCTAAAGCAGACATGATCGAACTGCGCTGCCCATAAGACAAGTTGAAATCTGTTGGAAGTTTTTTCGTTTACTTTCAATGTATTGAATACAACAGGTATGTAAACGGAATCCCATAAGCACTCCCTCTTTGAGATTTTTAAGCAATAGTGTATCAGTCATGAACTTAACATACAGTAGTTTATCTGTCATTAATAAGTTTATATTCACTGTTCTGGAATATGAGCAAACGTTGTTTCGTGAATGTGACGATAAACTTGTGATATCGTTAGATAAGTCATTTTTCTATGACAACCGGTCCCTTCGCCTAAAAACCAAGCCCAAAAGACCTAATTAGCTACTTGCCGTTATAAAAAAAAAAACGAATTAGCGAAGAGTTCGGTTTGAACCCTGGTGAATGTCCAAATGGAGGGGGAATGACTAATGATCAAGCCCCGAGTGATAGAACGAAAGGGATTGTAGCTTAGCGTATATGTGAGATGCTCCTTAATCTAGTGGTTGTGGGCTATTGATTTCCAGTCCCGCGTAAGACACTTGTGCGAGATTGTTAGTTTCCTTAGGAAAATAGTTAAATACTTAAGATTGTTAGTTTCACTTCTGAATATGTGAAATTTTTGCTGTATTAGTGTAATGTAAATATACGAGACTGAGTAGGAAGCTCGTTATTGTTGTATACACGGAGGACAACATTGTGAAGTTGGGTGTTCCGAAATTAACTGATAAAGAGTCAACGAGGGGGTGTTTGGGATTGGGTTTTTGGAGGCTTTAGGGACTGATATACACTTTAAAAGTGCATTAGACCATGCCCAAAGTGGAATAATCCTTAATATACGCAATCTCAAACACTTGAAACTGATTGTTTTCCATGTGAGCATGATAACCGGTTTCTAAACGCAATCCCAAACGCCCCTAAGCATTATTGCCTCTTGAGAGTTGTAAGCAATCTATATGACTATTTTTGAACTTTCTCTACTTGATTTCTCTATCAATGCGTTTATATCCCAGTTAACCGTGATTCTAGAGATATGTTCATGCTGTTCTTAAGACTAACTGAATAGTTGAGGTTGTTGAAACTAGTGTACCTATTTTCACTTTTGAATATACGAATTTTATGACATGGTCAGGTATAATTGCTATAAACACGTTGACGATGGTATTGTGCAGACTGCTTTTATTCTAATGGGTATTTTGAGTTGTATAGATAAAGAGGCAATAAGGGGGCGTGCGTTAGGGATTGAGTTTTTGGAGGTTTCCTCCGGTACTGATATATTCAGCTTACGAAAACACATCAAGAGTGAGTTCTCTTTTTAAAACGGAACAATCTAATAAACCCCCTTAGAATATGCAGTCCCAAACACTCTTGAACTTGTCTTGGTGCAGTCATTTTGCATAGGTTACTGTCAGGAGAAGATTAGTATAGGAGAAACATGAGTGACTTGTTGCCTTGTTGGAAATTTGAGCTAACGCAGATTTGATTAAACGGGATAAGCATTGCCTCATTGAGATTTTTAAGCAATAGTGTGTCAGTCGTGTACTTAATATACTGTAGTTTATCTGTATATTAAGTACACGACTGACACACTATTAACTTGTCGTCCCCCCTTCAGATCAACATTCTTGTATTTTGGCCTTTTTAGGCGTTCGGCTAGTGCTACTCATAAGCTGTATATCATCATATGTAATTTTGTGCCTCCTTTTGTCCCTGTGAATATCGGGAAAGAGGGTTGTCACGTGTAAATGCTTGTAAATATCGGAGGGAGCGCGGTATCTTGGCAGTCGATCACTGTCAAGCGATATATTGGTTTTGACAACGTTTTTTTTGGCGGATATCTTAAATTATATATTTTAATTTTTTTCATTATATTATACAGCAGATTATTATTATTATTTTATGTATTTTTAATTATTATTTTTTCAAATTTACTTGGTATACTATAAATCTGAAATAGTTATATATTTTTAATAATATTTTAACTATTTTTGGCCAATTTTGATCGATTTTGGCCAATTTTGACCGCCATTTGACCAAAACGCCAAGTTTAATAGATATATCGATCATGCTCGGGTAAAGATGGGTAAATCGGTTTTTTCATAACAGGTTCGGTTTCTAAACTAGTTTGGTTTGAGTCAATCGGTCAACAAACCAGTTTGATTTAAATCAATTTTCGGTTAGATTTCAATTGGTTTTCAATCGGTTTAATTCGGTTTTCAGTGATTTTTAAATCGGTACGAAGTATTTTATTAAACAGGTTACAGGAACCATCGATTTGGTCATCAACATACACAATGTGCCAAATGTCCCACTAAATATTCTTTTGAAATGATCAACCGACGGCGATCAACCCTCAAATGCACAACTAGGCAGTTTCACTTTTATTGGAAACTGAAAAAATATGTACTATTGTTATAACCTTGATATCCGGGAATAATTTTCAATGTACCCCTTGTATTTTCAATTTACCCCCTTGTTATAAACTCTATATATATTAATTTTCACATAGTTATTTCTATTTTGGCATCCTTATTTTTCATCCAGCAGGCTGAATGAATCGATTTGTAAGTGTCATTCAATTTTTTTTTCTTTTTGTTTTTTCACGTATGTCTCATTTCATCCATGAAACTGATTGTATTAATTATGCATTTTTTGTGAACTCCAATTATTTTTTTAACTGTTGCAATTATTTAATTTGTTGAATTGATATAGTATTATTGTTTTATGGTTATAGGAATATGTTGCGAAGATTCATATAAAAAGCAACTTTCGTTTGATGAAAGATAGATTAGGTTTAAGAAGGTGTGAGTTGTTTAGGTCCACATGCTTTGGTCGCTGGTTGGATCTAGATAATGTTGATAATGACGATGGTCTGATACATTATATGCTTCAGAAGCAGAAGTATTTAGATAGTGATCATTATGATTTGCCCTTAATTTTTCATGTTAATGGTAGTACATTGCACTTTGGTCGTCGTGAATTCAGTATTATAACTGCTGTTGAATTTGGACACCAAAGCTTCAGTAAGTACAGGGCTGGCGAAATCAGTTTCCGTGATAGAGTGTTACCCGAGAAGATTGGTGAATATGTAAAAAACATGGATCTTCTATGTATCATTGAGGATGAAGAGCGATTTACCAATTTGTCTGATGAAGATTCTGTCAGAGTTTGTCTACTTTTGTCTTTGGAAGTTATTTTCATGGGACACGAGTTGGGAGCAATTGTTGATGATGTATTTCTGCGGATGGTAGAAAATATTACTGTTTGGAATGAGTTTTGTTGGGGTGAATACATATGGCGGGAGTTATATACTGCCATTAGGAATGTTAGTTCCAGGTATATGGATACTCAATGTAAATCATTTGAGAGAAACCCTAACTTTTTTCCGTCGTATTCATTGTCTGAATTTGTCTTAGCTTTCAAAGTGAGTATTTATTTATTGATTTTATAGTATTCAATATTCATTGGTTGTTCCTTACCATAAATTGTTTACATTTACAAATTATAGATTTGGATATTAGAGTCTTCAAGAGTGAGCGGTTGTTGGTGGTCCCAAATGTCTGATATGATCCCTAGAGCCATTTCCTGGTCAAAGCATATGAATATTAAGGATTATGACAAACTTTCCCCCCAGGTTATTTTTATGTTTTTTTGTTAATAATTTACTAAATAATTTGATTCAACTGATATTTTTATCTATTATATTTATTTTATTTTAAGTTCCATGTTACTCCTGCGTAATGTTATGTTGATTGAAAACATGGGGAATCTTTGTTCAAACAGGCCAAAAATTGTTTACTAATGCAGGATATATTTTTAAAAAATGTGTAAAATAGATTTTTATTGATCAAAACAGGGGGAATTTATTGACAATACAAGGGAATATTTGTTCAAAACAGGTTTAACTTTATTTACTACAGGTTTAATTGATCAAATAGGGATTCTAATTTTTGTATGTACACTTCAGGCAAAAGCTCCATATTTTGACATTTATCCAAACAAAGTTGAGGGCCAAACTGGTTGGTATACACGAAGTAATAAATATTTCAAGTGGTATACACTTAGAGCTCCTCATGTTGAATACGGTGGCCTATTTGATGATTATTTAAAAAAAAATGATGAAAGCCCGCAAAGCCAAGAAGGAAGATGCTGAGTTATCAAAAGGTACACATAGCAAAGAACCATCCATTGAGAACCGTCTTCAGGCTCTAGAGAAATTATCCAACAGTTTAATGATTCTACCGCAAGAGACAAAGAGTTTGAAATCACGTGTTTACAAGCTCGAGACTATTATCAATGTAAGTTTTAAAACATGGTTTATCAAGAATTTTCACACATTCTCTTGTTAATTTAACGTTAACTTCATTATTCTTAATGTTTTATGTCCTCACTCGTAAAGATAAGACTAATACAGTTTCCTAAAAGGTAATTCTTCTCTTATTCATTGGTTTATAGTACAATATAAATAATTCCCTCTTAAATTAATCTACAGGATAAATCGCCTAGTCTTGATAAGGAGTGTGATCTTGACGACAAGTATTTAAGTGATGATGAAATACAATATTTTTCATTTAATTGTTCTCTAATTGTAAGATCAAGCAAAGACCCTGTTGAGGATTTGGTAAAAGCTTTAGATGAGTTTGATAATCAGGTATGTTTTTTGCACAAGTTTTTGGTATTCCAATATATTTTTTAAGCGTATTCTAACAAATATATATAACTTTAAACAGGATCACCGATCTGAGAAAAGAAGTTTTGTATTAAATTCTCGCACCAAAGCTCAAAAGATAGGGGCTGAAAAGAATAGGCTGGATGAGGTTAAGAGAAAAAGGATGAAATCCTTACAAGAGGAACAACGAAGCATGAAGACCACGAACATATCTAATTCCAGTCACATGAAACTTGCTCTACAGAAAACTGGAAGCAACACCAATAGGAGGTATGTTAATGTGGTCAGGCAACCGGAACTCAGGAATCCCGATACTATGTTACCCAGCATGGATGCATTAAGAAATCAGAAGAACGTTCTTGATGAATTTATGATTAAAATGTGCATGAATCTTAAACCATGGAAAGAGGTATGTCCTCCATTCACGGCATCAAATTAATTCTTGTTATCTTTTTTGTTAATTTTCTGTTTTAAATATAATTTGTTATTTTTAGGATCTAAGGAGACCATCTAAAAGTATTGACAAAATTTATTGTGATTCCCCGACGGTGTTTTTCCTCAACAACTTACCAATTCCTCGTTGCAAGTTCTCATGGTGCAATGACATTTCAGTAGATCGTAGTTTCTGGGATAGTTTTGTTGGTTTGGATGAAGAACGAGTTGGTTGGTATATGGATGAGTACACTACCCACACCAAATTTCATTCTTCCACACAATATCAAAGCAAGTAATACAAAAATGTGAAATCACTACAAAACTTAAGATCATATTAAACATCATTGATAAGATTAAAAACGGATCTCCAAAACCGATGTACCAAGAATCAGATAAATTATGGCATAGATTAGCCACTCGAAGTCAAGGTCTGATTGAAACTTTCGTTGCTAAATGATGTTATATTACCCTTTATATTATAGAGGGGAATCACGGTCCCCTATGAATAGTGATTCCCCTCACACCCTTAGTAAAGTATGTTATTTTCTTTCCCTCACAAACCCTCGCTTCCCTCACAAAAATCACACACACAACATACGCACCGTTCGTTCCAACGGACCGTTATGTTACTCCGTTCCCCATTGATGAGTTTTTGGATCTTTCCCCCTTTGCCCGTTACTCATTAATTGGCGAGTGCACTAATTAATTGTGTTTGCCCTTTCAAATTGACCCCTTGCCCTTTGGTCGCAAAATCTTTAATTGCTATTGTTTGATTGTGTAGTGGCTATAAGAGATCAATCAGCCACATATATACCCACAGTAATTTTGTTGTGGGTTTGCATTATTTGTGGGTTAGCTCCCATATTCTGATTTTGATCCATGGCAGCTTGAAATATGTGAAAAAGATTAGGGGTTTTGCGGTTTTTGTCTGATTCCAGTTTTTGTGATGTGTGATGGTAACCCTTCGTTGTTGCAGATCACTTCATTGCCACCTTTAACGGCGTGCCGTGATGTGGGTCGGTGTGTGGCGAGGTTGGATGCCTCATGTGGGTATCTGGGTGGTGGCGATCTCTTCCTTAATGAAGTTGGATGATCAAACTCGCTTAACCAGAAGATGATATGATCTTCAAATCGTTGTTGATTTGTTTTCCTGCTATTTTTATTTGTTCTTGGATATGTGTCGCTGCGTACCCGCGGGATTAGAAGGTATTAAAGCTTATTTTTTTCATTTTTTGGGGGGATTCAATAAGTTCTCGAGTTTAGGCAAATTAGTAGCCTTTTTTATATTAAATAACAAATTGGCCTATTTTTTTGGGTTTTGATACCAAGATGTTGTTAACAGGTTAGGATTGTTTGTTGTGTAGGATTGATGATATGAGAAGGGTCACACGGACATTGGGTTTGTGGGCTTAAAAAATTGGGGTTTTGGCTGAATAAGAGGCAATGCGAAGATGCCAACTGATATTTGCGTTGTCGTCTTCCGTGTGTTAAAAGAGTTTATTTTTATATTGGAGTTGTTTAATTGATTGTCCGGGATGAGTAGTTGTACATTTCTGTGATTATGTCAGCTGTGATGAATTTAAATACGCGTAGGTAAAGAGAAGGTGGCTTGGATCTTGGCGGGGTGACCTTTGAAGGTTGCAGCCATGCCGGTTAACCACTCTTTGTACCAAATTGCGTCTTATTTGAGCCAACGCTATAAACCTAAAAACTGGTGGGCTGAATCGATATAAAAAGTTCCCTTGATTTATTAAAACATTTGTGTCTTGGTTGGGCAAACTTTTAAGTTTGCAGCCATGGCGAGTGTAGCCACTTTCTGTGCCTCACAGACGCGACTTGGATCCATAAAGTATACGAAATTCAGTTTTAGCGAGCCTGTCCAGGCGACCCTTTATGGTTGCTGGCATACAGAGCGTTTATGCATTCTCGGGATTTGAGGCTATTTTTCTTTTTTAGATCCATGCCATACATCCATGCCTTATTTCCGGGATGAGTGATTGTACATTTCTGTGATTATGTCGGCTGTGATGAATTTAAATACGCGTGGGTAAAGAGAAGGTGACTTGGATCTTGGCAGGGTGACCTTTGAAGGTTGCAGCCATGCGGGTTTACCACTTTTTTGTACCAAATTGCGCCTTATCTGAGCCAATGCTATAAACCTGAAAATTGGTGGGCCGAATCAATATAAATAGTTCCCTTAATGTATGATTGGCTGGCCTGTTATAGTCGCTATGGTGTTCATTGTATGTTTTGTTGTGTCCATGTGACAATAAAATAGGGCCCTGTGATCAGTAGTTACCGCCTTTGAGTAAGACTGCAACCGGTAAAAACATTCCTGTTTTGGCGGGGCAAACTGTTAAGTTTGCAGCCATGGCGAGCGTAGGCACTTTCTGTGCCTGACAAGGCATACAAAGTGCTTATGCATTATCGGGATCTGAGGCTATTTTCCTTTTTTAGATCCATGGCATACATCCATTACATGCTTTCGGGAATCTAATATCCATGTCCATGATCTAGCGGTATTTCAGAAAGACAGCTTCAATGTAAGATATGTCCATGATCTTTTCAAGTTGTTCTTATGGATATCGAATATGATTATCCATTATCCACTTATAATAAAACACTCAATCCCCGCATTTTTTAGCACAGATAAGTCATAAGATTAATAGGATAGCTTATGGAGAATATTTTCCTGGTGTGGTAAACCCCCTTGATGGGTACGTCTTTTTCTCTTTTTGTTCTGGTATATAGGGGGTGTTTGTTTCGGCTTATATAGCCTGCTTATGGTTTATTTGGTTTTGGGCTTATGTTTTGAAACTTTTCGGCTTATATCATGTGTGTTGATTTGCAGTGTGCAGTGGACACAAATAGCCCCAAGCGGGATGTATCAGTATTTTCTCAAGGTAAGTGTTCGAGACAATATGCTGATACGAACTCAGCGGTCTAAGAGATAAATATAAAATCTGCTGGAATATTTAGTTTTATTTATTTATTTACTTTCTAGTTATTAAATGTTTTACTTGTTTAAGTTATCTTGTTGAACAAGATTACTGAGTCTTTATATAGGGTTAGGAGTCTATCAGTTTAGGGGGAGGGAATAGAACCGGTTTTCGGACTTGGAACATCTTTAGATTAGGGTTTATTGTTCTCTTGTTTTCTGTTTTTCTTTATTATTAATAAAATCATCAGCAAGTTCGTATCATATGCTTACTATAGATTTCTTTATTGCTTATGTATCCTGCAACAGTGTTTAAAGTCCGTCTGTTTTCCTCATGTTATACGCAAGTAATTAAATACTGTTCTCTTGAGCTTCTGTTGGCACTACTTGTTAGGAAAACACAAATTACGTGACATCAGAGATTTTGGTGTCACGTGTTGATTGTTTCTCGTAATCTTCCTATAAGTAATCTTCTTATAAGTCTTTAGGGCTTAGTTACATACTTTCCTTAGCTACATAGCCTTATAGACCCTCCTCGCCATAGGACATATCAGCACATGCTACATGATTATAAACTTCCTTCTCGCCTGATGGTATTTTATCAAAGGCTATAAGATCATTCATATAAGGTGAGTTTGTGAGGGGGGGTGGGTGTTTTATGGGTCCCAAAAGACTAATAGGGTGGTGCTTGATGTCAAGGAATAACTGGTAATTTTATGAATTCTAGCCATTCTTATGAAGATCGTCCACCATACATGCGCTTTCATGCCCGGAACCCTCACGACTGATTGGGAAAAAGAGTGAAAGCAAGTAAGTAGGATTTTTATCAATCGGAAATCGATAGGAATTCCAGCGGTAGTGGAATTATCCCGTTCCCTGGTCAAAGACTTGGTTGGGTGCGGGATAGTGACGTGGATGATATCATCACGACCTTCCTCTTCGATTGTACAACCGTAATAGGCTAATAAAATAAGTAGTCAGGATCCTGAAAAATCAAATAACCATAATATTCAGTTATTAACAAAGCTGTTAAGTATGAAATTCCATTCAAAATATGCCAAACTCGTTGCAACATTGTCGTACGTTGCTGATATGACCTGCTATGGAGCTGTATGTTTACGTATTTTTACATCAATCTGGATAGTTTTTGTTTTATTGTTTTCGGACTATTTTGCTAAGATCTGTCCTGTGTGTAAAGAATTAAAAACTGTGGCATCAACGTTAGCTTTATTTATTTCTTGGAATAACAGAAATCTGTCGTCTACCAGGTTGTGCCAACTGTTTACACTGATGATAATGGAAGCAGTATTCAATTAAACCAGGTTTCATCGTCTCTTTAAATCCTATTGAACCGTCATTTACTTCTGAATTTAAATAACACTAGGTCATTTCCTTCTATTCTTCATAGTTTTCAGTGACTGAACACCTCAAAGGCGCAGACGTCGGCCACCTTAAAACTCTTCCGGAAGTTTTCTTCTTTTATGAACTTTCACATATCAAGGTCTCCTTGCTACGACCTAAAGCTCGATTTTTGTTATACCCGTATTAAATGTTTTGCTAATGATAAAATGTCTTCTGCAGGTGACATTCACAGAGGAGCATGTTTCATTTTTGCACTTCCTGACTAACGTTTGTGCTATTATCGGAGGTACAAAATTTCTTCATCCTATCGTCAGTAATTTGTTCCCGTTTGACTGTACGTCTCATCTCCATTTCTATCATCAAAGAATGAAAACGTTACTTGGATAAAGTCATAAGTTAAGAACTATATATGGTACTAACTACTAAGTCCAATGTAATGACGCTATTCAGGTGTTTTCACCGTTTCTGGGATACTAGATTCACTTAGATATCATGGTCAACAAGCAATCAGGAAGAAAATGGAACTCGGAAAGTTCACGTGACAAGTTCACAGATGCCATCAAGAAACAACATTTTGGTAAAGGCGATACCGACACACATGCAAGACATTCGACCGCGCTCTTTGTTGAAGCAAATTTCCGGAGAAGCTTCTTCAGCCCTTATCCTTCGGGTATCTTAAGCTTACTCCTTCTAATGAAGCCTTAGCTTGCTCCCTCAGAGTATCTTGTGGCTACTCCTTCCTTGTGAAGCCCTAGCTTCCTTCTCCAGAGTTCCTTAGTCTAGCCCTTAGTCTCTTAGGCTGAAATAAGAGAGAACACCGTTAGCTCGCCTCGGGGTTTGAATCCGAGACCAACTCCGGCGTGAGAGTAAGTATGTGGTTCTAGTGAGAGATAATTCTAGAGAGAGAGAGTAAGTAGTAAAGTGTGTGTGTCAAACTTAACCTTTGTTCCTGGAGGAACCTCTCCTTTTATACTACTTGGAGGTGGCTCCAAGACACACGAATTATGGAGTCAAGGTTGTCTTGTAGGAGCAGCACCTAAATAGCTGATGAGCACCAGGTCTGTCCTTCGTGGTCAGAGTTGTCCTCATGCTCTTCTAGTACTCATCGTGGTCCAGGCGTCTGGACCATTCGTACATTATCGTACTATGTAGGCTAGGTGCAATCGTCCTTCCTCCGATGGAGGCTATGCTCCATGTGCATAAGGCTAGCCTTACCTGGGTCTAGCCTTGTCTAGGTCTAGCCTTGTTTGGGTCTAGCCTTGTCTGGGGCTAGCATTGTTTGGGGCTAGCATTGTCTAGGACTAGCATTGTCTGGGGCTAGCATTGTCTAGGGCTAGCATTGTCTAGGACTAGCATTGTCTAGGGCTAGCATTGTCTGGGGCTAGCTCTTGCTATTGTCTCTAGACCTAGGGTGATCTTCATCACCCTAGCTACCAGAGAGCTGTTCTGGCTTAAGATAGTTTTGCTCATGGAGCATTAGGGATTAGCTGTATTTGTCTCACCTTAAGCATGGGGTGAGACTATACCTCATCATGTCCCCCCATTCTAGTATCTACTTTAGTTAATGCTAGACTCAAAGTAAAAACATATATTCCTCCCCCCTTTTTTTCATTTTAAAGACGGACTTCGTCTTTTTCCTTCATTTGATGAAATGTCACCATCAGTCGGATGTTTGGTGGGCCCCCCAAAGCCTATTTTACACATCCATCCGTCTTTGTTCTATAAATACAAGATCCCCTTTTACTTTTTACACACATAAATCTTATCTCAAAAAACCCTAGCCACGCTTTGGTGAAGCTCCTCCGGTTTGGTTTTGTGTTTACCCGGATCTTGGGATCTTTCGGTTCTGAGTGGCTCCCTCGGTTTGATTTTGTTTGGTATAGCTCGATTGGCAATCTGCCCCTATTGGGCTCCTTCGGCGCAGCTTTAAGCTCGTTCGGTGTAGCTCACTCGGCTGTCTACCCTATCAGGCTCCTCCGGCGCAACTTTAGGCTCGTCCGGTGTCGCTCCATCGGCGGTCTCCCCTATCAGCTCCTCCGGCGCAGCTTTAAGCTCGTCCGGTATAGCTACCTGAGCTGTCTAGTAGGTTTCGGTGGGGGTCTGATTCGGTTGGAGAGTTTCGACCGGTGTAGGGGTTTCATTCGGTGGGGTTGGTTTGTAATAGGGAGGTTGCTCGTTCGGTGGAAGAATTGCTCATCAGGTGGTTCCGATTGGCTGCTCGTCCGGTTTGGAGAGGGGTCTGCTCCTCCGATTTTTGGAAGCGAATTTGCTCCTCCGGTTCGGGAGGGGGAGTTTGCTCCTCCGGTTTTTTGGAAGATCTCCTCCGGTTATGCTCCTTCGGTTCTGCTCCTCCGGCCGATTGTTCTCCCGGTTTTGGGGTGTAGGAGTGTTGCTTTATCGATTTGCGTTGTACCTTGTCGCTTCGACGAGAGAATTTCTCTTAGGTATTATATTCATTCCTTTATCAATTTATTTATGGCTAAAAAGGATATGCACCTTCACACTTCTGAGTTAGGAAAGAAAGAGTTAGAGACTTAGTTATTAAGTATAAAATCCATTTGAGCTTGCACCCTCGTTTGCCTGATCCCAACTTTTGGATGATAAACCTTCCTGCTGGGGATACTGCTATTGGTGTTTACCATAAGATTTTTTATTTATGAGGCGTTAGGATCCCTTTTCTCCTCCTTCCTTCTAGATGTTATTAGACATTATAAGGTTCATATATCCCAGCTGGTTCCCTTAGGTTTGTGCAAGGTTTCCACTTTTGAGGTTCTTTGTCGTAGCTTGGATATAGAGCCTACAGTTACTTTATTTCGGGTATTTTTGACGCTCTCCAAGCAAGGGGATTGGTTTTCGTTTGCCAAGCGTAGGGGTGATTTATCAGTTGTGGAGGATCCTAATACTTCCCTTAAGGAATGGAAAAGGAAGTTCTTCTTGATAGACCATAGAGCTATTCCATTCCATATGCCTTGGAGACACCCAGATTCTTGTATTACAGACAGGGTTCCCACTGAGTTTAATCAGGATCATGTGAACCGATTGAGTTCGCACATTATTAAGCTCCATGATATTCCTAAGGGGGCGTTGGTTCGTTCTGGTATTAGCAGGGTGTGGGGTGATTCCTCGTGTTATCCGGTTATTAGACATCGTGATGGCACCGGTACGAGGGGCTTCCCTTACTTTGCCTTATTCTTATCTATTTTTGCTTAGCCCTTTTTCCTCCTTCATTTATATATCTAACACTTGCTTCTTTTTTGCAGTTATGAGTATCTTTGACTTTCTTCGTTTGTCCGTTCTGAAGGATGTTGTGGTTGTAGCTGAACCACATGGGCAGGATAGATCTATCTTGCAGCGAGTTACTGCTCACACTACGGTGCTCGCGCCTGCTGGTGCTAGCATCCCTCCTGCTACTGATGAGGAGATTGCTGCTACCCGTCCTGATCCTCAGGTTCTCTAGAAGGCTCAGGGTGCTGCGAAGCGCAAAGCCTCTACTTCAGCAGACGCCCCTACCGGAGCATCTAAGAAGACTAAGGCGGGCATGAAGCAAGTTGGTGCAGGATTTAGTAGTCAGATAGCTAAGGGTGAGCACGAGTTAGCTATTGATGATGATGATGACGGTGTCGATCATGATGTCGCCGCTGATGATTTTGATGATGCTATCGAGTAGTCTGATTGTGTTTCACCTGGTGAGTGTTTAACTGTCATACCCCTTCGATCTTTTGACTCAAGGATTAGACTAGACGTGTCTTATCCTCCTATTATTCTTCCAGACGAGGGAGTTCCTGCTTCCTTTAGCGCTGAGGTACCAGGATTTCGTGGGGTGTCGACTAGGACTAGCTCTCACGTGTCTCATGGTAAGTTTCTTCCTCTTTTTTTTGGTTTTTTGTTAGGCTTCCTCTCTTACTTATTTTCTCTTTTGACTTTACTTTCTTTGGGTTTCTGTAGGTACTGCTGGTGACACGAATTTTTCTGCTAGGGAAGATGCTCAAGTGCCTTCTACTGGCCTAGCTGATCCTAATGCTCATGTTGCTGTGGATGAGCATGTTGATATTGATGGAGATGATCATCAGGATGATGTTGACCACCATGATGATTTGGTTCATGGTTGAGATGATGTTGAGGGTGACATTGCTCTTCATGGTGACATAGCTCATGGTGGAGCTACTGCTGGGGGTGAGTTTCACAGGGGAAATTGATCATCGCAGGCTGGAGCCTGTCGTTTGGCCTACCCTTATCATGAGTGATGTAAAGTGGAATGTATAGGTGATAATTAGATCGTTATAGGGTAAAACAGAAAATTACCTTTAGGAAAAAGTAATAGTCTAAAATTACCAAAGAGAATTCAATTAAACACGTGATGAACCAAGTTCGTTGTACACGAAGATCTTATGAATTTGAGACGTTTTGTATCGATTTGGACAATTGATTCGAATTGGTTTTCGGTTTTTAAAACTAAAATTAAATCTACCAATTTTAAACCTATTTTAATACTAAAGTGCATGAATCGTAAACCCCCAAATTATATAAATCTAAAAACATTTACTTAAAATTTAAAACTAATTTAAAAATCTACAAAAATTAATCTATTTAATTAAAATAACTTTTACACTATTTTAAAATCTATTTAAAATCTACTTTACTTTTTATTAAATAAAATCTAATTTTAAAACCATTTTTATTTAAACCTAAAATAATAACAAACTAATATTTAAAAAACTAATTTAACTTTTAAAATTAACAAAAACATTTTTGTTTTATTTTTATTTAATTATGAAACTATTTATTTCTGAAATTTACTTTAAAAAAATATTAATAACAATTAATATAAATGAAAATTAATTACACTACAACTTAAATAAACTCTGCCAGAAATAACTAACTATATTAATTAATTAACAGATAGAAAAATCAAAAGAGCATGTAGCTCAGTTGGTAAACACACTTGACTGTGAACCGCGAGGTCGCAGGTTCGAATCCTGCAAGGGACTCATTTTTTGGTAATTGATTTTTTTGACAGTTAAAATAAAAAGAAGTCACAGGAGGTGACTTATTTGGAGCTGTTGTATCTTAAACAGCTTATGAGAACAGCAATGAGCTATCAGATCAGTTGGATCTGATAGCAAAAACTCAATAGCAAAATTAAGCAACAAATCAAGTAAGAAGAAAACCAAAATCCATATTAGCAATCATTAACCAATTCGACCAGAAAGTTCAGTTAATAGGCAGCATACCCACAAGTTAACTCATAAGCATAATCCAGCAGAATCAATAATTTTAACATTAACAAATATCATAAAACAGATCCAATCAGGCATTAGCAGTTAAACAAACCAGTTTACCCATCAGATAAAGAAAAGGAAACAAAATGCAGTACAGACTTATACTTAACTCAAGTGATTCACAAAATTTTAAATGAACAATCAAATTCCTAAATCCATCAGCAATCATAACAAATTATATCAGCTAAAATCTAATAATTAATCACGGCACTTAATTCAGCAGGTTAACTCTAGCTAAATACTAAACATATATCATCTAAATGACTGATATCAGCAAGAATCATTCACCAAAATGAAAACAAGTTTAAACTCTAGAATCCGTCTCAAAAATCAATAGTAGCAGATTAAAAATAGGACAAAATCAGAACTATTATTAAATCCAATCAATCTCAAGCTTAATTAAACATCGTTTCAAAAAAAAAAGTTAAAACCAATTCTCCTATTTAACATAAGCAGCTTAATAAGCAAAGGTAAATTAATAACATGAAACGTAAAAAAATGAAAATGCACCTTTTGTAGAAAACCATTGGGCAGAAGGTTGTGCTGAACAACCTTTATGAACCAAGATCGAAATCACCATATGAATCACCACCATCGAACGCCATCGAACATCACCACCAATATTCGAATCAGATTTTTTATCGATCAAACAGTGGGTTTGACCTTTATCCCAACTTCACTTATATTATTTAAATCAAACTATTAATTCAGTTTGATCAAATAACATTTAATATTATAACAATTTAGATTAAAGAAGTATAAGATTGCAGTAGAAGAAATTAACAGTAAGTAAACTTGAGACAAAATTCAACCGAAACAACTTTTTTATTAATATCAGTAAAAATTACATAACTATTAAAAAGAAAATACAAATACTCCTAAATCTAATTTTTCATAATAACATTAAGTAAAAATGGGATGCCAGATTACAAGTATTTTGGGGGTTTATATAGCCAACCCCCTAGGCTGTTAAGGGGAGGTTGTTGAGGCAGAGAAACCATCTTGGCCCTTCAAAGGGTATATTCATTTTTCTCTTTCTTCCAATCATGATCTAACGGTGGATATTAACACACTAGCACACGGATTGCCAACGTGGCATCCGTTTGTGCTAGTTGTGCTTCTTGGATGCTGAGGTGTCCTCTTATTATTGGAGATTGGGGAATGGTGAGGTGTTTCATCCAGTAGTACTTTGTCACGTTGCATGCCATTCCATCACTTACATCCGAAAAGAATGGGGGATTTATTTCCCCCTCGTGTGAATTACATGTGGGAATCAAAAGCCCTATATAATTTGATGATTTATTGATTTAGGGTTATGAGTGAACTGTGGATTTACAGGTTGGGGTGGGAGAGAAGCACATAGGGAGTATCGAATGTTTATTTATTGTGTGTGAATATGTGAATAAAAAGGTGTGGTGATGGGATATAAATCGTTTGACTAAAACCTTGTCCACCAAAAATTTATATAAAACTTCATTGTAATTGGACTTGGGCTTTTGGAATCATCAAAACGTTCCAAAAATTATTCACTTGCGAAAAACACTTTGGGCTTGAAGCCCAATATTAACTCCATCCGTCTTATAAAGTTTCTCAATTTTGGGCCTTGATCACTTAAACAAATTTTCTAAATGGGCCTTTAAGCCCATTTGCTCCAATGCGGGACCCACTAGGCCCATAAACCCCATAAATGATGAAATCCGCTAAAACTAGCTCGTATTTAGCTTCCTAGATCTTTTTCTTCAAACTCGTGCCGGTTTTGTCGGTTTTCGTGAATTTGGTACCTACACACATTAAAACAAGAAACAAGCAAATACAAGGCCAATTTTATACAATTTAAGCATTTATTCATTGTTTATAGATACAAATGATATGAGTAAAATCACTCATATCAAACTCCCTCTTGCTAAGCAATTGTTGTGTCCTCACGCAATGATAAAATAAAACACTAACTACACCTTTATTCAACTTTTTTAAACTTTTTATTTTGCAAAGACATAATGTATTGCTTTCATTATTTTGAAAAATAACTTTTAGGATCATAAAACTCAAATAGATTCATCGTCCCCGACTTTTCACTTTTCCATGCCAAGTGCAAAAACAAGATCATTGTCAATCATAAGCCCCCAAATTAAAACAACTCATACAAGTAATTTGTGTTAAACTCAATCTTCTATTATTCCTAATTGTATCTCTAGATTTTATTTGTCATTCACCCAAAGGCTCATTTGACTTTATTTGATATTTATTAGTCCAAAAATGAAGGCAAGAACGGTGTAAACTCAACACTTAAAACCTAACTTCGACTTCAAAAACCGTTGTCACTAAAGAAAGCCCACATCAAGGATAACTTAACACGATTTGAGGGATAAATCCCGGACCCGAAATTTGGCTAATATGGCTACATAAAAGCAAAAATAAAACCTCCAAAGTCAATTATGACCTTATTAATGGAGTTAGCAACAACTACATCATAACACCTTGTGGCTCTTTAAGATGCAATGGTGCTCCTTATTTAAAATCCACACCCGAAGGCTCCTTGGACAAAAATAAGGGAATTGACATCACCATCCCACCTTATGGCTCATGATGGTGAAGCAATTTTTATTTAACATGTCCCCTTGCTATACACCCTAAGGCTCTAATGACAAGGTTAGTGCTACATGACTCCCACCCGAAGGCTCCTAGAGAACATGTTTTTATTTATTCTTCTTTATTAATATGATATTTATAGTAAGCCAAATTTCCGCAATCCCATGATCAAAAGTCCATGACGCTGACACCCTTAATGTGTTCTCACTTTAATTACAAGGGAAGAAAAAGAAGGAGTTACGAGTTAAGATATCAAGCCTAAACCGCTAAAAACTTCATTTATTAAGCAATTATTATTCAAGTGTGGAAAGTAAATACGAGGAGATTAAATCAAACACAAAAATACTTACACAAAGAAGAATTTAACCTTAGAAACTTATGATTGAACTCTATCATCTCTTGTTCTCCATATCATAAAATTTCAAAAATGTGAAATCAATGGATACTTAGCCTATTAAATCAAAGTTTTGGGTTTTCAAGTCATCTATAGGATCTTGCATCTTCTTAGACTCTTTCAAGTTTTAGAATTTGCGTTTTAAAGTTCCCTTGATAAACAACTTTCTAGGATCAATTATAGGAACTTGTGAAAAGTTCTTGTTCTTAACCCGTATGAATTAAGAATTTCGCATTTTAAAGCTCCCTATATAAAAGCCTAGCAAAACTTAATTAAAATACGTTAAGGAAAAGCTAAGGTAAAAAACCAAGTCGAGTCAAAAACTATTTTTATTTTCACCAACGGAAAGCCTACATTCGTGTCAAAAGCACTTATTTTATTTATTAAAACTTAAAAATAAAACTAAAAATTTAAAATTTTCATGAAAAATGAGAAAACAATTACGTTTGGACACGACAAAAGCAATAGCAAGCGATTATATCGATTGACTCCCCCATGCTAAAACCAAACATTGTCCTCAATGTTTCTTAGCTCAAGAGTAACACCCCTTGCTAAGACACGAAGAGTCTAATGCAAAATCCTAGCATGGAAAGAGCCCGTAAATCTATAAGCCGTTTATTAATTATGCCTCAAGATAAAACGTTAGTCGATAAAAATCAAAGGATAGAGTGTGTGCCTCTTTTTAGCATTCAAAGAATGGAAGATCAAGTGGACCGGAAAAAACCGAACACGAGAGTCTTCAAAAAAAAAGGTCATACCTAAGATTCACAACACAACAAAACACAAGCACGAGCTTGAAAGATCAAGCCTTATTAGTGTTAGAAAATAGAAAGAAGATAGAATGAATGGGACTCCCCCACAAGGCACCTCGTTTTTGTTCACCGAGTCATGAGCTCGACTCGATCCCCGCATTCATTTGTCCTTAGGGAAAGTGGTGAAAACCGACATAATGGAATAGAATCCAATATAAAGTACGATACCGGGGTCAAAGATCTCATCCTCGTTGTCGGATGACAAACGAAAGGATAAAACTCCAACACAAATCTCTAAAAAGAGATAGGAGTCACAAATCATGAAATTAATATAACATGCTCCCCGAGATAAACTCGCACCAAGATGATCGAAAAATCTTTCAATTACTACATCGGTGAAAGGCCGAGATTTCCCTAAATCAATGATTCCGGGGTCGAATACCTCATCCTAGAAAGAGAAAGGAATAGACAACACGGTGTCGTCCCCCATGCTAATCCAAGATCATATAAAGCACAAGGTAATGGTGGGATAAAAATCTCATCCATAGTGGAATCAACATTCTTTGCTTTAAAGACCATTTCACCCTTAGGAATGTGATCAATCGGGTCATGGTACTCAATATGAGACACATGGAAAACCCGCACATTAAGGTCAAAGTGGGTGGGAGGAGGACTTGGGACGAAATCATCATCAAGTAAATTCTCTAAAAAGAGAGTGTCCCCCTCCGGGTCGATTTCATCAACACCCGGTGGTATCGAATCATTAGAAGCAAGAAAAGTGTCAATCTCGTCCATAAGCGGATCACTATCCTCAACGGGAATAAGAGATGGAGAGAAAGACTTGGCATTAGGCTTAGAATTCAAAGCCTCGATCTTAGATATGAGAAGATAGACGTTTGATAACTTCTCACGAAGAACCACGTCTTCCACATCTAAATGAGTAAGTTCATCGGTGAACTTCTCAAAGATCGGAATAGTCAAATCAACCTCATTTCCCGGTGGAAATGGGTCTAAAGGAGCAAGTTCAAAAGTGAACCTCTCAAAAATCGGATCACTATCATCCTCATTTCCCGGTGGAAATGGGTGAAGAAGAGTAGGTTCATCGGTAAACCCTCAAAATCCGAGTCGTGAATATAAGTTCATCGGAGAACTCCTCATTAGAAAATTCACTAGAAGTCGAATCATTCTCAAAATCTTTATTTCCATCACTATTTTCATCATTAGAATTGGAGAAAATCTCAAAGTGAATGGAAGAAGTAGAGTCATCACAATGTGGCAAATCACACGTATCATTGGAAATACCGTCGAACTCTCTCGGGTTTTGGACAAGAATAGTGCTAATATGCCCGTCCCCCTTGCTTAGAGAATTTTCAGGTTCCACGATGGAACAATCATGAATAGGAGTAATGATGTCATGAGATGGAGTGAGATCAAAGATATCCTCATCATCGTCATCGTCGTCATAATTATAGTTCACCAAAATATCATCTTTGAAATAATCTTTGTGAAAATTCATTTGCTCTAGCATAAGTAATTGTTCGATGGAAAGTTGTGAGGAGTCGTCTTTCTTTTGAAAACAATGGCACACACCATCATACAATGGACCCCCACACTTAACGCAAGCGATAGATGAAGACATAATGATTATAAAACAAAAATAAGCATAACCTTCAAAAATGGAAAGGGTCTTCAAATCAACGATCAACAAATCTCCAAAAAGACGAATCGTACACAAGATCCCCGACAGCGGCGCCAAATTTTTTTGATGTAAAGTGAAATGTATAGGTGATAATTAGATACGTTATAGGGTAAAATAGAAAATTACCTTTAGGAAAAAGTAATAGTCTAAATTTACCAAAGACGAATTCAATTAAACACGTGATGAACCAAGTTCGTTGTACACGAAGATCTTATGAATTTGAGACGTTTTGTATCGATTTGGACAATTGATTCGAATTGGTTTTCGGTTTTTAAAACTAAAATTAAATCTACCAATTTTAAACCTATTTTAATACTAAAGTGCATGAATCGTAAACCCCCAAATTATATAAATCTAAAAACATTTACTTTAAATTTAAAACTAATTTAAAAATCTACAAAAATTAATCTATTTAATTAAAATAACTTTTACACTATTTTAAAATCTATTTAAAATCTACTTTACTTTTTATTAAATAAAATCTAATTTTAAATCCATTTTTATTTAAACCATATTTAAAACACTAATTTAACTTTTAAAATTAACAAAAACATTGTTATTTTATTTTTATTTAATTATGAAACTATTTATTTCTGAAATTTACTTTAAAAAATATTAATAACAATTAATATAAATGAAAATTAATTACACTACAACTTAAATAAACTCTGCTAGAAATAACTAACTATATTAATTAATTAACAGATAGAAAAATCAAAAGAGCATGTAGCTCAGTTGGTAAACACACTTGACTGTGAACCGCGAGGTCGCAGGTTCGAATCCTGCAAGGGACTCATTTTTTGGTAATTGATTTTTTTGACAGTTAAAATAAAAAGAAGTCACAGGAGGTGACTTATTTGGAGCTGTTGTATCTTAAACAGCTTATGAGAACAGCAATGAGCTATCAGATCAGTTGGATCTGATAGCAAAAACTCAATAGCAAAATTAAGCAACAAATCAAGTAAGAAGAAAACCAAAATCCATATTAGCAATCATTAACCAATTCGACCAGAAAGTTCAGTTAATAGGCAGCATACCCACAAGTTAACTCATAAGCATAATCCAGCAGAATCAATAATTTTAACATTAACAAATATCATAAAACAGATCCAATCAGGCATTAGCAGTTAAACAAACCAGTTTACCCATCAAATAAAGAAAAGGAAACAAAATGCAGTACAGACTTATACTTAACTCAAATGATTCACAAAATTTTAAATGAACAATCAAATTCCTAAATCCATCAGCAATCATAACAAATTATATCAGCTAAAATCTAATAATTTATCACGGCACTTAATTCATCAGGTTAACTCTAGCTAAATACTAAACATATATCATCTAAATGACTGATATCAGCAAGAATCATTCACCAAAATGAAAACAAGTTTAAACTCTGGAATCAGTCTCAAAAATCAATAGTAGCAGATTAAAAATAGGACAAAATTAGAACTATTATTAAATCCAATCAATCTCAAACTTAATTAAACATCGTTTCAAAAAAAAGTTAAAACCAATTCTCCTATTTAACATAAGCAGCTTAATAAGCAAAGGTAAATTAATAACATGAAACGTAAAAAAATGAAAATGCACCTTTTGTAGGAAACCATTGGGCAGAAGGTTGTGCTGAACAACCTTTATGAACCAAGATCGAAATCACCATATGAATCACCACCATCGAACGCCATCGGACATCACCACCATAATATTCGAATCAGATTTTTTATCGATCAAACAGTGGGTTTGACCTTTATCCCAACTTCACTTATATTATTTAAATCAAACTATTAATTCAGTTTGATCAAATAACATTTAAAATTATAACAATTTAGATTAAAGAAGTATAAGATTGCAATAGAAGAAATTAACAGTAAGTAAACTTGAGACAAGATTCAACCGAAACAACTTTTTTATTAATATCAGTAAAAATTACATAACTATTAAAAAGAAAATACAAATACTCCTAAATCTAATTTTGCATAATAACATTAAGTAAAAATGGGATGCCAGATTACAAGTATTTTGGGGGTTTATATAGCCAACCCCCTAGGCTGTTGAGGGGAGGTTGTTGAGGCAGAGAAACCATCTTGGCCCTTCAAAGGGTATATTCATTTTTCTCTTTCTTCCAATCATGATCTAACGGTGGATATTCACACACTAGCACACGGATTGCCAACGTGGCATCCATTTGTGCTAGTTGTGCTTCTTGGATGCTGAGGTGTCCTCTTATTATTGGAGATTGGGGAATGGTGAGGTGTTTCATCCAGTAGTACTTTGCCACGTTTCATGCCATTCCATCACTTACATCCGAAAAGAATGGGGGATTTATTTCCCCCTCGTGTGAATTACACGTGGGAATCAAAAGCCCTATTTAATTTGATGATTTATTGATTTAGGGTTATGAGTGAACAGTGGATTTACAGGTTGGGGTGGGAGAGAAGCACATAGGGAGTATCGAATGTTTATTTATTGTGTGTGAATATGTGAATAAAAACGTGTGGTGATGGGATATAAATCGTTTGACTAAAACCTTGTCCACCAAAAATTTATATAAAACTTCATTGTAATTGGACTTGGGCTTTTGGAATCATCAAAACGTTCCAAAAATTATTCACTTGCAAAAAACACTTTGGGCTTGAAGCCCAATATTAACTCCATCCGTCTTATAAAGTTTCCTAATTTTGGGCCTTGATCACTTAAACAAATTTTCTAAATGGGCCTTTAAGCCCATTTGCTCTAATGCGGGGCCCACTAGGCCCATAAACCCCATAAATGATGAAATCCGCTAAAACGAGCTCGTATTTAGCTTCCTCGGTCTTTTTCTTCAAACTCGTGCCGGTTTTGTCGGTTTTCGTGAATTTGGTACCTACACACATTAAAACAAGAAACAAGAAAATACAAGGCCAATTTTATACAATTTAAGCATTTATTCATTGTTTATAGATACAAATGATATGAGTAAAATCACTCATATCAATGAGGATTCTGTTCCTATTCCCCCATGTACTCGAAGGGAATGGGAGAGAAGGCATGTTGTAGATTTTGGTATTTGTTCAGATGAGGTGTTCCAGAATCCTCAAGTTTGTAGGAGTCTGTGTGATCATTTTCCTACTGCAGCCGAGGAGTATCGGACATCCCAGCTCTCCCCAAGCCAGCACTAAGCATAAGTATTTGGAGAGCGTTCTTTCTGAGAGAGCTGTTGAGCTTAGGCGTCAGACTCAGCTTACCAACTGTGCTGAGGATTCGTTTAAAGGTGCGAGTCAGGGTCTTGTTGATATGAAGAACAAATCTAATAGGTACAAGTCTGAGAGAGATACTCTTAGAGCTGAGAAGAAAGAACTTGAGGCTGAGCTTGTGGCTATCAAGTCCCAACATGCTGCTGAGGTGAGAGATTTGGAGCATCGGCTGACTCTTAGTGGTAATGATATACTTTCGAAGAATGACACCATTGCTGATATGGAGGTGCGGTTCCAAACTATTCAAGGAAGGATCACTTCCTTTTTTCAGTCTAGTTTTGAGCCATTGGTTAGAGGTTTTCTTGGTAGTTCGGAGTTTAACCAAGAGTTTGCCCGAGTGTTGGACTTAGTTGTTACTACTGGTCTCGAGCGGGGTTTGCGTATGAGAAGGACTGAGGAGGAGTTTCAGGATATTTCTCAGGAGGTTCATAACTTTGTCCCTGACGCTCAGGCGCAGCTTGTTGCTGCTTCGGAGGCCTTCTTCGGGTGTCTCTTCCCCTTCTTTGGCAAGGTGAGCCGAAGTGCTGATGCTACTTTATCAGAGATTGCTCAGATTAGGCCTGATCTGGTGGATCCTCCTATTCAGGCTCTCGCTATCCCGTCTCCTCCGACTTTTGGCCATACTGTTTCCTACCGTCAGAAGAAGAAGTCATCAGGACCGGGATCTTCCTCAGCTGTTTGATGTAGTTCGTGTTTTGTACTTTCTTTACTTTTATTTGAGTTGCTAGCCCTTCCTGTTTTGGGCTTTGAGTACTTAATCTTTCTTTGTATGCTACTATGACTTTGTTGTCAATTTTCTATCGCATGTATGATGGCCCTTTGTGTGCATGTGTTCTTGAATATTACTTGATGTGTTGTGATAATATTCGTTTAGCGCTACTCTTTGCTTTGTTATCATATTAGACTCATATTTTGTGGCCTAGTATTCTCACGAATGCCTGTGAGAACGTTTCAGCCTTACTAATAAGTCCAGCGTGCTACTTCCCATCTTTCCCTTATTAGATGAAACTCAACTTTCGTTTATGTAGTAGCATTTGCCTTGTAGGTTCATGCTACTCCTCCTCTCAAGTGTAGCTACTCACTGGAGGGTAATTTTTCATGAGAAGAGTAGGAAGGTTTGTTCCTATTCTTCTTCTACGGAGTCAATTTGCAAAGGTTGCTCAGCCTAACCACCATGGTACCAGTTTCACCATGGGGGACTAATTGGTAGGCGTCACCCTCTTCGACCGAAGGTAGTGAACCGTCCGTCGTCATGTGTTTCACTTTATAGCATAGTATCTTAAACATATAGTCTTAATAGAAAATATGAGGAAAATTTTGCTTCATTCATATCATGAGATAAGAAACAATACATTGGGTTAAACTAGGATCATCTCTGGAGCAAGTCTTATACTTTGAAAATTGCTCCTCCAGAGGAAATACATAATAATTGTGACAAACATAGTCACCTGCCTTACATGTAGCCCTTACGGAGGTTGCTAGCATATCAAATTCTAGGTATCTCAACCATCATGTTAAACTTTGGGGTTTCAATGGAGTGCTCATTCAACACTTCCAGAATTATTTTTATAGATAAGTGATCAAACTTAATTTTTGCTAGTTTGCTAAGGGCATTAGCCTTATTAGTCTGATCCTTTAACATCCTTCACTAGATGAGCCAACCTCCCTGAGGCCACTGCCTCTTCAATCTGCTTCTTGAGGCGATAACAGTTATTTGTGTTATGGCCTCGATCTTGGTGATAATTACAGAACTTGTTCATGTTTTGTTTTTCTGGAGTCCCTACCATCGGAGGTGGTGGTGGAAAGTTCAAATCTCTCATAGAGAGGATCTCTTCTGGGGTTTTCGTTAGAGGTGTAAAGCCATCTTTTCTAGCGGAAGGAGCACCGTTCCCTCTAGGGGAATCCATGCTTTCATGACTCCTGTTGCTATATTCACTCTAATCCTCAGACCAAACACCCTTATCAGTGCCTTTTTCCCAGAGAGGGGGTCCACTTACTATTATGTTATTAGAAAATGTCTCTCCTCTTATAAAGGCTCTAACTCTCTCCCACATTTCATCCACTGCTTTTGGGATCTTATCGTTGAGTTTCTTAGCTAGTTCTGGGTGTCCATGCCCATGCATGAATGCCGAAATCCTTAGCACTGGGGGCACAACCTTAATGTGTGATCTTTCAGCCTTAAAGCGATCCATAAATGCCTAGAGGCTCTCATTAGGCTTCCGTTTGATCCTATGTATCTCGGTTGGATCTTTATCATATCGTTTCTGTTGTGAAAACTCCTCTAAAAACTTGTTGCTCAATTCTTCAAACCCATCCACACTCTTTGGATCTAAACTATCGAACTAGTTCCTTGCTGAGCCACCCAAAGTCTGACGAAACATCTTGCACCATAGTGGCATGGGCCACTCTTCTTGCTCAGCAGCAGCAGATAATATGCTGAGGTGGTCTTCTGGGTCTTTGCTTCCTTCGTAGACACGGACATTAGCAGGAAGCTTGGCTCGCCTATGATATCTGAAACGCGTGATCCGAGAGGTGAAAGGCATCGGCTTAGGCCGCCTGTATGGTGTGCTCAAATCCTCTGAATCACTATCCGACCTTGATTTATATCCGGATTCTGAGCTCTCCTTCCTATGGAGATACCTAGTTGATCGTGACTTCGTCTTAACGCTCTTGGCTTTGCTCGTCCTATTCGAGTGGTATGACTAAGTGATAGATTTCCTGCGTGAAGGACTCCTATGACGCCTTCGGGCGGACCTGGACCGACTTCGGTTTTTAGACCTGGATGAGCTGTTTGACGAGTACCCTCTTCCTTCCCTCACTGAGGGGCTTCCACGAGAGTTTCTTGACTCTATCTCTTTAACCTCCTTGTTAAAAAGCTTTCGGGGAGTCATCTTCTCACGATTTTGCTCATTGATTTCCTTCATCATAGTTTTTAATGTTTCAATGTGTTGTTTGACATATGATGGGGTGCGGCGTCCCTGATCAGGTCTGGGAGGAGGAGGGGTTACCTCCGGAGGAGCCCTCTCGCCCCCAGGTGTCCCCGTGTTCAGGCTTAGGCCTAGCCCCAGTGTAGGACCTTGTTCACCATCTTCTATCACTTAGTTTTTGGTAGATTGGTATTCCCGGTCCCACGGATGGCGCCAGATGTTGAAGCAAATTTCCAGAGAAGCTTCTTCAGCCCTTATCCTTCGGGTATCTTAAGGTTACTCCTTCTAATGAAGCCTTAGCTTGCTCCCTCAGAGTATCTTGTGGCTACTCCTTCTTTGTGAAGCCCTAGCTTCCTTCTCTAGAGTTCCTTAGTCTAGCCTTTAGTCTCTTAGGCTGAAATAAGAGAGAACACTGTTAGATCGCCTCGAGGTTTGAATCCGAGACCAACTCCAGCGTGAGAGTAAGTATGTGGTTCTAGTGAGAGATAATTCTAGAGAGAGAGAGTAAGTAGTAAAGTGTGTGTGTCGAACTTAACCTTTGTTCCTAGAGGAACCTCTCCTTTTATACTACTTGGAGGTGGCTCCAAGACACACGAATTGTGGAGTCAACGTTGTCTTGTAGAAGCAGCACCTAAATAGCTGCTGAGCACCAGGTCTGTCCTTCGTGGTCAGAGTTGTCCTCATGCTCTTCTAGTACTCATCGTGGTCCAGGCGTCTGGACCATTCGTACATTATCATACTATGTAGGCTAGGTGCAATCGTCCTTCCTCCGATGGAGGCTATGCTCCATGTGCATAGGGCTAGCCTTACCTGGGTCTAGCCTTGTCTAGGTCTAGCCTTGTCTAGGTCTAGCCTTGTCTGGGGCTAGCATTGTCTGAGGCTAGCATTGTCTGGGACTAGCATTGTCTAGGGCTAGCATTGTATGGGGCTAGCATTGTCTGGGGCTAGCTCTTGCTATTGTCTCTGGACCTAGGGTGATCTTCATCACCCTAGCTACTCCAGAGAGCTATTCTAGCTTAAGATAGTTTTGCTCATGAAGCATTAGGGATTAGCTGTATTTGTCTCACCTTAAGCATGGGGTGAGACTATACCTCATTACTCTTCTCTGTTGATATTATAGATATGCATTTTGGTCTTAGATGTGCAATGTGTAGCTTATACAGCTTATTGCATCTCTTCTTTATACCGTCTATAACTAGTTATTATTTATACAAACGCGTTTAATTTAGTGACACCAAGTTTTATGTGATTGTTTTTTGATAGCATAAATTAGATGTTACCTTAACTTGGATTTTTGAATGGCTCTTAGAGCATATTTGAGTATTGGCTTAAATTAATAGGGCTGAGCAAACCTAACCGAAAATCAAACTGATAAACCGAGCCGAACCGAATCGAACCTATCATTTTCGGTTTGGTTTTCGGTTTTGTTCGGGTCGGTTCGGTTTCTGGGCTAAAACTGAAAAAAATACGCCTAAACTATATATTCGGTTCGGTTTTTCTGTTTTCGGTTTACGTTTTTCCTAACGTTGGTTTTTGGTTCGGTTCGGTTCAGTTTTGGGTCGATGCTTAACCTTACCCTAAAAGGGTGTCGGGCTGAGATATTATGGATAAAAATGTTACGGTGTCGAGTCTCAGCTCGTGTTAGCTCCATTTTGTGTTCAATAATTGTCGAAGTTATTCTTTGTGGGATGAAAACTAGCCGATGCTAACACTCGGAGTCAGGTGTTTTCGTTAATTTACACTTTTTTTTTTATAAAAAGGTATCTTATGTGTCAAAAGAGATGATTATGATCCATCAATGAGTCCATTACATATCAAATCTAACAATCATATGGTTTTAATATACGAACCTTTAACTGTGACACCCTAGGCAAATTTTATATCGGCTGTGGCCGGGAGAGATCTATGGTTTATAAAATAACAGTCGCCTTTTCATGATACAACGCGTTTTATGGTCTACTGCATGTGAGGTTTTTAGGAACTAACAGTTAAGCGTGCTCACGGAAGAGTAGTACTAGCTTGGGTGACCTTCCGAAAAATCTTCACAAGAGGACCACAAAGTAAAGTCGTGTACTTACGAACATAGCGGATAATATTGTGATCTGAGTAGGCAAGATGTTATATTAACCTTTTAACTCATGAATTTTCACCAACACATTTTGTATCAGTTGAACAAAAACCACTTTTTGAAAGTGAGTTGTGACTTGTGACCACCAAGGTGGAATAAGCCTTTTTCATACATGGACACATGGTGCACACTTTACTCATTCCAAAATAACTATATTACTTTTTCGAATAGAATTTCCCTTTAAAGTCTAAAAGTATAAATTCAAATTCTACCTCGTTTTAGTTGTGAAAACAAAATTAAATTTCAGAGTGTGGACTATAAAAAGGTTTGGAAGTAGCATCGGAATATAGAGTAAGGATCCAGTCAGAACCGAATTCTAAATACTCGAGGTGTTTTTTGAGTTATATAGCGGGTTTATGGCTTATGTGGCTTTCGGTTTGTGTTTTGTAAGTTTTTATTTTAAAACTTTCCGGCCTATATAAGTTTAACATGTCATAATGAGTTTATATAAGCCGAATAGTCTCAAATCAGGTCCCAAAAAGCGAGCTTCTGGAACATATGCGAAAACCGCATAATTTGTAAGCTTGCTATATAACTTTAAACGAACACCCTCGTCGAATCGAATACAGTAGTTTTTTTATAACTTATATGAATTCTTACTCGCATAAGCCTTAGTTTAACGTATGTTACTAGTGTTAAACGGAATCAACACATTGAGTGGATGCATTTATGAGGTTGGTCGCATCAATGACCACATTGACTTCAAAAAACCTCGATACTTCAACTTTCTCTATGTGACGACTTACATATAACTTTTTATTCACACTAAGACGGTCTAGACCTAAAAAAACATACCCCACATATTTACATATTTATTAATTAAACACAAATACACATGACACTTGATCGTGCAGACGATCTACTTGGTTTTAAATCGAGTAGTGATCGAATAGGGATTTAGTCGTTGCATTAAGGAGACTGGGTAGGATTTGATAAGGGACTGAGAACTAACGTTGGCAGCCTAAAAATGTACAAAATTTGGGTGAACCTCAAAATATCGAGGTTTTTTATCAAAATTAACAATACGTCACAAAATTTCATGGTGTCTCGGGTCGTCTTTGGTTTCATCCCTCATTATTTTACTTGCTTGAATACGAAGAAATTATTAAAAGGCCCTTTCGAAAAATCAACAGTTTTATAAATAAAATGTCATAGGTTCAAATATCGACTCGTGCTCAGTTCAATTGGTACTTTGTTAAGCCAAACGAGCTGAAAACTATTTTTTTTGTTTTATAATTATAGTCTACCGACAAAAAACACACAATTTAATAAAAATATATATGTTTTACCTTTCGTTCTCTTACTTTTTACACAAGGACAATTTTAACATTAAACAATTAATTTATAACTTTTTTATTGTTTGTAATAATACTTTCAAATGAGAGTGATATAATAAACTATATATATTATTAATTTATTTTTTAAAAATAAACTATTAATTTATGACATTTAAAAATATTATATTTAATTTTGAAACGAATAAAGTATTTCTTTTAGATAGATAATGTCAATGATTGATAAAAAAAAATACATGTGAAATTAATCAGGTTTTTCTAACATGTGCTCTTAAACACATGTTAAGTCATGTTATTAAACATTAAGTTCGAGAGTTGAGTCTTGGCTCGTCTCACTTCAGGTGTTGCTCCTCTGGGCCAGGAGAGTTGCAGGAGCTATTTTTTGTGGGGTGGACAATGACTGATGTCAAAAAGCATCCGGAATTAGGTGTTCCCGCTAATCTTCGCATTTTGTAAAATTAAACAATAAGTTTTCTTTTATATTCAAAAATATATTTAATTCACATAAATACACTTAAAATTTATTATAAATAAATAACGATTTACATTTAATAAATTTAAACTTTATCTATATACAAACTTAAACATATACACCAAATCACATGTTAAAAATTCCCAAATCGAAATGTTCCTATCTGTCTACAGCCTTTTTTACCACATTTATAAATTATTTTTTTTTTTTTTAACGCCGAGTTAGTAGTTAGTGATTCGAGCTTACAGTGACATTAAATTGGGCAGTATGTAAGCCTCGAACCTTCTTCTTAGAGGATAAACCTCACTTCTACTTCTTAATTCAGACCCCTAAAGATTCTTGGTGAGACTCGAACTCGAAACCTCTCTAAAAATACCTCTCCAAAAATACCTTTAATGGCCAACTGAGCTAGGTGAGCTGGTTACCACATTTATAAATTTACTCCATGAATTATTTGTATCAATGGGATGTTATCATGACAAAAGGACCACGCAACTACTAATATGGGACCTATCGATAAATTAGTGTGAGGTCAAAAATACGTCATGCTGTGCAAAGCATTTCTACAAAGATCAAGTTACATCTACAAAATACACAACCTATTTATCATTAAAAAAAACCTCTCAAACTGAAGCTAATTTATAGATTAATTTCTTCAATCATAATAAAGATAAATACACGTGGACCTTTGTATTTCATTAAGAAAAACTTATATATATTTATCTAAATTTTAATTAGCCAACATAATCAATTAAATTGTTTTTAACTTGAGAGAATTTTGATCTATTTATCATTCAATATAATATATTAAACAGTTAAACCGTAAGGTTTTGAGATTGACAAATCTTCGATATGTTTACGTTATTAGACGGGTATTCACGTATAGCGACGATAATTGTTTAGTGACATATAATTAACGATATATTATTGATTTGGTGAAGGAATTAGTAGTTCAGTGTCCTGACTAGGTTGATCAAATAGTCGAACTCGTGACTATATGATCAAACCCACGATCCAATTGTTAAACTCGTGACCTAATAATCGAACCTATGATCGTGTGATCAAACCCGTTACCCAATACTCTCTCCGTCTTATTTTAATAGTCACTCAACATTTTTTTAATGATAAATTTAATGACTATAAACATTTTATTTTTAGAAAACAAACTTATCTTTTAACTATATTAATATTTCTTATAAAAAATTAATAACATAGGTAAAATTAAAAAATTGATTAATTTAAACTTCTTACTTAAGAAATTGGACAACGTTTTGAGACAAATTAAAATGGTAATTAGGACAATAAAAATGGGACGAAAAAAGTAGTTCTTAAAGGTATGTTTGGTGACATGTAACAATAAGCAGTAGTAAGAGCAGAAGTAGTAAGCAGTAAGCACTAAAAGTTAGTATGAGTAGTAACTGTTTATTTTTAAAAAATATTTGGTATATTGTTAAAATGTGTAAAATTACTGAAAAAGACATATAAGTTAATTAATTAAATAAATTATAAATGTTATATTTAAAAGCATAAATATAATTTTATAAACAAACTACTCGAAGCAATTTTAAATTTTTTTCCAACAAGCATTTGAAATAGTAGCAGTTAGAATTATTAAAATGCTTGTTGAGGTGTTGTCAAACAAGCTTTTCATTTAAACTGTGTACCGTCTATCATTCAACGCTTCAAAATGTTTGCTACCAAACACAACCTAAGTATACATATTATATAAAAATTTTTATAGGTTGCATAAATAAAAACTTCATATATAAACTTATATAACTAATTTTTTAGCAAATTAGTTTTTTCATATTATAAATAAATCTTTTTTATTTGATTAGTGGAAATTATAATTTGAAATAACGCATGAATAGAAATCAATGAACGTTTACACCTTTCGAAATTAACGATATATTTGTCTAGTGATTAACAAAAGTTGATTAGAAATGTGGTTCCCTACCACAAGAACTTTGCTTTAACTTAAATCAACAGTAATTAATTTGATAATAACAACAAAAATTTCCCTAATATCCGCAATTAATTTAGGTTTTATGATTTCTTATACTCTTTCTTTAGACAAGCATATTTACCCCAGTTGTTCGAAAATAATATCGGATTCATCATGATTGTTCTTTAAGACAATTTTACTAAACGTACGTGTTTAGGTAACTATCGAAAAAGTAGTTGATGGTGTTACGATTAGACAAATTGGCAGAAATCACGAGTTGTCATTGCCTATAATCGAAAAAAAGGTGATTATGATTATGATTTGTTAGGAGAAAAAAAAAGTGTTTGATAATTGAGTAATAAACTTTATGGTTTTTTCATTGACATATATTATTAGCATACTTAAATTAAAGAGTAAATGTCATAAATATATAACGTACTCTCGTAATTAGTTCAATAATAACAATAAAAATTTCCTTAATATGTGCAATTAATTTAGGTTTTATGATTTCTTATCCTCTTTCTTTAGACACGCATATTTACCCCAGTTGGTCGAGAATAATACCAGATTCATCATGATTGTTCTGTAAGACAATTTTACTAAACATACGTGTTTATGTAACTATCGAAAAAGTAGTTGATGGTGTTACGATTAGACAAATTGGCAGAAATCACGAGTTGTCATTGCCTATAATCGAAAAAAAAAGTGATTATAGTTATGATTTGTTAGAAGAAAAAAAAAGCGTTTGATAATTGAGTAATATGGAGTAAACTTTATGGTTTCTTCATTGACATATGGAATTAGGACGGGCGGAGCTAGAATAAATGTTGAGGGGGGAAAAAAATCTCTAGCGGTATATACGACGGGAAAAAACGCGTCATATGTTAACTTAATACTCTTTTCGTTTTATAACTGGAGTCTACTGACAAAAACACGTAATTTTATTAAAAATATAATTTTTCAGTTATTTTTTCTTTTACGTTTTACACAACCACATTTTTATGGGTTTCTTCTACTCTTTCTTTAGACAAGCATATTTACCCCACTTGTTTAAGGATAATATCGGATTCATCATGATTGTTCTTTAAGACAATTTTACTAAACGTACGTATTTAGGTAACTATCGAAAAAGTAGTTGATGGTGTTACGACTAGACAAATTGGCATTAATCACGAGTTGTCATTGTCTGTAATCGAAAAAAAAAAAGTGATTATGATTATGATTTGTTAGAAGAAAAAAAAGTGTTTGATAATTGAGTAATAAACTTTATGGTTTCTTCATTGAAACATGGTATTAGCAGGGGCAGAGCTAGAATAAATGTTGAAGGAGGGCAAAAAAAAGAAAAAAAATTCTCTAGCGGTATATACGACAGGGAAAAACGCGTCATCTGTTAACTTAATACTCTTTTCGTTTTATAACTGTAGTCTACTGACAAAAACACGTAGTTTTATTAAAAATATAATTTTTTCGGCTTTTTTTTCTCTTACGTTTTACACAACCACATTTTTATGAGTTCTACTCTTTCTTTAGACAAACATATTTACCCCACTTGTTTGAGAATAATATCGGATTTCATCATGATTGTTCTTTAAGACAATTTTACTAATCGGGAAAAGTAGTTGATGGTGTTACGATTAGTGACAAATTGGCAAAAATCACAAGATTAGACGTGATTATGATTTCTTATAAAGTGTTTGATAATTGAGTAATAAACTTTATGGTTTTTTCATTGACATATGGTATTAGCATATATAGTTAGATTTTACTGTATTAGCATGAAATAGCATAAACCAATTTAACAATATTGTAGTTAATTAAAGTTAAGTAATCGCTTATCAATGGTTATAATAGATTAGTAGACCTTCTTTATCACGAGAAAATGCTCTTAAGCTGTGTTTGGCAAGGAACGGTGGTGAATCTTTTTAAATCGGTGAGCGGTCAATAAGAGCATTTTGATTTTTAATGCTTGTTTGGCAAAAAGAGCGGTGAGCGTTATGATTTTTTAGTCGTTTGGCAATGGAACGTGAGCGGTGCTATTTTTTAGGAATGGTAGTTTTTCAATGCTTTTTTAAAGAGCGATAAAAAATGAACGGTGAGCTATGACAGCTACTGCTCACTGCTCTTGCTCACTGCTACTGCTCACTGCTCCTACTCACAACTACTGCTCACTGCTCATACTCACAACTACTGCTCACCGCTACTGCTCATTTTAACAAACACACACTTAGAATAGTAGTAATGCAACCTAAATCGTCGGTCGATACTGTAACACCCCATTTTGATAAATGGAATGTCACGCGTAATTATGGCGTGTCATCAAAACATACAAGGATAAATGTCTAAAACATTACATGACCATAGGGTAAACCGGAATCAAACATCGGTTCCCAAACATAAGCCCAAAACATAATAAAGTAAATGAAATGAATGAAAGACTAAACAAGCATAAGTATATGAAGGCAAAAGGAGAAGAAATCTATGGCAGCTTCCATCCTATGCACGTCCTCCAGATGCTCAAGTCCGTCCTAGAGTACCTGCCGTTTTGGGACATGGAAAGGAAAGTAACGGCTGAGCATAACGCTCAGTGCACGGATATAGACATAGTATAAATGACTAGAACATGATAAAGACTTAATAGCATCGGAAATGTATATGTCCTAGAAAACCTGGAACATGTTCATAAATCTGGTTTTATAGTTTGAAAAGCCTTATGTTTATCTTATGAAAACTGTTTAACATATTTTACCATTAGCCAATATAAGTCATGAAAATCCACCGTGCATGAATACTTGGAGGGGTGACCTCATCATACAAATTAGAGGGGCTGCCTCTAATTTAATATACTAGTTCTGGGTAGGAGGGATCAGCTCCTTGTGAAGGATGCAAGACACACACCACATTCACCATGAAATCCTGACTGAAACATGTAACTAGGATGCACCCATACGCCCCACATGATAATATAATAATATGGCCAAAAGCTGAAGGGACGCCACGAGCAATCACTCAGCCGTGGTGAAGTCATAACATTGGTGCCTCCAATGTTATGGTTATGGTACCTCCATAACTAGGTGAAACTGGTCATGCATGTATATGGCTTTAGGTATTCTAATTAAACATAAGCAATTCAAAAACATATAAAACAAATACTAGGAAAACAGTTGGCTGTATACGGGGAATCCTAATAAGGAAAGAATGTCCATACTGAAAGGACGGGAATCCGTACCTTATGTCCAGTGAACGAAGAATACGAACTGAGAGGAATCCTACTTCCGTATCACTAATGCTACATAAATACATACATGAATAAGTATCTGCTTACTAAATACGTAACTGGTTTTATGTCATGTCTTAGCTTATTTTATATGTTCTTATTATGTTTTACTGTTTTAAGTCTTAAACTGTGTTTATCTTATATTTGTTTACTCTGATTAAGTATTTTTGGCATTTCATGTATTATTATACTTATTGTGTAATAATAAGTAACTTTCCAAAAATAGCAGGTTTCCTAAAATAGAAAGTTTCCAAAAATAGAAAGTTACCAAAAATAGAAAGTATCCAAAAATAGAAAGTTTCCAAAAACAGAAAGTTTCCAAAAATAGAAAGTTTCCAAAAATAGAATTACTGCTAAAATAGATAAGTTTCTAAAAATAGAAAGTTTCCATAAATAGATCAGCTGCCTTAATTAAATAAGTTTCCATAAATAGATTAGCTGCCTGAAATAAATAAGTTTCCATAAATAGATTAGCTGCCTTATTTAAATAAGTTTCTAAAAATAGAAAGTTTCCATAATTAGATATAAGCTGGTTAAATAAGCTAAGTATATAAGCCTAAGTGTTTTCATGATTATTTTCTAAGTCATAAGATATAATGTATAGTTTATTAATTATTTCATGTAATTAAAATAAACTATAGGTTAAAATATTTAATTAAAGTATATCATGTTTTTAATTAAATAAGGTTAAATACTTAGGTTAAAACATGTATTATTATTTATTAATAATATAACCTAAGTCATGTTAATTAATTAATTATAACCATGGTTTTTAAATAATTAATTAATTATAAGTCTAAAAATATAAAATACTTAGGTTAATAATTTCATGATTTTAATAATTAATATAACCTAAGTCATGTTATTAAATTAATCATGTCATGTTTATTAATTTAATTTTAACATAAGATTATAAAAAAAAATAATCTTAACATACACCGTGAACCGGATCTTGACTAAGAACCATGAACCGGACATGAAATCGACACCATACCCCGAACCACTTCGGTGTTCTCCTTGTCTTGCTGCTGTCGTGGGACCCACACCAACCAGCCGGGACCATATGGTCTCGGTGGTGGTCGAGTAGCCAAACCGAGACCCCCTTGGGGTTCGGTTTAGGCGCCGGCCAAAACAAAACACCCCTAAACCATCCTTTTTGATTTCTCCAAAAGCCATTTCATGTTAGATCTATGTTTTTAATTAGGTTTTAAAAAAAACACACCATGTTCTTAATTATTTAATAGATCAAATAAAAAAGAAAAGGGTTAAAAGAATTTATCGAATGCGTGGATCTAAACAAGGATGAACAAACACGAACACTTGCACCAAAACCAAGATCAAAGATCAAACAAACACCCCCTTGGTGTGTTTAAGGGTGGCGGCCAAAAAAAGAAGAAGAGGAGAAGGAGAAAAACTTTTTAGGGTTTTTGGTGTTTTCCTGTAAAGTGAAAAATGACCAAAATCTTTCCTAATTCCTTGTTTTAGTAAAAATTGATGGGCTAAGCCCATCTTCCCTCCCTAATTTCGTGGTATGGGGCCCACATGGGGTAACCCATACATTTCCTGAGTCTAAATATTATAGTGTGTTCTCGTGTGTTCTCGTGTTCGTAATTTACGTGTTTTAATTAGTTATCGATCGTGACTTAATATATTTATTCGTGTTTGTAATAAATATATATATACGTAATTAATATTAGCTCGTGATTTAATTACGTTCATGATTTCATGATCGCATGTTCGTGATTAATTATTGTTTAAATAATTATTGCGTGTTCGTGCGTAATAAATACTTATCGTGTTCTAACACGTACGTAATACATAAAATCCTAACACGTAAACGTAATCGTACTATAAAAGGAAAGTTTTAATCTAGTACGTACGATCTTAAGGGTACTATTCATGGTAAAAGCATGCGGGTTTTACAACTTCTCCCCCCTAAAAAGAATAATTTGTCCCCGAATTATAGATAAAGTAAACTGGAAAAGAAGAACATACCAAACCGAGAGGGTATGTAAGGTAAATGAACGTCATGGTAGAAGGAACTTGGAACGTGACATGTCTTGAAAGGACATGGAACATGACATGTCTTGAAAGGACATGGAACGTGACTCTACTGAAAGGACATATCTAATTGATAAGAGAAAAATGGATAAGAAGTCTGGATGGACTTGTCCGTTTCCAAGTGGCTTCCCTCTTGGAACAGTTCCTTTACAAGATCTTGACACGAATGATAAATCTTGGTCCTCCTGACCTTGACTTGAAATACGAAGAAGTTCTTGGTTATCAACGTAAGGCAGATCCCCTAAATTTGATCGAGGGAATAAGAATTAACGTGTAAGGGCAACTAAAACGTTATCGTGCAAAACACTATAACTTAACTGATAATTAGCAACGATGCGCGAGACACAAAGAAACATAGTACGTGAAAAATTTTGAACGTGACACGTGAAAAATTTTGAACGTGATACGTTGAGATATGATGAGTGTAGTATGAGTAAACATATCGTGACCATGATACGTGTAACATATCTTGATCATGATATGAGGAACGTGGAATGAACATAACATGTGAAACATATCGTGAACATAGAATATAATGGCGGTAACGCCAAACACTACAAGGTGAGACATAGAATATGACGAGAAACGTCTATCTGAGGATAGGGAATTATACGAAACTTGGGTCTGGTCTCTCAAGTTCTTGCAAAACTTCCCAGAATGAGAAAAGTGAACATATAATCGTAAGCCGAAATGCCATCATGAACTTGAATAGTGTCATGAACGCGAGCGCGAAAGCAAGTCATGAAATTAGAACAAAGACGTGAAGTAAATAAGGAGCATAATTATGAATATTTTTTGACTCGATAACTGAGTAATTGCCAAGTGATCGGATGAGCCTTGGCTGGAACATGTCCGATCAATTTGTTGGTTCTGAAATCCTTGCGGATGTAAGGATTTTGCAGACTTGATCAAACTGTTTGTAATAAACCAGATAGCATCATGCTTCTTCTGAGTTTGCGTTAAACTGGTAACCAAAATCCGTGGAGATCTTGTCACATTTCATTTCACAATTTCAGATGATGAAAACATCCCAGTCTGTTGGTGTCCTATCTTAACCTGTTGGTATGTCAGGTACTTAAATATGAACGTAAGTGTATCTTGCTTCATAGAACTTGATACATAGGAGTTTGCGAAACTCAGAGTCTCTGAATCTAGACTTCTCCTAGCGTAGGATTTTCTAGAACACCTAATGTAGTGTAGGGTTCTCTCCGTTACGCATAAACTGAGTCATGGTAAGATTAACCGTAGAAACCCATGTGATTCAGCGTGTCATTGTAATCAAACATAATTGATATTGGAAAAATTTCTAGGGTAAAATTTCTCTTGTCATAGAATTTTCAACATAGTGCAGATATGGTCTTCCTGTTCTTCTCTGGGCTTAAAGGAAATCAGGTTATCCTAAATGAAAACACTGATGAATTTGCTATGAGTTCATGGAAACTCATTCTTATAATGCCGTTGGAGCATTGATGAGACTAATTCAAAATCATAAATCTAGCATGACCGAGTCGTGTACGAATAGCAGTCATGGACATGTCTTGCTTTTTCACTCGTCACTGTTGGCAACATAATCATGAGTTCGATCTTGGAAAAGTGATTAACACTATAAGGTCGATTGGACATGTTGTCAATACGTGGAGGAGAATAACGGTCATGAATGGTGATTTATTTTAAATCGACGGTAGTCGACACATAATTTCATGGTACCATTCTTCTCCTTGTAGGTTCTTCTGGAATGTATAGGAAGATTTTGCAATAATCAACTGGCTATGCGTAAAAGGACTTAAGTAGTCGTGTCTTACTGACAGCTAGAAAATTTTAGCAACCATGGCTAACAACGCACATGCTTGTAAGCATAAATAATTGTACAAATTTTCCTGATGGAAAATCAAGCTGAATGTATTCAGGAGCCTGAACATTACTGTACATAATTATGAATCGTAGCATGGTGTGCTGTTCATAGTCCATAATTAGGATAAAATTCATCTCGTGTCTGTCCGAGGAAATGCGTTAGCAGCTTGGATCTCATCATTAAGCTGAAGGAAAACCTTCGTATGCGTGGGAATACGAAAGGCATCCTTCATGGTCATGAATATATGAACTATGGTGAAAGAATTGAAAGTGACATCGGCAACGTGACAATTCTCACTGATGCGCCGATAATGGTATTGAAATTCTTGTGGCCTGATTAATACATGGCACACAAAATGGATATACCCTTGGAGGGTACCTTGAATTTCTTAGAAATGTTCCATAGTTGGACGTGAGTCATGTGTCTTGACTCGTTTCTTAGAACTATAAGCATGACATATGTCTTGACTGGTGTCTTGACATGTGTCTTCAGAAAGTATACGTGAGACATGTGTCTTGACTGATGTCTTGACATGTGCCTTCAGAAAGTATACGTGAGACATGTGTCTTGACTGATGTCTTGACATGTGTCTTCAGAAAGTATATGTGAGATATGTGTCTTGACTGATGTCTTGACATGTGTCTCGAGACGTAATTCAATAGAACTACAATATTAGGTTATTATGCCAGACTTGGCGGATCAGTTGGACTACTGATCCTTTGTATGTCTGATCACGTCCGCGGCCGGAGCCTCGGTTGCGATTTCTAGGATAGTTCTGTCATAGTAGTGGTTACTATCGTCCTGTCTGTCAGTTCCATGACGGTCATTCTCATGACCGTGATTCATGTAACTATTCAGCTGAGTGGCCGGCTGGTACCGATTTGCACTCATATGGCTGAAATGACAGCCGAATGACGTGTGACATGTAACTAAAAATTAGGGACAATGATTGATGTAAATCGTCTGATGGTGAAGCATCTTCTCGTCCAATTGCTTTGCTCCGACGCCTTTGTCTTCGTCTTGTAGGATCTCCAGGTTGTGAACAGCATCCGCATCTCGTAGCGTCTCCGAACGTCAGCAGCATCAACCTTTAGTAACATCTCCAAGTTATGAGCGGCATCAGCAATCTTGTAGAATATCAGCAATTGAAAATACGCCTGAGATGATTTAGAATCGACTAGTGAATACTCGTGAAGTATTGCAAGTGGAATACGCATGGATTAAGGTACATGTAATACACATGAAATACGGTACGTGGAGTACACGTGGAATGCACATGAAATGATCGGTATGGGGTCGATCATTTATCATGATTTAAGGAAAGTATATCGGTTAAACTGTTAGGAAAACCATCATGATAACCTGGCAGTATTAGCATAGACATCATTTTTGTTATATCGAGAAACGTTAAAGTGTGGTTACACAAAATTCAACAATGATTTGCCTGACAGCATGATCGATGAAAACCAACCATGACTGTCATGAAAGCAGAATTCAATGAAATCCAACAATGTCTTGCATGAAGGCATAATAACAAAAGAGGCGTAAGACGTAATCCACATGAAGACGGAATTATCATGAAGAAACATGAAACGATTTAACATGAAGGAGTGTATAACATAATTAGCATGAAACTGAGTTTAACCATGACAGTATAAAAACATACTTGACATAAAAACATAGTAACTTATGAGGGGACATAAAAAAATAAAAAAATTTATGCCAATAAATCATGAGAAAAAATTTTAAGCATGAAAAACAATGCATGAATGCGTAATGTAGTTTATAAAAACCTTTATATGTGCGAGGGGACGCCTATGGGTCGGTCCCAAAACAAAAGACATGGCGAGGGGACGCCTATGGGTCGGTCCCAAAACAAAAGACATGGCGAGGGGACGCCTATGGGTCGGTCCCAAAGTTAAAAGTTTCGATAAAAGCACATGCGACTAAATAGGGCCAATCATGTACCAACCATTACTTAGTCATAATCCCTGTAACAATGACACATGAAACATAAATAAATGAAACTCATCTGTCAAAACTTATCAGAAAAATTTTTATGTGACTAATTATGAACTATTGGGGTTCAGTCCACATAGCCACAGTTCACGAGGAACATTATGCATGAAACAATGACACATAACTAAATATGAATGACGGTTGTCCATCCATATTAGTAAAACAATATCGATGAAAACATTAAGGTTAAAACCTCAAGGTGCTGAAAACATCATGGTTAAAGCAACAATGCGCTGAAAACATCAATACGTAGAATAACAATCGTTGGCTTAGGAAGCTCCTGGTGACTACCCACTAGTCACAGGTCGAGTTTTAGAGCCTACAGGTCGAAACCAGGCTCTGATACCATAATTGTAACACCCCATTTTGATAAATGGAATGTCACGCGTAATTATGGCGTGTCATCAAAGCATACAAGGATAAATGTCTAAAACATTACATGACCATAGGGTAAACCGGAATCAAACATCGGTTCCCAAACATAAGCCCAAAACATAATAAAGAAAATGAAATGAATGAAAGACTAAACAAGCATAAGTATATAAGGGCAAAAGGAGAAGAAATCTATGGCAGCTTCCATCCTATGCACGTCCTCCAGATGCTCAAGTCCGTCCTAGAGTACCTGCCGTTTTGGGACATGGAAAGGAAAGTAACGGCTAAGCATAACGCTCAGTGCACGGATATAGACATAGTATAAATGACTAAAACATGATAAAGACTTAATAGCAGCGGAAATGTATAAATCCTGGAAAACCTGGAACATGTTCATAAAACTGGTTTTATAGTTTGAAAAGCCTTATGTTTATCTTATGAAAACTGTTTAACATATTTTACATTAGCCAATATAGGTCATGAAAATCCACCGTGCATGAATACTTGGAGGGGTGACCTCATCATGCAAATTAGAGGGGATGCCTCTAATTTAATATACTGGTTCTGGGTAGGAGGGATCAGCTCCTTGTGAAGGATGCAAGGCACACACCACATTCACCATGAAATCCTGACTGAAACATGTAACTAGGATGCACCCATACGCCCCACATGATAATATAATATTATGGCCAAAAGTTGAAGGGACGCCACGAGCAATCACTCCGCCGTGGTGAAGTCATAACATTGGTGCCTCCAATGTTATGGTTATGGTACCTCTATAACTAGGTGAAACTGGTCATGCATGTATATGTCTTTAGGTATTCTAATTAAACATAAGCAATTCAAAAACATATAAAACAAATACTGGGAAAACAGTTGGCTGTATATGGAGAATCCTAATAAGGAAAAAATGTCCATACTGAAAGGACGGGAATCCGTACCTTATGTCTAGTGAACGAAGAAGACTAACTGAGAGGAATCCTACTTCCGTATCACTAATGCTACATAAATACATACATGAATAAGTATCTGCTTACTAAATACGTAACTGGTTTTATGTCATGTCTTAGCTTATTTTATATGTTCTTATTATGTTTTACTGTTTTAAGTCTTAAACTGTGTTTATCTTATATTCTGTTTACTCTGATTAAGTATTTCTGGCATTTCATGTATTATTATACTTACTGTGTAATAACAAGTAACTTTCCAAAAATAGCAGGTTTCCTAAAATAGAAAGTTTCCAAAAATAGAAAGTTACCAAAAATAGAAAGTTTCCAAAAATAGAAAGTTTCCAAAAATAGAATTACTGGTTAAAATAGATAAGTTTCTAAAAATAGAAAGTTTCCATAAATAGATCAGCTGCCTTAATTAATTAAGTTTCCATAAATAGATTAGCTGCCTGAATTAAATAAGTTTATAAAAATAAAAAGTTTCCATAAATAGATTAGCTGCCTTATTTAAATAAGTTTCTAAAAATAGAAAGTTTCCATAATTAGATATAAGCTGGTTAAATAAGCTAAGTATATAAGCCTAAGTGTTTTCATGATTATTTTCTAAGTCATAAGATATAATGTATAGTTTATTAATTAATTCATGTAATTAAAATAAACTATAGGTTAAAATATTTAATTAAAGTATATCATGTTTTTAATTAAATAAGGTTAAATACTTAGGTTAAAACATGTATTATTATTTATTAATAATATAACCTAAGTCATGTTAATTAATTAATTATAACCATCGTTTTTAAATAATTAATTAATTATAAGTCTAAAAATATAAAATACTTAGGTTAATAATTTCATGATTTTAATAATTAATATAACCTAAGTCATGTTATTAAATTAATCATGTCATGTTTATTAATTTAATTTTAACATAAGATTATAAAAAAAATAATCTTAACATACACCGTGAACCGGATCTTGACTAAGAACCATGAACCGGACATGAAATCGACACCATACCCCGAACCACTTCGGGGTTCTCCCTGTCTTGCTGTTGCCGTGGGACCCACACCAACCAACCGGGACCATATGGTCTCGGTGGTGGTCGAGTAGCCAAACCGAGACCCCCTTAGGGTTCGGTTTAGGCGCCGGCCAAAACAAAACACCCCTAAACCATCCTTTTTGATTTCTCTAAAAGACATTTCATGTTAGATCTATGTTTTAATTAGGTTTTTAAAAAAAAACATACCATGTTCTTAATTATTTAATAGATCAAATAAAAAAGAAAAGGGTTAAAAGAATTTACCGAATGCGTGGATCTAAACAAGGATGAACAAACACGAACACTTGCACCAAAACCAAGATCAAAGATCAAACTAACACCCCCTTGGTGTGTTTAAGGGTGGCGGCCAAAAAAAGAAGAAGAGGAGAAGGAGAAAAACTTTTTAGGGTTTTTGGTGTTTTCTTGTAAAGTGAAAAATGACCAAAATCTTTCCTAATTCCTTGTTTTAGTAAAAATTGATGGGCTAAGCCCATCTTCCCTCCCTAATTTCGTGGTATGGGGCCCACATGGGGTAACCCATACATTTATTGAGTCTAAATATTATAGTGTGTTCTCGTGTGTTCTCGTGTTCGTAATTTACGTGTTTTAATTAGTTATCGATCGTGACTTAATATATTTTATCGTGTTCGTAATAAATATATATACGTAATTAATATTAGCTCGTGATTTAATTACGTTCATGATTTCATGATCGCATGTTCGTGATTAATTATTGTTTAAATAATTATTGCGTGTTCGTACGTAATAAATACTTATCGTGTTCTAACACGTACGTAATACGTAAAATCCTAACACGTAACGTAATCGTACTATAAAAGGAAAGTTTTAATCTAGTACGTACGATCTTAAGGGTACTATTCATGGTAAAAGCATGCGGGTTTTACACATATGCATCAGACAACGCATCCACCCCCACCGACTTACTTTTTCACTATTTTGGTCCGCAACCGGACTGATCACGTATAGTACCTATTCGGGTTGAATAAACACGACTCACGGTTACTACCCGTATCCATTGAGTATGGATCATTACCTCACAGCGCGCGCACGGCACACGAGGCTCGGTAAGCTGTTGTCGCACAACGGTTTATTACTTAGCCGTGCCCTCGTCGCATCGCGACAGGATTAGACATAATATAATCTATCTTATAATTATATTCGCCTAAGGAAAAGGGATATACACTTACCTTAGTTATGCGATAAGGATCAAACTATTTTAGGTCATTATCTCTTCTTTAGGCCACAAGAGTAGGAGAGGTCAGCCAGGACTCTCTCGGGTATAAAAGAAACCCCGAGGTTGCACAAAGGTACGATACACAATACTCTAAAACCCTCACATAAACTCAAGCCGATTACTTACTCTTACGTTGGAGTCTAATCGTGGGACAAACACCCACGGTAAGCCTAACGGTGTCCATTATTTAGTGTGCAGGGTCTTCAAACAAGATTCACTTGGTGCAAGAGCCAGAGTCCACAAGACCCCGAATTAAGCCTAATTCGGGTCAAGCACGGTCCATCCAGCTTTTGTATCAACAAGTTGGCGCCATCCGTGGGACGCTACACTAAACTCTAAACATGACGAGAAACGGCACGAAAGGAGGTGGCTGAAAATCATCGACGATAGACGGCCAGATCACATCCACGGGAGTCACCCCCGGGTCTGCTAGCAAAGCAAACAGTCGTGATGTGGTGAATCCACCTCTTCGAGGAGCGAGCTCACTATTCTCAACCCCTCTACCCACCACAGAGGAGAGGAACATAGGCCAGGGATCGCCTCATCTTCCTCCCAACAAAGACAAGCGGAGATTACCTCCCACACCAGTAGAAAGCAAGGAAGTGATCGCTACAGATGCGCGAACGATGGAAGAATATGTAGCAAACAACTTATAAGCTTTGCTCCCACTCGCTACCAAATACATGAAGGACCAGCATGTCATAAAAAGAAGAGACGCGCAGGACGCTACCGATCCTCAGACAATGACTCATCAGATTCAAAATCAGACAACAGTCATTATACAGAGCGAGGGTGCAGATATCCCTCCCCAGAAAACTCAGAAGGGGAAGAACACGCTTTCTAGTCACACAAAAAAATCAAGACTTCTCACAACCATGGAGAAGGGCAAGAAAAAACGCTTTTACAAGACGCATACAATATTATCCTGATATAATAAAGCGTCGCATGCCAACGAACGTCAAAACATATGATGGCACCACAGACTCAGAAGATCATTTGGAAGTCTTCGAATCGCAAGCAGGTATTGAGCAATGGCCCGAACCTGTGTGGTGCAACATGTTCAACTCTACGCTTGTAGGAAACACGCGGAACTGTTTTTACAGGCTCCCACCGCGAACAATCAATGGATTCGAAGTATTACGGAAAGCATTCAAAAGAAATTACGTCCAACAAAAAATATACGACAGGAGCGCCGTGTCACTAGCAGGAGTCAAACAAAACCAGGGTGAATACCTAGAAGACTTCTTAGAGCGCTTCAAGGATGAATGCCTCCAGATAAAAGAATGCCCGAAGATCTTGAAAGTATCTTGTTTTATGGCAGGATAAATAACAAAGATCTAATACGATAATTGAACGAAAAAACTCCGGAAACCTTTGATGGGGTAATGCGACGGGTGAGATCCTTCATACAGGGAGAATCAGCCGCTATAGAAACCATGTAAATACCTCCAACTATAGATCCCGAGACGTGCCTAATAAACAAACTAACGTACATAGCAGATCTCGGAATCCCGACTACCAAGGAAACAAAAAAGAAGGACGTAGTGGCAGCTTTCGATTCACGCCACTTAAATTAACTCCAAGGGAGATCCTCACATCAGAAGGTGTGAACTTCCAAAGACCACTACCAATGACTACTCCAGTGGAAAGGCGCATAGGCAATAGGTACTGTATGTACCAATGGGGAAAGGGACACGCCACAAATGAGTGTATTCAGCTACAAAAGCACATTGAAAGCTTGGTAAAAGCGGGCAAGCTGAAACACCTCGTCAAAGAAGCCATAGAAGACGAAAAACAAAAGCCAAAAAGCACAAGCGCAACCATTTACATGGTAGAAACGTGGCAACGAAGGACGAAGCAGAAGGTGAGCCAGAGGTTCTCTAGAGGGAGGAACATCTCTTTCCCACCCCTCAGCGCGAACACTGTGGCAAAGGGCCCATTAGTAATAGAAGTAAGTATCGGCGATCATAGCATTCATCGCAATCACGGCTATTCAAGCTAATCATTTGGAAACCCCATTTAGAGAGGATGAAATCAAAGAGGCGATATGGTGTTGTGGAGAGGACCGAGCGCCAGGCCCGGATGGTCTAAATTTTAAGATCTTAAAGCAAAATTGGAGTACTATCAAGGATGACGTGATTGACTTCTTCAAAGATTTTCATGCTAAAGGTCATTTTCCTTTGACGTTAAATAATTCTTTCATTACTCTTATTCCAAAGAAGTTATGCCCTCAAGATCTAAATGATTTTAGACCAATATCTCTTATTAGTAGCATATACAAAGTGTTGTCTAAAGTGCTAGCGGGGAGAATTAAAACTGTTATGGAATCGGTAATCGGGCAATCACAGTTTGCTTTCATGAAAGGAAGACAAATCCTTGATTGCACTTTAATTGCCAATGAGGTTATTCATTCGTTAAAAAATCAAAAACGGGTGGTTTAATTTTTAAGGTAGACTTTGAGAAGGCATACGATACGGTTGAGTGGATTTTTTTGATAGGGTATTGGAAGAAATGAAGTTTGGGCAGAAATGGAGAAAGTGGGTGTCGTTTTATTTATCTTCGGCCAGAGCTGTTGTCTTAGTCAATGGCTCTCCAACGGAGTTCTTTTCGATGAAGAGAGGGTTGAGACAAGGCGACCCTATGTCGTCGTTCTTGTTTAATATTGTAAGCGGAGGCTTAAATGTGTTGTTATTAAAAGTTTTCCAGGTTGGATTATTTACGGGTGTAGACGTTGGTCGAGTCCAACATTTTCCAATATCTCACTTGCAGTTTGATGACGATACTCTAATATTTTGCGAAGCTGATGGAGAAAATATTTCTAATATAAAGAGAGTTCTTAGATGTTTCCAATTGTCAGCAGGCTTGAAAATTTATTTCTTAAAAAGCACGCTTATTGGAATTGGAATAAATGACAATCTGGTTCATTCATGGGGTAGTGATGTTGGATGCTCGGTCGGTAAGATCCCTTTTCGATACCTCGGATTGCCGGTTGGAGCTAACCCTGTTTTTAGAGCTGTTTGGGACCCAGTCATTCAGAAAGTGCGAGAGTGTTTAGCAAAATGGAAGTCCAAATTCATTTCAAGAGTTGGCCGAATTATTCTTATAAAATCTGTTTTTAACAGTCTTCCACTTTATTATTTTTCCATGTTTCAGGTTCCCAAGTGTGTGGCAGATGAAATTGATAAGATTCGCAGAAGCTTTTTTTGGGGAAAAGATCCTAATGAGCAAAAACTTTGTGCGGTAGACTGGGAGACTATTACCAAAAGTAAACGTAATGGGGGTCTTGGAGTCGGGAATCTTCAAATTAGGAACCAATCCCTAATGTGCAAGTGGTTATGGCGATATGGAAACAAGAAAGAAGCACTTTGGAGAAAGCTAATTGATGCTAAATATGGAATAAGAGAGTTTAGCCTATCTCCGTTGAGTCCAAAAAAATTTGTTGTGTCTCCTATTTGGAAGAAGATTACTGAAGTTGTTAACTTACAATCATGTTCGGGGGTTATAGCTAGAAAAGGGTTGATGCACCATGTTAGCAGGGGTAATACTACTAGTTTTTGGGACGATCATTGGATTGAAGGTCATACTCTAAAGTTATCATTCACCCAAATGTATGTTTTAGCATCCCATAAAACAGGCCAGGTGTGCGATTTTGGTTATTGGGAAGGTGGTAACTGGAAGTGGGACATTAAGTTCAGAAGAAGTTTATTTGATTGGGAGGTAGGGCAATTTGAGGACTTTATGTGTCTGTTAAATTCCATCACGATGACGGCTGCAAGGGATGATAAAGTCATATGGTCTTTCGAATCTTCAGGTAGATATTCGTGTAAATCTTTTGCGTATGAGGCGGAGAATATGACGTGCAATGCTAATCACCATATCTCCATGATATGGAAGCTAAAAGCTCCGCCTAAGGCTCGTATTCTTTGTTGGCAAACTATTCTCGGTAAACTCCCAACTCGAGATCTACTCTTTAAAATCGGTTTGATCTCTGAAGATCAACGTAGCTGTCCGCTATGTAACTCTAATCTAGAGCCTATTGACCATCTATTCGTTCATTGTAAAACCTCTCTTTTTATTTGGTGGTCGTTAATAGATGGATGGGAATTTAAGTGGGCAATTCCTCGGACTTTGGCAGATTTGTTTGTTTGGTGGATGGATATGGCTACTTTTTCCAAGTGCAAAGAAGTATGGGTAATGTCTTTTCTCTCGGTCTTGTGGCATATTTGGGAGGCTAGAAATAAAGCTGTCTTTTCGAATAAGGAAACATCACCCTACCATATTTTAGACCTTGTGAAATTTAAGACAGGTTGTTGGATAAAAGTTTTCTTCCCATCATGCTCGTCTTCAATATTAGATTTCTATGTAGATATGTTTACGATTTCTCTGATTTGTCCTCATCGGAAGTATGTAAACTTTCTTAGGTGGTGTGCTCCTGCTAATGGTGATTTAAAATTTGACGTCGATGGGTCAGCTATGGGTAAGCCGGGTTTAGCAGGTATTGGCGGGTTATTACGAAACGCTGATCGGGTTGTTTTAGCGATGTTTTCAGTTTCGGTGGGTGTTTTGGACTCCAATGTTGCTGAGCTAATGGCTATTAAGAAAGCTTGTAACATGATTCAAGAAAAGGAGGAGTTGAGATCGGTTAATATAACTATTGAAAGTGACTCTTTAAATGTGGTATCTTGGGTTAATCGTCCGAATGAAAGGCCATGGAGGTTGCTTCATCACTTTCATGACATCGATGTGTTCCTATCTATGAGTTGTAATAGGTTGATTACGCATATTAAACGAGAGCGTAACGACGATGCTGATAAGTTGGCCAAAGAAGGTGTTCATCGATCGGCTCCATTGGTTGTTTGGCAGATGGATTGAGTGATGATCCTTACGGTGTTGGTTAGCTTTATGGTTTTACTTTTCCTAGTTGTACGTTAGTAATTGTTCGTTGTAAGACTGTGTGTTTGGCGCTTATTTGGTTGCATCTTTAATAAAGATATCATCTTTAAAAAAAAATTCAAATAAAAACACTGTCTATTTCTATTTTGACACATAACAAAGTTAAGCAATTCAATTTACGTAAATTATTATTAGGATTGATATAAATATCAAAATGAATGCATGACCTTAGACATCGGTGTGAGATAAAAAAAATACATGGTATTCTACATATTACAACACCATATATTTTTACAAGGTCGTTATGTGTTATTAAATACATAAGTCTAGAAAATGATATCTAACATTTCAGTTAAAAAAGTTAAATCTTTTATGCGATAAATATATATACAAAATATCAATTAATATTATCACATAATAAAAAATCATGTAAAACTTGTGGGTTAATTAGTATTGTAATTATTTAAATATTAAAATTTTAATATTATTTTATTAAATATTATAAAAGCATGAATTTATAAATTATGTACTTGTAAAATGGTAAGCTAGTTTATACTTTAGTTAAACAAAAACTAAGATTAACACGTATTAATTTGAATAATAAATGTAACATCAAAATAAGGACTAAAACAAAAAGAAACAAATGTATGGTTTTCATGGAAAGAGATAAAAATGTCAAGATCTAACATGGAAGGAGTATTTAATATTTTCCAACTACATTTGGTGGGGTTAGTTTCTGGTTGTATCCACTTGCCTCTTGGATTAATCCAAGCACCTTCACCTTCAAACATTGTTATTCACTTCACATCTTTTTTACATTTACACTTTTATTTTACTTAGACTTGGTATTAGGAGTGGTTAGATGGGTGGACTAGACGGGTATAGAAAGTGGGTTAAATAGATGTTGGTCTATTGACGCGGATTAAACGGGTAATTATTAATATTTTTATTAAATGGACTTGAACCAAATGAACATTGGACCAAATGAGCAATATTAAAGGTGAAATAAATAGACTCAATATTAATTTAACCAAATGCTTTTATGTTGTCCAAATAGTCCATAATACACATTTGTTTAACAAAATGTTTTTTATGTTGTCCAATTAGTCCAACTAAAATAAAAGTAATACCTATTTAGTCCATTAACTTTAAAAAAAAGTCCAAATAGCCTTAAATTTAAGCATATGGACATGATTTGCCACCTCTACTTAGGATTATATATTGTTTGGTGCAGGGTTGAGCGGTGGACTCAGATCGAATCGGACCAATCAAAATTAGAGTGGATTAAATTGGTCTAAAACTTTGGATCAAGATTGAACCGAAATGGTTTGATCTGGTTTTATTCGGTTTTGGTCTGGTTCGATCCTATTAGGTAAAAAAAACGAATTTTTTATTAGATCAAACTGGATCAGACTGGGTCAAGGACTGAAATAGTCCAAAATCATGGATCGAGGACCGGACCGAATTTGCTCGGTCCGTTTCGGTTTTTGATTTGACCCGGTCGAGCTACCGGGTCCAGATCGAACGGGTTAACCCGGGTTTAAACTGGTTTTTTAAAAAGAATAATTTTTTTTCGGATTTTTAATAATTAGCAAAAATTATACATAAAAATCATAAAATTACATAAAATTAATAAAATTTTATCAAAAATACATAAAATTACATATATTTTTAAAAGAAAAAACAAAAAATAATTGAAAGTCTGTAAGGTCTCAAGAACCGGATTGACCTGAGTCACCTCAAATTCGACGGGTCTAATCAAGTTTCGAAATTATAGAACCCGGATCAAAATAACCTTTTTTTTTTATCAAAACCGGGTCAACTAGTTTACTCGGGTTTAAAAACATTGCTTAATTGAATAGTACCTAACTACCTATGCAATTAAAATCCTTATCAATGCTTTAAGAATCCATCAACAATGATTATTACACACCGGTAGAAGTTATCAATCGCATTCACACATTATCTTTTCACAATAAAATTCATTAATAAAATAAAATTTTTGAGTGATGATAAGCAAAAGAAGATAGGGATTATTGATGACTTTTTCATCCCAAAATAAATGTCTTTTTCTAACTTTTTGGACATTTGTGTGTGAACATGCTCCTACAAAGTTGAAAATCGAATATGTTTGTGGGCGTTAAATGACAAATGGAAAATATATATGCAAATCTATATCTTTTGTTTATATTCTCTTTTTTCTTGTATGACATCTTTGACATGTCCAAGAAAATATAATGATTTAGAATAAGTTGTTACTATTAAAAAAAAAAATTAGCTCAAAACTTCCATTTCTTTTAAATGATAGTATGATAAAGCATAACTTTATGATACTAAAAAGTACTAATGTTTTAAAATTTGGATTGATCTGGTCGATTAAATCGTAAACAAGTTACATGATCGAGAGCCGGTTTTGGAGAAACAACATTTTGATTGAATTGATTATATAAACCGGTTAAATCGTGAACCGGTAGCATGCCAAATTGATTTAGAAAACTTATTTTCCAAACATTGCTAAAAAGGTTAAAATATAAATGATACAAGGAGTAGAAGTATAGATGGTAAGATGAGTGTGTTATCAACTTGACATAACTTGAAAGCAATGTATTGAAATTGTACAAATTCAATTATTTATTTATTATGATTGTGCATCCTCATGCTAACTTGAAAGCAATGTAATGAAATTGTACAAATTCAATTATTTTTTTATAATTATCATGCAACCTCATGTCAAGATTATTGTATTCACCACTAACTCATCTTGACTATTGAGGATTATAACTTGTTATTAAAAGATTATAGATAAGTTTGAATGAGAATTAGTTGAGCAATAGCTATAGCACACCATAATCTCACCTAAAATTAAATAATTGCAAACAATTTTCAAGAATAATATTGACAACAAAGTTTTTTTCCTTTTTTTGAAACGACAATTTTTTAAGACTTTACAAAATTTTATCATACATGTATCCACTGAGACTTAAACCCACGACTTTCATGCTAAAGAGTCACTCATAGACCGATAAACAACAAAAGAAAAACATTAATATTAAACTAAATATAAACTTCATTAAAATTACATAACATAAAACTAAAAAAATTACAAAAACTACAAACTAGAAAATGAAAAGTAATTTGAACAATGCAATTTTCAAAAATTAATTGCAATAGTTCTACTTTCCTAAATTTACAAACATACCCTTGATAAACCTACAAAATTACAAATATATACCCTCATAATACCCTGCCACGTGTACAAATATTAGTGGCGGGTGCACCATAACTACAATAGGACCAACTACACTAGATAGAACCCCAATCAATCTCGTACGAAGGATACTTCTCCAACGAAAAACAATCCCACGCGCCGCCTTCCTCCGCCGTAAACTCCGGGAACGACAGCTCCGATATCTCCGACACCGGCGACGACCCGCCGGAGCTTGAACTTTCCGACGACCCTTCCACCTTCACCACCTCTTCCACCACCGTTGACCGAGCCTTGACCGGCGGTTTGACCACCGTTGACTTCCGTTGACTTTTCTTCTTACCACCGTCAACGCTTTTCCCCTCGGCCAGATTTTGACAAATGGCTTGGAGCTTGGCGTCGACGGAGGAATGTAGCGGCGCGTAGTCACCACACGCGCCGCTGATGTGGGTCCCATTATGCCGTAAATGAGGGAAGTTGAGACGCGCGTAGTCGCCGCGCAGCTTATACGCCGCTATGTCGTAAGCTAGCGCGGCTTCTTCCGCGGTATCAAACGTACCCAACCAGAGTCGGGTACGGTTCTTGGGCAAACGGATCTCCGCGACCCATTTGCCCCAGTGGCGTTGTCTCACGCCTCTATAAAGCTTAGTGGGCTTTGGAGGCGATGTGACAGAGCCCGTTTGTTTCATTGTAACGGGCTTTGGGCCTAAATGGTTTGGGCTAAAGTTGGGTAAGGTGATTTGGGCTTGGATTTGGTGGATTTGAGATGGGGTGAGCTGGTTTAAGTTTAGCCCGAATGATGAAACGGGTTGTGGGGTGAAAAATGATGGGTCATGTGTGGTAAAAAGTGGGTCAGGGTAAAAAGAGGGTAAGTTTTGGGCTTGGGATGGGTAAGAAGTAGAAAGTGTATTTTGGTAATTATTATGATCTTGCTTAATGAATGGTTCTAATGCATCCATAAGCTCACCACCATTAAATTGTTGGAAATCTAAGTTCCATAAGTCCATAGTAGCTGAAGTCATTTTTTTTTGTAATTTTTTTTTTTAAGAAAAAATATTTATGAAAAAGTAAAAAAAAAAAAAATCACCTTTTTTTGCAATAAAATTAACAAAGTAGGTGACAAGTTCAAGATCTTTTCCCTAGAAAAAAGCTTAGGGAAATTTAGAAAATAAGGTTTTGTCAAATAATAAAACCCTTTTTTTCCTCTTGAAATAAAAGTAAAAATCAACCTTGTGGGAACAAAAATAACCCAACAAATAAGGTGTGATTTTTTTTATAAAAAAATTAATAGAACCCAAATAAAAAAAGATGGATCTCTATTCTGAAAATACCTGACTTGACTCTTTAGAAAAAAATTTGTTAACAAATAAATTTTTTAAAGATGAAAGACAGATGATTTGCAGAAAGGGATTAATAGAAGAGGGGAATATTAGAGGGGGGGTAAAAAAAGTAAAAATTTAGAAAATCAGAAGAAAACTTACAAAGAGATTTTTGGTTTTTGGGAAAGTATTTTTTCTCTCTAACTCTCAGCCTCACCTTTTTTTGTGAATGTGTTTTTGGAATGTGGAGTGGGAAGTTGAGAAGTGGTTGTGTTTTATAGACATAGTGAATGCCCACTTGCTTGTTTGCTTTAACTCAACTTCAACCCACCTTCCTAACTATGGTTTGTTTATTCTTTTATTATTTCTAGACTAAATTGCAAAAATTGTACAATAGTTTAGCTCAATGGCAAAATAGTAGTAGTACATTATTTCGTCATATATTTGATAGTTTATTGTTAGGCTCGTAGGAGTGGCAGTTAAGTCACTCGCTGCTTGGCCAAAGCCACGCGTAACCTCCACCCCCACCCTTCAAACTCGCGCGCGAGTTCTTTACAGGCAAAAAAAAAAAGCATAGCCAAACTCACCTCAGCGAGTTTTATACATGTGGGCTCAAATGTTTTTTATTTTTTTGTGTAGGTTTATTATTGGGTTTTTTTGTGAGTGGGGTGTTTTTAAATAATAAAAAAATAAGTATGAAAGGTGATGTGGAGTGAGTTTGGGTGAGTGTCATTACCTCCTGTGGTGAGTTTGGGTGAGTTTTGGTGAGTTTGGTAAAAAGCTGACGTGGCGCTGAGGTGGAGGTGAGTGGATTTCACCCCACTCCCACTAGTCTTATTTTTTACGATTTTTATTATAAAACTTTAACCTTAGTTACTCTTTTGGTCTCATAATTACTATTTATCGACAAAAAATAAAAAATACCTAATTTAATAAAACTATTGTTTTTTTAACTTTATTTTTCTTACTTTTTACAAATAACAATTTAACTTTTAATTAATTATTTTAAAACTTCGTTATTGTTTGTAATAATATATTCAAGTAACGATGCTATAATAAACTTAATTCACATTCCTTATCTATTTTAAAGTGTATTACTATTAATTTAGGACGTCAAAAAATAGTAATGTAGACTATAATTTTGAGACGGATGTAGTATTATTTATTGAGTTATATAAATTCGACGAAAAATATATAAATAAATTAAATTTTAATATAATTTTATTGATGTAAAATTTTAAAATATCATATAACACAAGAAAAAATATCTAAACTCAAAATTACTAAATAAAATTAAACGCATATTTGTGTATAGTTACGAAAATTAATTAACTGCAAATAGTTAACGGTATGTTAATTGTTCAAGTGGACAAATCAGTAACTGGTGACTCGAACGGGTTAACCCGGTGATCGAATCAGTGACCCGATGATTCGACCGGGTTAACTCGGTGGCCGAATCACTGACCCAGTAACTCGATCGGGTTTCATTCTGTGGTCAAACTCGTGCTCCGATGACTCAACTGGATTGACCCAATGGTCAGACCCATGGACAGGTGACTAAATTGTAGACTAAATTGTATAGATTGGAGTTTAGCTCAAGTGCAAAATAGTACTCCCTCCGTTCCAAAATTATATTTCATGTTTTTTTTTCGAGTTGTCCTAAATTAATTGTCCACTTCTAAAACTTCTAAAAATAGGTAGAAATTTTAGATCGAGATTACTAGATTACCCTTAATTGAAATAATAACTACAAACTTTAAAAATGTTTTAAATTAATTGGTTAAGGATAAAACTGTCTTTCTGCAAAAAGTAAGAGAGAAAAAGCTGAAAAAGTAGTAATTTTCTTAAACTGTGTGTTTTTTGTCGGGGGACAATAATTTTGAGACGAACAGAGTACGTAGTATCATAAAACGATCATCAAATGGTACTCATTCGTCACGAGTTATAACAAGAGGTTGTAAAATGGGCGGGCTGAGTGGGTATGGGCGGGGTAAAATGGGCGACAGGCTAAACATGCATGGCTTAAACAGACGCGGTTTAAAAAGGACAAAAAACATATAAAAACATAAAAATAAAAAAATTAATAATACTTGTTTAAAAATCGAGAAAAAAACATTAAATATAAAAGATCCATCGAGTGACTAATTTGGTGTTATTTACTTTGAAATTTAGACAAAAATAGAATTGTAATGCTGGGATCTTGGGTGAAAACAGGTACGCTCATTGAGCCCATATAATATCTTACATGTGCACATTCAGTTCATCAATAATAATAGATGAGTTAAAAGTGACCCTCTATTTTTTGAAAAATGATAAAAAAAAAATACTCATAATTAACAAAATTAGCAAGATTTACTACATCAAGTTATGAGAACACGAGGCCCTATGGCTTGAAGTAGAGTGTGGAGCTAACGCTATGAGGCTGAGGAGTGGTAAAAACTTACCATCATTTTAATGATACATTAGTTTTCTCTCAAGTCACAAAAACTAACTTTATCATGAGAGTTGTAACAAAAAAAACTTGAAGGAATTCATAAAAAGCTTTTTTAGAGGCTGTAATACGAGAATAGTCGGTGTACAACAAAATTACCAAATTGAACTTTTGAATTACAAACATTAGATGTTAGAATCTAACGATCTAAATTAAAGTGCATTCAAGAAAAGATGCGCACAAAACATCATGCGTCTAATGATAAAAAGTAAAACTTGATGCATCATGTGCGCCAGATGCATAAGTTTGGTGCACCGTGATGCAATTTGTGCTCCGTGATGCATTAACTTTTTGGTGCGCTTTACTAAAAAGTATAATTTGATGCACGATGGTTCTATTGTGCGCAGAGATGCATAAGTTTGTTGCACCGAATGCACTTTGTGCCTTGGGGGATGCGGGTCAATTCTGTCGAGTTATTAGGTTATTAATTCGATTATCGAGTCAATCTAATCAAGTTATTGATTAAAAGTTTAACTTTAATTATTTAGATTAATTAGCATATCATTAATTATTTGTTGTTAAGCGATTTAGATAAGTACGTGTAAGTATTACTGTAGTAAATTAGTGTTTTGTAATGGTGGAACATTTTATTGATTTTAATCAAATAAAATTTGCAATAGCTTTGACAACAACTCAAGAACTTTCTAGTATATCAAAAAAGTCATAAAAAAATACTACTATATGATGACTACTAATACTAATTAAAAAAAAACATCATATTTTTAAGATAACATAAAATATAAATATCTTAATTAACAAAGAGTCATCGAGTGTTAAGTTTGGTTTTATTTGGTGGTGGGGCTGATTATCATATTTTAGCATGGGTCAGGTTATAAAGACCCCCTTAAACTTCCATATATATCTCCTCTGTTTTTTATTTATTTTTTATTTTTTTTATTTATTTTTTATTTTTTTTAATTTTTTTTTTATTTTTATATTTTTGGTTTGGTTATAAAACTGTGAATCGGAAAATACGGAATCAAAAAAATAAAGTTTAACAGGTTAAAACTGTTAAACAGTCAAAAATACGGAACAAAAACTGATAAAAAACTGTCCAGAAAAAAACTGGAAGACAAAAAGTACACAAATAGTATACTTTTTGTACTTATTTTGTGGGGTAGAGGGTACCAATAGGGGTACCTTCCAATTATGTGTCAATTTTTCAAGGTTAGAGCGTGTATGACGTCAAAAATAAATTTATCCAATCAGATAGTGCCACGTATGCAAATTAATGGCAAGAGTGCTGCCGTTAAAGTTAGGAGTGACTTAATTATTTTTCTCTTTTTAGCCAGAGGTTTGACTCTTTCAATGGTCCCTTTTCGTGTACAGGTTGATCATTTCGTTTCGAATTTTGAAATCGAATCAGAATCGTATCGATTTTTGGTATTTGAATTATGTTCAGTATAATATCGGTATTATAAAATAAGGTGAAAAAAAATTCGATACCACTAAATTAATACAGGACTGTTACTAAATTAAGAAATTCTCGAGAAAAACTAAAAAATTCTGATTTCTCGGTATCACTACTGATACCTATACCTGAATCCCGTTCGATACGGTACCGATATTATTAATTTATACTATTAATTCGGTACGGTACCGTCCCAGTACCGTGCTCATTTATCGTCACAGCTTATACGAGTAGAATTCAACTTATTTTGACAGGGATAAAACGAAGCTGCAAATAAGAAAGTGAACCAAACATCAGGTTCGTCAAGTGCGAAAGGCGAAGAATTGGCTAAGTTGATGGTATCCGAGATGGTAAATTTAGGCCCAGACGGACGACTAGCATGTTCAGATATCAAAAGAAGCGAGCTAAAATGTCGTGAAGCTAAATTGGCAAATCAAACTCGACAGTTAAAATGAAGAAAAACCACGAGAAACGTAAAGACGTGAAGTTTTATCTTGCTACATATGATCATTTGACTAGCATGTACGAGCATACTATAAGCAACTTAAGTAGGTTATCAGGGAAAGGTGAAATCGAATTTTTTGTACGTTTATCGTTTTGAATTCTTTAAATTTGTAATTACTCCATGTGTCGCTTTCTATTTTATCTATAAATTATTTAGTTTAAAACTACTTAATAAAAGTAACAATGATAGTGTAAAAGTGAAGTTGATATGATTTTCTTTTTCTAATCACAGTAAAAAATGTGTGTTTTTATGAGTTGATGAGAGTAGAAAGAACGAATATATAACACTTAAATAGATGATGTTTTTTTTTTATCTTTCTCATCAGTTTAATCATGTTTAATATTTAATATAATTATAAGTATGTTTATGATAAGTCATAAAAAAAGTCTTATAAAATATAAGCTGAAATTTGTCTTATTTTCAATTTATTTTATAAAATGATATTTTTTTGCTTATTTTCAAATGAGTCAATTTCAAAATACTATATGTACTTAATACTACCATCTATACTAAGGCTGAGCATTTGGATCGTCAGACCGGATCGGACTAGAAAATCGAACCGGACCGGACCGACACGGACCGGACCGAGTAAATTCGGTCCGGACCTCGGTCCGTGATTTTGTACAATTTCGGTTTTCGGTCCGGTCCGGTTCAATTTTACCAAAAATTCTTTTATTTTGCCTAGTTGGGACCGGACCGGACCGAAGACCGTATAAGACCGGACCGATCCGGACCGGACCGGACCATTTCGGTCCGGTCTCAGTCCGGGGTTTCGGACCAATTCGGTCCGGTCCGGTCCGGGTTTGACGCTCAGCCCTAATCTATATTATACTCCCTCCGTCCCAAATTAATAGTCCTTCGACAAAAAACACATTGTTTTAAAAAACATCACTATCATTGCATTCTCTCTCTTATGTTTTGTATAATAACACTCTTACGCTTATGTAATTAATTAAAACTTTATATATACTTTGTAATTTCAAGTACCACTAAGTGCAATATGGTAAACTTGTTACATTACTTACATCTATTTTTAGGAGAGGATTATAATTTTGGGACGTCCCAAAATGATATATATGACTATAAATTTAGGACGGAGGTAGTATATAAAAACCTTATTTTAAAAGTTAGAAAATGTTAAAAATTAAATATTTTCATATATATAAACATAATGTTTAAATAGGAAAGAAGTGTATTAGCCACTACATTATGGGTTCGATCATCAGGTGACGGGTTCGACGACCGTTACAACCCGTTCAAGTAACTGTGTTATAGGTTCGATCATCGGGCCAATTCGGTCGAATTATCGTTTTCCGGGTTTGTTCACCGGTTCAACCCGATCGAATCATCCGGTAACGAGTTCGACTACCGATTCAACCAGATCGAATCATTAAATTATCAATTTTACCACCGAGTCAATTAAAACATCGTAGATTATCTTAGTTATGCGCGAATAGACGTCTAATTGAAACAAAAGTATACGCGCGCGCGAAAAAAAGTGCTCCTTAATTTATAAAATGAATTTATATCAAGTATTAAATTTAGGAGTCGGATATTGTTGTTTGTTTGTGGTGAACCGTTGATGGGAAAATGGCTTTTGGATTAACGGTGAGATAGGCCACGTGCTTCATACAGTTACAACAACCTTTCATGCAATCCTGCCGTTTCATTAAATGCATAAAATAATTGAAGCTGATTTGAATGCTCTCTGAGGGATCATCACATTTTTTTAAAAACGACAAATGTTAATAGTCAGTGGGTCGAGTCGTTTAATGAAATTCAAGCTAAAAAATGTTTTTTTTGAGCTCTCGCTTAATTATATTAAACTCATATCCGATTTGCCTGAAAAGCCCTTGGCAGATTTTAAACCCGAAGGATCATCACATTATTTCAAAGGTTTTACTAACTAACGCTAATTAGATGAAAGTTAGTGTGTATTAAATAAACATAAACTTTTTAAATCTATTTTCTATAATAAACTAAAATAATTTACAAGTATTTTAAAGCACAAAAAATTAAATTAGTTTTCTAATATGGCTCCAATGTACAAGATTTTTGATGCACAAGTCATAAATCAGTTTCCATAAATATGTTTTACAACAATTACAACAATAGGAGCGTCTGTTGAAAACATTCAAAAAATTTTGAATTTCACAATTTCAAAACAAAATACTTATTTTTGGAAGTGTTTTTATGGCATTAAAATTCTTTATAAAACGCGTTATGTGTTAAATTTTGGACGTTCCTAACCTAAATTAACTTTAATCATAAAACCTATATAAAGCCCTTCCACACCACATCTGCAACACAAACTTCACAATGTGCGGCATCTATGTTTTTTGTGCAATATCTCAGATCCATAAACCTTTATTCTTAATCTCCTTCTTTTGTAATACTGCCAAGAATTGAATGGATTTAGGTCCATTCATGCAACATCATTGATCTGATTGTTTTCACATATGATATGTATTACTGTTCATCACAATGCTACCAAGAATTGAATGAATTTAGGTCCATTCATGCAACAACATTGATCTGATTGTTTGCACACATAATATGTTTTGCTTCTTTTTAATGCAGGATATAGGTTGATTTGATGATCAATGGCTTTTGTTGCATCCAATGATTCTGTTAATTAATATTAATTGAAGGAAAATAGGCAGATTCATAATCAACATGGTTGTTGGAAGGGCGAACATGATACAGTTGGAATGGATGGGATCAATGCAGTTGTGTATCATCAGACTTTGTAATGTAAATTTATTCAATTTTATTTATGCCCATACTGTAATTATGTGTTGAATGGATTAAAGTTGAAGGTTGTTGCATCCAATGATTCAGTTTTTACTCACGGTCAACTATATGTAGTTGTCTCTCGAGTAAAAAGCAAGAAAGGGTTAAAGGTTGTTGTATGTGACACAGACGGGAGTGTATGTAAAACAACTACGAATGTTGTATACAAGGAAGTCTTGCATGGTCTTTGACGAAGTTTATAATGGTATGTAATCTATTTTTTTTTACATAAATTAAAAGTCTTACTTGAAGTCCACGTATCCATTTGTAATCATTTTAGTTTTAAACTTTCAGGTGTTAGCGACATGAACATTTTTTTTCAATCAATTGGGACTAACATACGTCATACGTGAAGACCATAGCGGATTGAAGGCTTTTGTTTTTATTGTCACAAACTTTAATATGGCCACAAATGCTACATGTTCTTTCTTTTGTTGTCCTCATTTATTACGAGAACCCGTTTCACTTTTTTAAATAGAAACATCCTTTCATTTTTTTTTACGAAAATAACTCTTTAAGCTAAAACCAGCGTTAGACGAGTTTTTAAGCTAGTTAACATATAAATGTATTAAATACATATTAATTTTATAAAAAATCATGTTCAAATATATTAATTTATGTGTTTATTTAATACATTTTAATGTTAATTTAAAAAATTTGTGTTCATTAGAAAATATACATTAACTTTTGCCCAATAAAAATTGATTAACAAAACGCTTATTTCAAATACATTATGATATGAATAGTTATGAATAGTGATTAAAGTTACCTTAATTGAAAATTAAACATTGCATTAACATTAAATATTTAATGTTTATCAACAAATTTGGTTTTGCAAAACCAGCGTCAATCAAACAGAGGTTAAAATAAAGTTACATTAAATATTTATTTTCTTAAACTACGTATTTTTTATAAAAAAATTCGAAAAGAGTTAGACTTAACCATAACTCATACGATGGTTAGCAAAAACGTTATATTATTATTTGGGTGAACATAATTAGAATTTATCTAAAGCTAATACTTCGCATTTCACATTAAATATCTGTTAAGTTAATACAAAGTTATTAAAAAATAGAGAGAAGTGCAAAAATCATTCCTGTGGTATGTCAAAAAATCAAATTACATCATTCGTTAACTTTTTAGACAACAGCCATCCCCGTTAGTGCGCGGGACACAATACATCCCTCATGGACTAACGGTGCAAATGTTTTCTCGTTAAAAATTAACAAAATCTAAAAGAGAGGGTATTATTGTCTTTTTCCTTTCCCAGGGATGTATTGTGAACCTTATCATAAATAGTTTCAAAAAAAAATTTATTTTGAAAAAAAAAAATTATTTTTAGAAAAAATAAGTTTTATTTTCTCGAAAAAAAATTATTTTCGAAAAAAAAATTATTTTCGGAAAAAAAAGTTTTATTTTCTAAAAAAAAATTATTTTCGAAAAAAAAATGTATTTTCGAAAAAAAAAATTATTTTTCGGAAAAAAAGTTTTATTTTCTAAAAAAAATTTCTTTTCGAAAAAAAAAAAATATTTTCGAAAAAAAAAATTAATTTCGAAAAAAAAAATTATTTTCGAAAAAAAAAATTTATTTTCGATAAAAAAATTTATTTTCGAAAAAAAAATTTATTTTCGAAAAAAAAAATTATTTTCGGAAAAACAAATTATTTTCTAAAAAAATTTATTTTCGAAAAAAAAGTTTTATTTTCGAAAAAAAAAAATTATTTCCCGAAAATAAACATATTTTTTTGAAAATAAAACTTTTTTTCTGAAAATAAAACATATTTTTTCGAAAATAAAACTTTTTTTTTCCAAAATAAAACTTATTTTTTAGAAAATAAAACTTTTTTTTCCGAAAATAAATTTTTTTTTCGAAAATAATTTTTTTTTCGAGAAAATAAAACTTATTTTTTCTGAAAATAAATTTTTTTTTTCAAAAATAAAATTTTTTTTAAACTATTTATAATAAGGTTCACAATACATCCCTGGAAAAGGAAAAAGACAAGAATACCTTCTCTTTTAGATTTTGTTAATTTTTAACGAGAAAACATTTGCACCGTTAGTCCATGAGGGATGTATTGTGCCCCGCGCACTAACGGAGGGATGACTGTTGTCCAAAAAATTAACGAAGGATGTAATTCGATTTTTCGACATACCACAGGGATGATTTTCGCACTTCTCTCTAAAAAATATGTTTTAATAAATAAATAACAATTATACTTTTATTAAATGCAAAAGTTAAAAAAACAAAAAACAAATTAAAAATGAACCGATCATATATTCTAACAACAAAACTTATAATTTAGTTGTTAAGATTTTCATTTAATATAATGAGATATAATATATCAGTTTGAATAATGCGCAAATCATTTAAAATCCTAAATTAATATTTAGGTCCAAAATCATGTTTGTTGGTGAGCATCGCGTCCAAACTCGTCCGGACCGATCAAATCAAACCAAAAATTTCGCAACAAAAGTATTTTCGGTTCTAGTCTTCAAATCAAGACGTTTTTTTAACATACCGTGTATCGTTTTTCTTTTCTTTGTTTAAGATGGAGTAAATTAGACCGTTCGTCTTTATGGTTTGCGTTGACCGACGTCGTTCGTCCCTTAACCAAAAAAATTGCATCGTTCAGCATTAACTTTGAAACATTTTCCGTCGTTTGTCCCTCGCTTTAACTGGCCCCACAAATGAACATTAAGTCATTTTTTCACAGGGGCAAAGTTGTCCATTCACTCCCTTATTTCACCATTCCTTTTCCTTTTTTTCATCATCATTATTTTCATCTTCTTCCAACATTAACTTATCTTATCAAAATCAACATCATTCAATGCTAAAACATATCCCCAACTTAAAAATCATATACCCGAATCGTACGCGAATCGTAATATACGCAATTAAAAATCAAAACCCACTTTTAAAAAACAACCCTTAGCCTCATTGAAGCAAGATCATACTCATAACAATAACCAAATTACTGTTGGCTAACGGTGGATTAAAGTCACCATATTGTGGTCATGGTTGTTGATGTTGCAGAAGATGAATACGATGTTTGATCTTCAAGTTTAAATCTAGTTTTTTACTACAAGTAAATGGGTTTGTAATTTGTAAATTGTAGTGCTTTAATAGAAATGAAGATTGCAAATGAAATACTAAAAAGAGTGTCTTGTTTTATTCTTTTTTCTTTTTAGCTCTCTGATTTTTTTTCCAAAATATAGTTGATAAAAAAATTGAAAATGAACTAGTGTTTTTGTTCTTGATTGATACCAAATGTGGCTAAGGGTTGTTTTTTAAAAGTGGGTTTTGATTTTTAATTACGTATATTACGATTCGGGTACGATTCGGGAATATGATTTTTAAGTTGGGGGTATGATTTTAGCATTAAATGATGTTGATTTTGATAAGATAAGTTAATGTTTCAAGAAGATGAAAATGATGATGATGATGAAAGAAAGGGAAATGAATGGTGGAGTAAGGGAGTGAATGGGCAACTTTGTCCCTGTGGAAATGACTTAATGTTCATTTGTGGGGCTAACTAAAGCGAGGGACAAACGACAGAAAAAGTTTCAAAGTTAAGGCCGAACGGTGCAACTTTTTGGTTAAGGAACGAACGACGTCGGTTAACGCAAACCATAAGAACGAACGGTGTAATTTACTCTTTAAGATATATATGTAAGATATCTTTTAGTTGGATGGATTAACTTAAAAATCTCCACTTGTAACCTTGAAAGCTCCTAGCTTTTTGGTACATCCGCAGTTTGAAAAAAGGAAAGTGATGACGTATATTTTTTAGTAGGGCCATGTACCTCGATCCACGGGTACTACCCGTATCCAGTCCATCACGAATGGATTCAGCCACCGACGTTAGCCCAAGAGGCCTAATGAAAGGTGGTCAGACGCGGTATTTTGTGGGGCGTACCTTAACCGCACGCGGTTAAGGCCAAACAGAATTATAGTCTAATTAGGAATATGATTCACCCAAGTTGAGAGGTTACACACTCTTCTTATTTAGAAGATAAAGATCTCATGTGCATGGTAATTATCATCTCCTTAGGCCGCAGGATTCGGAGAGCCCTACTCGGGCTTCACCGGCTATAAAAGGAAACCGTAGGTTTCATTCAAGGTACAATTCATACAATCACTAGGCCCTAACCGATTATCGATCACAATATGATTACTTACTGTCACGCCATAGTCTAATCGTGTTATTCAATCCCACGGTAAGTCTAACAGTGCTTTTTCTTAGAGCGCATGATCCCAAGAGAATATTCACTTGGTACACGAGTCAGAGCCTCGGATCGTTCAAGATCCAACCAACTTTTATATCAACAAGTTGGTGCTATCCATGGGAAACAACACTAATCTCTACGATGACTAAGATATGAGGCGGATCTTCCAACCAGCAGACACCATCTGGGAAGAAAACGCTACCAATCGAGACAATTATCGTCTTTACCCTGTCGGCTCAGGGACTCCCGAAGTACCAAACAACCGAAACATTAGAGTTAGGCCACCACCGCGGGTGGCCAAAGTCACCCTTTTTTACTCTCGTGCCGAAAACGAAACGCTACTTGACTGGGGGACATGATGACGTATAGTGCATAGTCGGGTCATGTAGCTCGACCCACGGGTACAATCTGTATCCAGTCCGTCACGAATGGATTCAGCCACCGACATTAGCCCTAGAAGCCCAATGAAAGGTGGTCACACGCGGTTTTAAACCGTACGCGGTTAAGGCCAAACAGAATCATAGTCTAATTAGGATTATGATTCACTCAAATTGTAAAACCCGCATGCTTTTACCATGCATAGTACCCTTAGGATCGTACGTACTAGTTAAAACTTTCCTAATATAGCATGATTATGATTACGTGTTAGGAGTTTACGTATTACGTACGTGTTAGAACACGATAAGTATTTTATATGCACGATCACGTAATAATTATTTAACAATAATAAATCACGAACATGCGATCATGAAATCATGAACGTAATTAAAACACGAACTATTATTAATTACGTATATATATTTATTACGAGCGTAATTAAATATATTAGATCACGGTATTTACGTAACGAGAACAATTAAAACACGAACATAAATAATCATAAACGAGTAACTAAATAACGAGACACGGAAAAAGGTACGGGAACCCCATGTGGGGGTCCCTACCCGCGGCTAAACAAGGACAATGGGCCAAGCCCATTGTCAAATTTTACTAAAGGGGGTTATGTTTATTTTTCACTACACAAATTAAGTTACAGAAGATTTCTAAGAAAAACCTAAAAACCCTCCTTCTCCTTGTTCTTTGTGCCGCCACCTATAAATCACCATACAAGGTGATTCTTTGATCTTTGATCTTGAAGATTTGTTGATTGTTCGTGTTTGTTCTTCGTTCTCTTGATCCACGAATTCGGTAAAAACTTTTTAAACCTTTTCTTTTAATTTAATTTTATTATTAATTATGAACATGTTTTATTTATAAAAAACATATTAATTAATCATATATCTAACATGTTTTGGTGATTAATTAAATCAAAGGGTCGTTTTAAGGGGTGTTTTGTTTTGGCCGCACGCTGCAACCGACCCCAAGGGGGTTTCGGTTTGCCTAGCCGACCACCACCAAGACCATATGGTCTTGGTTGGTGCGTGTGGGTCCCACGGCAGTAAGGGGTACCCCGAGTTGGTTCGGGGTACGGTGTCGATTCATGTCCGGTTCATGTTTTCTAGCTTAGATCCGGTTCATGGTTTATGTTAGTTTTTTTTTATGTTATGAACTTATGTTAAAATTAATTAATAAAAGATGTGATTAATTTAATAACATGACTTAGGTTATTTAATTATTAATGATCATGAAATTATTTTAACCTAAGTATTTATATTTTAAGACTTATAATTAATTAATTATTTTAAAACCATATATATAATTAATTAATTAACTTGACTTAGGTTATATTATTAATATATAATAATACATATTTTAACCTAAGTATTTAACTTATTTAATTAAAAACATGTTATACTTTAATTAAATATTATAACCTATAGTTTAATTAAATTACATGAAATAATTATTAAACTATACAATAACCATATGACTTAGAAAATAATCATGAAAAACACTTAGGCTTATATACTTAGCTTATTTAACCAGCTTATTTCTAATTATGGAAACTTTCTATTTTTAGAAACTTAATTAAATAAGGCAGCTAATCTATTTATAAAAACCAGCTATTTTTAGAAACTTATTTATTTAAGGCAGCTAATCTATTTATGGAAACTTATTTAATTAAGGCAGCTAATCTATTTATGGAAACTTTCTATTTTTAAAAACTTATCTATTTTAAGCAGTAAATCTATTTTTGGAAACTTTCTATTTTTGGAAACTTTCTATTTTTGGAAACTTTCTATTTTTGGAAACTTTCTATTTTTGAAAACTTTCTATTTTTGAAAACTTTCTATTTTAGGAAACCTGCTATTTTTGGAAAGTTACTTATTACTACACAGTAAGTATAATAACACATGAAATACCAGAAATACTTAATCAGATTAAACAGAATATAAGATTTAATACTGTTTAAGGCTTTAAACAGCAAAACATAGTAAGAACACATAAAATAAGCTAAGACATGACATAAAACCAGCTATGTATTTTGTAAGCAGATACTTATTCATGTACGTATTTATGTAGCACTAGTGATTCGGAAGTAGGATTCTCGCAGTTCGTCTTTCTCGTTCACTGGACATAAGGTACGGATTCCCGTCCTTTCAGTATGGACATTCTTTCCTTATTAGGATTCCCCGTATGCAGCCAACTGTTTTCCCGTAGTATAAGTTATGAGTTTGATTGCTTATGTTTAATTAAGATTACCTATAGCCATATACATGCATGACCAGTTTCACCTAGTTATGGAGATACCATAACTATAACATTAGAGGCACTGATGTTATGACTTCACCACGGCGGAGTGATTACTCGTGGCGTCCCTTCAGCTTTTGGCCATTTATTATATTTATCATGTGGGGCGTATGGGTGCATCCTAGTTACATGTTTTTATTCAGGATTACATGGTGAATGTGGTGTGTGCCTTGCATCCTTCACAAGGAGCTGATCCCTCCTACCCATAAACCAGTATATTAAATTAGAGGCAGCCCCTCTAATTTGCATGATGAGGTCACCCCTCCAATTATTCATGCACGATGGATTTTCATGACCTATATTGGCTAATGGTAAAATATGACAAACAATTTTTATAAGATAAACATAAGACTTTCAAACTATAAACCAGTTTTATTAAGACTTAACCAGGTTACTCGGGACTTATTTTCTTCTGCTGTTATTATGTTATATGCTTACCCTATTCATGCTTTATTGTACATCCGTGCACTGAGCGTATTTGCTCATCCGTTTTCATTTTCTATGTTCCCAAAACGGCAGGTACTCAGGGACGCTCGTAGACACTAAGAGTACGTGCATATGGACTAGAAGCTGTCTAGCCTTTTTACATTATGCATTTCCTTTCTTATGATACTTATGCTTTGGACATTGTTTTGTCCTTTTCCTTTATTATACTATGTTTGTGTGTGATGAGCTTTACTTTTGGACTACCGATGTTTGATTCTGGTATTTTCCTTTATATGGTCAAGTAATGTTTGAACATTTTACCTTGTATGCTTTGATGACACGCCATAATTACTGTGATATTTCCATTTCCAAAATGGGGTGTTACAATTATGGTATCAGAGCCAAGGCTTCGACCTGTAGGCTCTCAAAAATGACCTGTGATTAGTGGGTAGTCACTACGGTCTTCCTAGAACCGACAGTTGTTTTCATGCATTCATCATTTTTAAGCATACATATACATGTCATTGTTGCAGGGTTTTTGACTAAGTAATGGTTGGTACAGGACTGGCCCTATTTAGTCGCATATGTTTTATCGAAACTTTTAGATTTGGGACCGACCCATAGGCGTCCCCTCGCAATGTCTTTGTTTTGGGTGAACTGACCAGAGGCGTTCACTCTCGAGCATACAAAAGTTTTCATAAAACTGCATCATGCATTCATACACAAAAATTTTTTAGCATAAAATTTTTCTCGTGAAATTTTAGTATAAATTTTTTCATGTATATATTTATATTTTATGTTTTGAACTGTTTAATCATATGTTTTATGTTATACTATCAGATGGTTCTCACACGCGAACAGGAGCAGCTCAATGCTGCAATTTAGGCTGCCATGCAAGCCTTGCTTCCTCAACTAAGGAATGACATCAGGGCTGAGGTTCAAGCTGCCAACAATCAGCCACCTCCTCCTCCTCCTCTAGTGACATTAGCAGTATGGCTGGAGAGATTCAACAAGCTCCGCCCTCGAGCTTTTGAGAAGACAGATAGCCCCAGCGATGCTGAAAGCTGGTTGGCTCACATCGAGAAGATTTTCAACGCTATGGGCTGTGACCCCGCATACAAGGCGAGGTTGGCATGCTATCGGTTCGAAGGCGATGTACTCAACTGGTGATTAACATTGATGCAATCTGAAGGTGGTGATGAGTGGGTTGCTGGTTTGACTTGGGCTCAGTTCAAGGACAGGGTGATGGAGCAGTTCTTTCCTAAGGCTGAGCAGGACAAGCTCAAGAGAGAGTACCATGGGATCCGACAGAGAGCTGGGGAGAATAGCAATGAGTTTATGCAGCGCTTTCTTCGCTTGGCTGGTTTCCTTGGTGCGGCAGCAGGTACTCCTGAAGAGCAGGCACATCATTTCAGATGGGCTCTTCGCACATCGGTCGTAAACAATCTGGTGTGTGCTACGTTCAACACTGTAGCACAAGTGGCCGATGCAGCACGAAAACTGGAGATGCTGCAGGAGAGGGATGAGTTCGGGGAAGCTGAAAGACCCGACAAGAGGTAAAACATTCGTATTCAAGCAGTGACCAATCCGTATACTTTCCATATGTCAATTATTCATCTCTTTAACTGTATCTTCCAGGCAGAAAACTGGGGACCGGTCTCAACCGGCTACTCAGCAGCAGCCTCATCAGCCCAAGGGAAACGGTCAGACTAACGACCGTTCTGCTACGCATAGGCGTGGCGGTAATGACAATTACCGTAACAACGCCGGGCACTCCAACAACAGCAGGTCCTAATACTTACGAAATTCCTTATGTTTACGTTATAACTCCTATTCTGACACTTTAGCAAACTTCTACCAGGAACCATGGAAACGGTAGGGACCGGAACCAGAGAGGTTCGCAGCCTAGCCGTCCAGCTATCACTGGTATTCAATCTTACGATTATCCGCTTTGTCCTTTGTACCCAATTATCATGTCTTATGTAAACTGTTTTTATCAGGTCCTCAACCAGCCAGAGCACCTGCTGGAGGATACACTCATCCTCTTTGCTCTACGTGCCACCGTAGGCACCCAGGACCATGTCTCCAAAATACTGATGTGTGCTTCAAGTGTGGTCTTCCTGGCCATATTATGAAGGATTGCCGTAAGGGCGAGATGGAGGGTACATCGGGACATGCTGATACCAAGCCGCCTCCTACTGCCGGGCGTGTCTACACGACATCTCGACCAGGCCAAAAAGTCTACAGGTACCATCACTGGAATCTTGTATATGTATGGTCGCGCTGTATGTGTTCTTTTTGATACGGGTGCTACTCACTCGGTTATTTCTACTGCTTATGCTAAGAACATTAGGATGCCTCCCTTGCCACTAGAAAATAGGCTAACTATTTCCACGCCTTTGAGGGACTCTGTATTAATCACCCATGTATACAAGAGTCTTCCCCTAGAATTTGATGATAAGGTTCGACCTGTCGACGCACTTCCGCTGGACATGAATGACTTCGACATGATTTTAGGCATGGATTGGCTATCCAAGTATCATGCTACCATAGACTGCCATTCATATCGAGTTATCTTCGGTAATGTCAATGCACCAGAGTACATTCATAACAGGTTCATACCCGGACGGTCTGTACAAGTCATATCCACCCTGCAAGCGCGTGCACTACTGTCACATGGCTGCGAGGGTTATCTAGCTACGGTTCACGACATGGATGCTGAATCTCCATCGATTCAGGATCAACCAATAGTGTCGGAATTCCAAGACGTGTTTCCAGCAGAACTTCCGGGCATACCACCTGCACGAGAAGTGGAATTCAGTATCGAGCTGGTTCCAGGAGCTGAACCAATCTCCAAGGCTCCTTATCGCATGGCTCCCATAGAGCTGAAAGAGCTGAAGGATCAACTGCAGGAACTTCTTGAACAGGGTTTCATTCGACTGAGCGCATCTCCATGGGGCGCACCGGTTTTGTTTGTTAAGAAGAAGGACGGCAGTATGCGTCTTTGCATAGACTATCGCGAGCTCAACAAGATTACCATTCAGAATAGGTATCCACTGCCACGCATTGACGATCTGTTTGACCAACTCCAAGGGGCCAAACACTTCTCCAAGATCGATCTTAGGTCAGGCTATCATCAGCTACGGGTCAAGGAGCAGGACATCGCTAAGACGGCCTTTCGTACCCGCTATGGCCACTACGAGTTCGTAGTTATGCCATTTGGCCTGACAAATGCTCCAGCAGTGTTCATGGATTTGATGAACAGAATCTTCCATGAATTTCTGGACAAGTTCGTCATTGTCTTCATCGATGACATTCTGATTTTCTCAAAGTCCAAGGAGGAACACGAAGACCATCTTCGTACAGTACTACAGATTCTTCGCCAGAAGCAGCTTTATGCTAAATTCTCCAAGTGTGAGTTCTGGTTAGACAAGGTGGCATTCTTAGGTCACATTGTATCAGCAGAAGGAATCACTATGGATCCAGCGAAGGTTGAGGCCATTACTAAGTGGCCAAGGCCGACATCAGCGACGGAAGTCCGCAGTTTCTTAGGCTTAGCTGGCTATTACCGTAGGTTCGTGGAGAACTTTTCCCGCCTAGCACTACCATTGACCAAACTGATGCGGAAAGGGGAGAAATTCGTCTCGACTGAAGATCGAGAGAAGAGCTTTGAAGACCTGAAGCAGAAGCTAGTATCTGCACCTATTCTTACTCTACCATCTGGTACAGGTGGATTTCAAATCTACAGCGATGCATCGGGGAAGGGACTTGGCTGTGTTCTCATGCAACATGGGAAAGCGATCGCGTACGCTTCACGGCAGCTTAAGCCTTATGAAGAAAATTACCCCACGCACGATCTGGAACTTGCTGCAGTCGTGTTTGCATTGAAGATATGGAGGCACTACTTATATGGAGAATCATGTGACATTTTCACGGACCACAAGAGTTTGAAGTATATCTTCACTCAGCGTGAATTGAATAGGAGGCAGAGGAGATGGTTAGAGCTGTTGAAGGATTATGACATTAATCTACAGTATCATCCCGGAAAGGCAAATGTAGTAGCAGAGGCTCTTAGCAGGAACTCCGGAATGATCAGCGGCATTAGAATCGAAGAGGGAATCATCAGAGACTTGGAGCGACTAGACATCGAGTACATGGTACGTGGACAACACGGTTACTGGGCTAATCTTAGAGTAGAGCCCGAGTTGCTATCTAAGATCAAGGAAGCTCAGAAGGATGACGGAGAAATCTGGGCGATAGTACAGAATTTGGAGAAGCAGACAGAATTCAGAGTAGATGCAGATGGTATCGTATGGCAGGGCACTAGACTTTGTGTTCCTGATGACCAAGAACTTCGGGAAGCTTTGTTAGCTGAAGCTCATAGCTCCCCATTCTCGATACATCCTGGTTCGACTACAATGTACCATGACATCAAGCAGTACTTTTGGTGGAGTGGTATGAAACATGATGTGGCCACTTACGTCTCCAAATGTCTTACCTGCCAACAGGTTAAGATCGAGCATCAGCGATATGGCGGTCTCCTTCAACCGTTAGATATTCCAGAGTAGAAGTGGGACAAGATCACCATGGATTTTGTTACCGGTCTTCCGCCTACTAAAAGGAAACACGATGCAATTTGGGTTATCGTTGATCGACTTACCAAATCAACTCATTTCTTACCGATCCGCAAGGAAGATCCGGTAAGTAAACTCGCAGATACGTATAGACGAGAGATCATGAGACTCCATGGCGCACCATCCAGCATCGTCTCAGACAGAGATCCTCGATTCACTTCGCTCTTTTGGAAAAGTCTGCAGAAAGCTTGGGGTACACAACTTAAGCTGAGCACGGCTTTTCATCCTCAAACGGACGGACAGTCGGAGCGAACCATTCAGACATTGGAAGATATGTTGAGGTCATGTGCGTTGGAATGGACGGGTGATTGGGACGAATACATCTGTTTGGTGGAGTTTGCATACAACTACAGCTGGCACGCAAGCATCAAATGTGCTCCATTTGAGATGTTGTATGGCAGAAAGTGTCGCGCCCCAATCTGCTGGGATCAGGTTGGCGAGCGAACACTCGAAGGACCGGAAATCATAGAGATGACAAATGAGAAGATCGCAGTAGCTAAGCAGAAGATTCAGGAGGCACGGTCACGTCAGAAGAGTTACGCCGATAAGCATCGTAGGGATTTACACTTTAACGTAGGAGATCACGTCTTCCTTAAGGTTTCGCCGGCACGTGGTGTTAGACGCTTCGGGATTAAAGGGAAGCTCAGTCCTCGTTTCATCGGACCATTTGATATCATTGAACGAGTCGGTGAAGTATCTTACCGATTGGCGTTACCTCCGCAGCTTTCGCATGTGCACAATGTGTTTCATGTGTCTTTACTCAGAGGGTACCAACATCATCCCCTTCACATGGTTCAGTATCCACTGGAACAGATACGTGAAGATCTCACTTTTATAGAAGAACCCGAACGAGTTCTTGACAGACAAGAACGAGTCATGAGAAAGAAGACGATTCCATTCGTCAAAATTCTATGGAGGGATCATACCGAGCGGGAAGCCACTTGGGAAACGGAGGAGTCTATCCGGGATTCTTACCCTCATTTCATATTTTGAATTCGGGTATGTTCTTCTTTTCCAGTTTACTTTATCTATAATTCGGGGACGAATTATTCTTTTTAGGGGGGAAGAGTTGTAAAACCCGCATGCTTTTACCATGCATAGTACCCTTAGGATCGTACGTACTAGTTAAAACTTTCCTAATATAGCATGATTACGATTACGTGTTGGGAGTTTACGTATTACGTACGTGTTAGAACACGATAAGTATTTTATATGCACGATCACGTAATAATTATTTAACAATAATAAATCACGAACATGCGATCATGAAATCATGAACGTAATTAAAACACGAGCTATTATTAATTACGTATATATATTTATTACGATCGTAATTAAATATATTAGATCACGGTATTTACGTAACGAGAACAATTAAAACGCGAACATAAATAATCACAAACGAGTAACTAAATAACGAGACACGGAAAAAGGTACGGGAACCCCATGTGGGGGTCCCTACCCGCGGCTAAACAAGGACAATGGGCCAATCCCATTGTCAAATTTTACTAAAGGGGGTTATGTTTATTTTTCACTACACAAATTAAGTTACAGAAGATTTTTAAGAAAAACCTAAAAACCCTCCTTCTCCTTGTTCTTTGTGCCGCCACCTATAAATCACCATACTAGGTGATTCTTTGATCTTTGATCTTGAAGATTTGTTGATTGTTCGTGTTTGTTCTTCGTTCTCTTAATCCACGAATTCGGTAAAACCTTTTTAAACCTTTTCTTTTAATTTAATTTTATTATTAATTATGAACATGTGATGTTTTTATAATAAAACATATTAATTAATCATAGATCTAACATGTTTTGGTGATTAATTAAATCAAAAGGTCGTTTTAAGGGGTGTTTTGTTTTGGCCGCAGGCTACAACCGACCCCAAGGGGGTTTCGGTTTGCCTAGCCGACCACCACCAAGACCATATGGTCTTGGTTGGTGCATGTGGGTCCCACGGCAGCAAGGGGTACCCCGAGTTGGTTCGGGGTACGGTGTCGATTCATGTCCGGTTCATGTTTTCTAGCTTAGATCCGGTTCATGGTTTATGTTAGTTTTTTTTATGTTATGAACTTATGTTAAAATTAAATTAATAAAAGATGTGATTAATTTAATAACATGACTTAGGTTATTTAATTATTAATGATCATGAAATTATTTTAACCTAAGTATTTATATTTTAAGACTTATAATTAATTAATTATTTTAAAACCATGGATATAATTAATTAATTAACATGAATTAGGTTATATTATTAATATATAATAATACATATTTTAACCTAAGTATTTAACTTATTTAATTAAAAACATGTTATACTTTAATTAAATATTATAACCTATAGTTTAATTAAATTACATGAAATAATTTTTAAAACTATACAATAACCATATGACTTAGAAAATAATCATGAAAAACACTTAGGCTTATATACTTAGCTTATTTAACCAGCTTATTTCTAATTATGGAAACTTTCTATTTTTAGAAACTTAATTAAATAAGGCAGCTAATCTATTTATGGAAACCAGCTATTTTTAGAAACTTATTTATTTAAGGCAGCTAATCTATTTATGGAAACTTATTTAATTAAGGCAGCTAATCTATTTATGGAAACTTTCTATTTTTAGAAACTTATCTATTTTAAGCAGTAAATCTATTTTTGGAAACTTTCTATTTTTGGAAACTTTCTATTTTTGGAAACTTTCTATTTTTGGAAACTTTCTATTTTTGGAAACTTTCTCTTTTTGGAAACTTTCTATTTTAGGAAACCTGCTATTTTTGGAAAGTTACTTATTATTACACAGTAAGTATAATAACACATGAAATACCAGAAATACTTAATCAGATTAAACAGAATATAAGATTTAATACTGTTTAAGGCTTTAAACAGCAAAACATAGTAAGAACACATAAAATAAGCTAAGACATGACATAAAACCAGCTATGTATTTAGTAAGCAGATACTTATTCATGTACGTATTTATGTAGCACTAGTGATTCGGAAGTAGGATTCTCGCAGTTCGTCTTTCTCGTTCACTGGACATAAGGTACGGATTCCCGTCCTTTCAGTATGGACATTCTTTCCTTATTAGGATTCCCCGTATGCAGCCAACTGTTTTCCCTTAGTATAAGTTATGAGTTTGATTGCTTATGTTTAATTAAGATTACCTATAGCCATATACATGCATGACCAGTTTCACCTAGTTATGGAGGTACCATAACCATAACATTAGAGGCACTGATGTTATGACTTCACCACGGCGGAGTGATTGCTCGTGGCGTCCCTTCAGCTTTTGGCCATTTATTATATTTATCATGTGGGGCGTATGGGTGCATCCTAGTTACATGTTTTTATTCAGGATTACATGGTGAATGTGGTGTGTGCCTTGCATCCTTCACAAGGAGCTGATCCCTCCTACCCATAAACCAGTATATTAAATTAGAGGCAGCCCCTCTAATTTGCATGATGAGGTCACCCCTCCAATTATTCATGCACGGTGGATTTTCATGACCTATATTGGCTAATGGTAAAATATGACAAACAGTTTTTATAAGATAAACATAAGACTTTCAAACTATAAACCAGTTTTATTAAGACTTAACCAGGTTAATCGGGACTTAGTTTCTTCCGCTGTTATTATGTTATATGCTTACCCTATTCATGCTTTATTGTACATCCGTGCACTGAGCGTATTTGCTCAGCCGTTTTCCTTTTCTATGTTCCTAAAACGGCAGGTACTCAGGGACGCTCGTAGACACTAAGAGTACGTGCATATGGACTGGAAGCTGTCTAGCCTTCTTTACATTATGCATTTCCTTTCTTATGATACTTATGCTTTGGACATTGTTTTGTCATTTTCCTTTATTATACTATGTTTGTGTGTGATGAGCTTTACTTTTGGACTACCGATGTTTGATTCCGGTATTTTCCTTTATATGGTCAAGTAATGTTTGGACATTTTACCTTGTATGCTTTGATGACACGCCATAATTACTGTGATATTTCCATTTCCAAAATGGGGTGTTACACAAATTGAGAGGATATACACTCTCCGTATTTAAAAGATAAGGATCTCATGTGCATGGTTATTATCTTCTCCTTGGGCCACAAGATTCAGAAACCCTACGTGAGCTTTAGCGACTATAAAAAGAACCCCATAAGTTCCATTCAAGGTACTATTCATACAATCACTAGGCCTTACTTACTCTTACGCTGGAGTAAGAAACAATCCCACATTAAACTTAACTATATTCACTTGGTACATAAGCCAGAGCCTCAATACTCGAATTATCTCCAATTCAAATCGTTCAAAATCCAACCAACTTTTATATCAACAAAAAGCGTGTGATAATTTAAATCTTATATTGTCTAGAGTTGAGATCAACATAAACCTTCTTTTTAGCATAGACAATATCAACCAATCACATTCATTCAAATTAACTTTCCACCTTTTTCTTAAAAATTAAATAACTCACAAACGGTAAATCGTCAAGTGACAAAAAATACACCATTACAATGAAAATTAAATCATCTTTCTATCGAGGGGCACATGTATATACTTTCGACGAACTTTTTTTTCGACTTTTTTTCTTAAGTCACGTCTGAGAGAATCATATATGATTCGTCACGAAACATATATGATTCGTCACGAATCATATATGATTCGTCACGAAACATATATGATTCGTCACGACTCATATATGATTCGTCACGAATCATATATGATTTTCAGAAAATCGTATATGATTCGTGATATGAATCATATATGATTTTCTGAAAATCATATATGTTTCGTGACGAATCATATATGATTCTCTCAGACGTGACTTAAGAAAGAAAGTCGAAAAAAAAGTTTGTCGAAAGTATATACATGTGCCCCTCGTTTGAAAGATGATTTAATTCTCGTCACGATGGTATGTCTCGTTTTGCGTAACGGTTAACGGTTTGTGAGATATTGAATTTTAAAAAAATATATTTTTGTTGTTAGATGAAAAAAATAGGTGGTTGTGATTGGTTGATTGGGTCTATGCTAAAGAAATGGTCTATGTAGAACTTTTTCCATATTGTCTATACTATTGCCGTCGGAGAAAAGAGTTGACATTTAGCAAAGTGTTAATATGTAGCTTACAATTCATAGTTAACCTTATCGGTACTTTATGATGACAATTAACAAAAAATAATTAGTTAAATTAGTAGTTTCATACGAAAGAAACTTGTATTTTAAAAGATGGTTAACATTGAAAACTATATCTTAAATAGATCAAAGTGAGTTTTAATTGGCACATAGCAGTAGTGGACACGCAATACGTAACTAAACAAAGGAACCTAATTAATTAATTAATCTAACTTATCTTAGCACCATCGATTTGTCAACGAGAGGGATAACTAAGGCTAGATGGAGCAGTGAGTGGAAAATCTATCGTCACTTTAACGTCACATCAGTTTTCTTTTTCCACTCACTCAACTTATTTTTCAATTTTACTGGCGATGAGAAACTCACTGGTACGTCATACCATATTGTTTTTCTTAATTATTTTAACTCGTAAACTAAAACGTAAACGTAAACGCTTATATTCCAAAATTTAAACATTTATTCAGTACATAAAACATAAAAATACTTAAATTTAAATACAATACAAAAGGAAATAAACTACTATAAAAAACAAATACGTTATAGATTAGTCAGTTCCGGGATTCAAATCCGATAACTGGCCAGAAAACTCCCACCGGAATTACTCTTGGTAAGCTTATTCGGTCCTAACTTTCTCCTCCCACTCCCTTTGTGCCCTATTTTGTCCCTCTTGTGTTTCTCTCAATACATGTTCATCTTGGTATATTTGACGAAACTGAATGTCATTAAGTAAGCCATTTGAGTTGTTTGGATATGGTGGGTCGGGAGAAACATATCAGCGTCGGTGTTGTTGTGATTAAGAACCGATATGAGTTTGGGACGGAATTTCTTCATTTTTGTTAGGAGTGAGGTTATTCAGCCATTCAGTTTTATTTTGAATTTGAGCTTCCAATTTTGACGATTTTCTAAACAAGGCTCTTTGAATGTTGAAATCATTGATAGATTTTTTTTAAGAAACGTGTCGATTAAAACACGTTTGTCTGGGGAAATATCACGACACATCATACGCAGTGCACGGTTTGATTCTAGCGTCGTGAGCAGCATCAAAATCAAAAGCTAATGTCGCAAGCGCAAACTGACGACGTTGTTCTTCATTGATTTGTTTCTGAATCATAACTTTAATCTCGCCAGCGGTGTGTGAAAGAGAGCACGCCATTTTATTTTTGAAGTTGGGTGTGAAAAATATTAAAAGTTAAGAAGTATTTGTAAATAGTAAATGGAATAATGTGGTATTTATAAAGAAAGAAAAGAGGGAAATTTTTTAAATATAACGGTAATAAAAATAATAAGAAGTAACAGATAGTAACCCACCTAGGTGAGGAGTTCATCATAGTGGGTTCAACTCACGCGCGAGTTTTTCACTTGGGGTGGCAACCCACGCGTGAGTTTTCCACTCACTAAAAAAACTCACCCTCACTCGGTTTAGCTAAATAGCTCTAGGGGTCATGGTACAATAACACCTCTTCATTTGGGTCATGCGGGGTCTCACGTCAATTAAGACTTCCACTTCTTTTTCATTTAGGCCCCATCACGACTCATTTTATTTTATTTTCCATCATTTTTAACAAAAATAAATTTATTTCATAAATATTTTTTTTATAAAATTAAGAATACACTTTTCAAGCAAAATTATAATTTTAAACAAAACTTTGAAACTAAACCAAACTACAAAGACTTAAACGCAAATTTAGTTTATATAAAAAAATACTTCTACTTCATCTCCTACGATCCTCCACCATCTATCTTCTGCCTCCCGCAATTTAGAAAGAGAACTACTAACAAAAAAAATCGAAAAAAACGTCGCTTTCTCATTAGATCTATTAAAAAAAACATGTAAATAAAATATGAGACCCACCGATTTTTAGTTTTTTCTTCGCCACTGCCTCGGCGAGATAGTGATTGACGAGCTCATGGCGAGCTATGTTGGTGTGGTGGCGAGCTGCCACATAGGAATGACGAGGTGGGTTAGCCACTACACCTAGAGCTCTAACTAAGGCTATCACAACAACGACTTTGTGTGACCTCGATTTTTCTGTCACATCAACCTTTTCTCTCCGGCGACTTACAGGTGACCTAGTTACCATAACAAGACGACATAGTTCAACTTTTTTATTCAAGAAATAAAAACAGTACATTAAATAAAAAACAGTACTTTAAATAAAAAACATTACATTAAATAAAAGAACATTACGTTAAATAAAAAAATGTTACAATTAATTGCGGTTAGCCCAAATATGTTATACTAGATCGGCTTTTAGATGTAGATGAGCTTGTTGGTCGATTATCTGCTGAGTAATTGCCAGCGATTCTTCATGAGTATTTACCAGATCATGATCACCATGTTGTTCTTCGGGATGAAATGCGGGTGATATCGCTGCCCCGTTGTGTTAAATTATCATATTGTGTAATATGATGCATGTTTACATTTCGTCTGATAGTCTACGTTTTGACATTCCTCGTGCCGGGTTTTTAATTAGCTTCCATGTTATTTTCAATACACCGAATGCTCGTTCCACATCTGTTCTTGTTGCTTTGTGCTGCGTTTTATACATTATCCGTTTATGATCATTCGTCCCCGGATTTTTTATAGACTTAATAAGAACCGACAATTTCGGATATATCCCGCCAGTAAGATAATATCCTCGCGGATAATACACGTTGTTAGCCACGAATCCCATATCTGGCGCTTTCCCTGATTTAAGATCATTGAAAATAGGGGATTCATGTAAAATATTTACGTCGTTATTCATCCCGGTTGCACCAAAGAACGCTTGCCAAATCCATAAGTCTTGAGGGGCGATCGCTTCCAATAAGATGAAAGTAGTTGACCCATGATCACGTCTACAAAATTGAGTTTTGTACGCAACGGGACAATTTTCCCACTGACAATTTGTACAATCTATACTTCTTATCATTCTAGGATACCCATGCTTTTCCTCGTGACGAACATGGAGTTTTTCTATGTCTGTGTACGCCGGCTTTCGCAAGTACTCTTTACAATAATTCGATGATGGCCTTACAAAAGTTTCGAAGGCATTCACGGGTTGTTGACGCGCCCATTTGCAAACATTTTTCAAGAGCACCAGGAACGGTTCCGTACGCCATTTGACGAATAACGGAAGTACACTTCAAAAATGCCGTAAGACAATCTTGACCCGTTCAATCAACCGAGTTTCAAAAATAAGGATAGTTATCGGTGACGTCGTGAACAATTCGTAAGAATAGTTCTCGATCCATTCGGAAATGCGTACGGAATGTCTTCTCGTCATATTGCGGTCAGGGGTGTTCATCGGTTCGGTTTTCGGGTTTGTGGGTTGTTTGGTTCGGGTTAATCGGTTTGAAATTTTTCAAAGTTAAAATCAAAACCAAACCAAACCAATTATAGTACTTATAAAACCAAACCATAAACCAAATTAGAATTCGGTTTGGTTTTGGTTTGAACCAAGAAAACCAAATTCAATTCATCTCCAAAATATAATCTAAAAGTCACAAATAAAAACCTAAATTTTTAAGTAAAAGTAACAAATTATAAGTCTTTAAAAGTGCTCAAGTAAATCGAATCTTTTTTAATGAAACCTAAAAGGTTCAGAATCTAGAAGAAATAAGTGGAAGCCAAATAAGGTGAAAATTTCTTTGAAGGAAGTCTTGAGGATTCTAATGAACTTGAATAGTCCATATCTACGTATCCAAACACAAGTATAACTTCAAACCTACTTCATATATGGGAATTTATTAATCAAGTAGACAAACTCTTTCTCTTTTGCTTGGGATATACATAAATGTTTAATCCGGTGAGTAATTAGTTTGAAAGATAAATACATAGGATCATAAGATAGAATATATGTAACATTTTTATGTGTATAACGTTATTCAGTTTTTCGGTTCGATTTGGTTTTATTTTTGCCAAACCATAACCAAACCAAACACCAATTAAATACTTCGGTTTGGTTTCAAACCAAACCATACACCAATTAAATTTTTCGGTATGGTTTTATTCGATTTCGGTACAGTTTACTTTTCGGTTTGTTCAGTGTCAAACCAAACACTGAACACCCCTAATTGCGGTCCATCAGAAAAATAAGTTGTCACTAGACGACTATGCGCACCCTGGTAATCTCTATTTATGTAGGCTCGTTTTGGAGGGTTTGATGCTTCGTAAGTCGTTTCACAAGCTTGCGTAAATACCGCAAGCTCACTCGTAACTTTATCCTCGTCGTCGGAATAGTCGAAAACAAATAATTCGTAAGACATTGTAATTTAAAGAATTGTTAGTTTAATGTGTGTGAAAAATGGTTGTATAAATAAGGTTTTGTAGGGGTAAAATGGTTAAATTATGAATTTTAAATTTTTTTAAATATAACGGTTGAAAAATGTAAACAATTTCCCTTTTCTTATTTTCCAACTAGATCGAGGTTTGGACCGAGTTTTGACGATCGACCGATTCGACCCGATCGCCGCAACGCGGTCGACCGAGTTCGAAATCGGTCGACCGATTTCAAAACCCCCGTATTGCGACCGACCTAAGTGTTGTTTAACAAGCTAACACAACTAAAAAGTAGGGTTGAGCTTCGGGCCGGTCCCGACCCGACCCGTCCCGAAGAAAACCGAAACCGAGAATTGGCGGAAATTGGAACCGAAACCGAAACCAAAAAACTCGGTTCGGTTCGCTTTAATCCAGGGCCAAATCGGGATTACAATCGGGTTATACTGAAACCGATTGTTTACCCAAACACCCATTTATCAGCTAGCCAAAAAAAATCTCGAAACTGAAATCTAAATAGCAGCAAAAAGAATCAGGAAAAAAAACCCATTAGATCTCATATCTGATACTTTTTTCAATATTTAAAAGATTGTTTTAATTTAACAAAATCATCGTACTTGAGATCAATTTTTGATTCGGATGAGGCTAAACATAGTTTTGAAAGATTGTTTTCTTTGATTCGGATGAGGCTAAACAAACAAAGTAAATCCTACTCGAGATCAATTGGCTGATCTTGAAGGGTTTATGTGTTTGGTACAAGAGTTGTGATGAGAGTGATGGTGAATGTGTTTAGATGATTAGGCTTAGATGAAGAGTGCAAAGTTTTGAGAGAGAAGAATGAAAAATGGAGCTGACCAAATGAAACAACATAACCTAATTTATTTACTCGGGCTCACTCGGGCCAATCGGGCTGTAATCGGTTTTGGGACAAAATCGACCCCAAACCGAAATATGGACAATTTACAAACCGAAAACCGAACTGAATAACTCGGTTTCGGTTTTAGTCGGGCCGGTTTTTCGATTTCGGTCGGGTTATTTCAGTTTCGGTCATATGTTATAACTTCGTCAAACTTTTTCTTTATAAATACATGTAAGAGCCCTTGGTTTGGTAAACCATGGCTCAAGCCATGGTCAAAATACCAACATCATAGCGTCAAAATCCACACTGGAGTTGGCATTTTTTTCTCCCGCGCCGTATTTGCCAGCCTAAAATTGTGGGAAAAAGGTGAGGCTACGACGCGAGAACTACACCATACCTCGCATTGTGGTTTCGCGATGTGGACTTTTTAAATTGTTGTTTTTTCAGATCTGGAGTTTGTGTTGTTGCTGTCGTGAAGAAGTGTGGAGGAAGATAAAGTTTTAGGTATAAACTTAAATATGTACTGAAAATGTGTTTGTTGGAATAGATATTTATAGCTGATTTTTTATGGCCCAAATTTGTTAAATGTGTATAAATGTGATATTAAGTTATAAAAATGTAATATTTATTTTAATTTAACTAAAAAATATTTATAAAAAAATGATGAGACCACTATAACACTTTGTTGGGTCCACTAGATGTAGATCTTGCAGCCTGTTAAGGATGGTGAACGACTTCTGTAATCACAAGTCTATTCACAGAGAGACTCTTAATGAAACACACAGTATAAGTGCGGAATACAAATACTATGAACAGGAAGAAACAGAATAACTAAATAACTTGATCCTTACTAAGGATTTCTACTATTAATATGAAATAAATAATGTTTGATGAAGGTGTGTATAACCCTTCTGCCAATGGTTCCTTTTATACTAAAAGGAAACCCTAATACAACATTACACAAAATGTGTAACTTCTGATATGCATATCCTTTCCTAACATATCTCATGCATATCCTAACAAACTACTCAGAATAATAATGTTTGACTTTCTACTAAACCAAAAGCACGTGTTGCTCCTACTACTACTAGGACAAGGAGGAACTACATACCTCCTAGCATACCTATTACAAATGTCTATTACAGAGGTCCTAACAATCCTCCCTTAAACTTGAATTTGACTTGTTGAGTTCAAGTTTCCTGGTAGATCTTGCAAAACAGCTTGAGGATTGAAACATCAACATAAACAGCATCCATATAACCATCAGCAGGAACAACACAAAGACTGCTGCAACGTGGAACACCTAGAAGCTTCTTGAAAGCTTGAAACAGATCTACACCTTGTTGAATCTTTATAACAACATGAGCAGATTTGATGAGCCTTTACCAAGTAGCTGCTCGCTCTTGGGCTAGCTAGTCTTTGTGGTGGAATAAGCATCACTCTGGGAGACCAGAACCCAACCCAACTCTTAGAACGTAAATCAATGGTGAGTGGGGTACCCTAATGATTTTGGGCAAATCATCACAGCCGTCAACGGATTTGATATGATTCTTTACTAGAAGTCGTACCCTTCCGGACTAGCCAACTCTTAGCAATGAAGCATCGGTGAGCTGAAAACCCTATAGCTTTGAGCAAGCTATTACAGCTATCAACGGATTTGATATAGATCTTTACCAAGAACCGTACCCCCTTGGACTAGCCACTTTTCAGTCTAGGACCAAGGCAAGTGAAAACCATCCAGTTTTTGGTAACCTGGCAACCATCAACGGATTTGATAATCACACCAGAGCCGTACCCTCATGGTGAATCAACTCTTTCTTGTCTGTTAAACATGGTGAGTTGAGCACCATTTGTTGTGTGTACTAGGTCCAACACCAGAAGTACCTCGCAAACCAGCTTAAGTGTGAAAATGCCAAGTGGAAAACAATGTCATGATGAAAAAGTATAAGCAGATATTATATTATGTACAAGTTTTGAAATTCCATCACATGTTTAAAGTATAAGCAGATATTATATAAAAGTATTTTTTTTATTATTATTTTTATTTATTTTTTTAACTAAATAAAATATGAGTCACCAATCACTGTACATATTGGTGAAAAGAATGTTTGTATAACACACGAATAGAAGAACCAAACCAATCACTTACCAGAAGCTGCAACCTTGTCTGCATGCAGCCGGGCTTGAATACCTTCAACTAAGGTAGTGGCCATGGCAGACTCATTACCAGAAGGAGCATTAGATACCAGCAGATGACATTCCAGCATAGCTTCCATGGTAGCATTGGTCAATGGATACTCCATATCCGTAAGCATAAACACAACGACACCAGTCTTAAGCTCTAACACATGAACACCACAACCAGCATACAACTTCCACCTCCTTATCACCCATCGAGGTTGATCCTTCCATACACCAGCATGGGGAGAATCAGGAGGGGCATCCAACATCAGCTTCAAATCACCCCAAATAGTCAACCCAGGCCAGTTGGGAAGCTCGCTCGGAGACTTAGGAATCTCAGCATCCACCAAACCATACAACAACATAAGATCACGACGCTCCACCCAGGTCAAAATGTTTTGCAATCCAGAGACATATCGAGTGTAGCCATCACTAGTCATAATCTTATGAGTAAATGTACCACGAGAAATGGGGGATGGCCGAATTTCCCAAGCTACAATCACACCCTTGCCCATGTGCAACTCTGTCTCACTATCTGAAGCAGCATCAATGAGATTGGTAGGATCTCTCTTCTCAAATGGGACAGACTTACCACGACGAGCCTTCTTCTTTCTAATAGAGCGGCGAGGTGAAGGGACACCAGAAGAAGATTCATCCTTGACCTTTCCAGCAGCAGTAGCATCAGCAACAGTAGAAACAAAGTCCGTACCAACCATAGGATCAGATTTAGCTACACCAACGGATGAGGTAGGAAGTGGTTCAGTCACCGGTGTTGATGTTAGCTTCACACCAAGAGTAACAGGAGTGGGATTAGTAGTAGAAGTGGTAGTAGCGTCATTGGTGGTGGTAGTATCAACATGAGAGTGAGTGGGATTAACATTTGAAGTGGTGGTGGTAGGAACAACAGTAGAAGGAGCACCAAAAGATGGAACCCCAGAAGCATCCTTGTGAACATTTGACGAAGAGGTGGGAGCAGCAGCACGCTTAGAAGTGAGGACAACACGAGGAGGTGGGCGATAAATCAAGTGTTTAGGGACAGGTGTATTTTTACACTTGATCATCTTTGTGTAAAGATCTTTAAGCTCATCAAATGACAGCCTCCTCACCCTTTCCCATGTCCATCATGTCTGATAGTAAGCAGTCGATTGATTCTTAACATATTGCTGCATCAACCTTCTATCCTCAGTACGTGACAAAGGTCTGTTACAGTGTTGTTCACTAAGTTGGGCAGCAAGAGATAACTATTGTTTACGCATCAAAGCCATTGCCCGTTGAACACATTTGCCTTGATTCACATCGGCACCTAACAAATCAGTGAACTGAGAGTAGTCGGAAGTAAGGATGGTAAGCACCTTCATCCAGTCATTGTCATTCCAATGCATGGCGTCATGCCTCAACTTCTCATTTCTTTGCTGTTGAAGAGCTTCATCCTCAGCCCTGGCTTGTTGGTCAAGCTCCTCTTGCAATCGCTGAGCAACCTCTTCCCCCAATCTTTGTTCCTCTAACTGTCTGCGAGTACGCTTCCTGGGAGGAGAGGGTGCATCAGTCATAGGGGCTTTACCCTTGAGATCATGAGAAGGACCAGCAGAAGCATCCATTGGCTTGGGATCAGTAACAGCATTAGGAATACATGAAGGACTAGGAGGAGCAGGCAAATCATCACTCCGCTTATCAGCAAAGGCAGCCCTGGCCAAAATAGTCAGCGCATCCTCCTCAACATCTTCATCAAAATCAGAAAGCACAACTTTCTTATTTTGGCGCTTCAGCTGTGACTCCAATGCTTTAACCCTATTCGCCAATGGAAGCACGAAGTCTCGTGTGAGCTTGCGGTGCTGATTGAGGTCATCTTCCAAAGAAACAATCTTCGCATAATACCTGTGCATAAGAGCTAGCAAAGAAGTTAGAGTAACAGGTTCCCCAGCTTCCCTACCAAGAGGAATTGGCTTGGAGGATACATCATTGGGACCAGAAGCAACAGATGGGTCATCCATAGGAGCATGAGAGCTAGAAGGCTTCTCAACAGAGTGCGGAGCTGGGCTAGGAGGGGGAGTATCAGCAAATGGGCACTCATGTGGGCGAGAAGAGGGGGCAGCCTTTGAGGTAGATGGCATTTCTACTACCACCTCTCTAGCTGGCCCCTCAACCTACACATGAGGCACACCAGTAGCAGGATGCTCCTCCTCCATAGGATCATCCTTCAATGGAAGTTCCTCCTCGGCTTCATCAGCCGGAGGAATCACATTGGGATCCCCTTGGGCAAGGCCCAGCATAGCATGAGTAAGAGGCCTCACAGGACCCTTATATCCAAGTGCCATATTCGCATACACCTTGGAAGTAAGCTTTGGGGTCACATATTCCTCCCTATTCCTAGGTAGGCACATAAGAACCTCCTGCAAAAACCTAGGGTACATCAAGAACTTCTTCCTAGAGCTAGTATCACTAAGGTTAAAAATCATGCCATCAAACAAGTAACAAGAAAAGTTAAAAGTACGACCCTGAGCAAGACAAATTAAACCAGTAGCAAGGTGGATGGGAAACGCATCCTATCTCCCAGACTTTGGACTCAAACAATGAATCAAGAAGTGAACCAGTAGCTTCCATTGAGGGGCAAATCTTGCTTCTCCTGTTTCAGTAGAACTAGAGGCAGACATGATTAAACAAAGATGTTAGTAAAAAAAAATTGATTCTTCTTGAGCAGAGACTCTCCCAGGCTCTGATACCACTTGTTGGGTCCACTAGATATGGATCTTGTAGCCTGTTAAGGATGGTGAACGACTTCTGTAATCACAAGTCTATTCACAGAGAGACTCTTAATGAAACACACAGTATAAGTGCGGAATACAAATACTATGAACAGGAAGAAACATAATAACTAAATAACTTGATCCTTACTAAGGATTTCTACTATTAATATGAACTAAATAATGTTTGATGAAGGTGTGTATAACCCTTCTGCCAATGGTTCCTTTTATACTACAAGGAAACCCTGATACAACATTAAACCAAAACGTGTAACTTCTGATGTGCATATCATTTCCTAACATATCTCATGTATATCCTAACAAACTACTCAGAATAATAATGTTTAACTTTCTACTAGACCAGGAGCACATGTTGCTCCTACTACTACTAGGACCAGGAGAAACTACATACCTCCTAGCATACCTATTACAAATGTCTATTACAGAGGTCCTAACACACTTGAATTCTTGTGTTAACCACAACACCACTTTTATGATGTTATAGTGATTCTGGTGTTATAAAGTAGTTTGCCGACGTAGTACCTATATTTCTCATAACACCACACCATAACACAAAGTCACACCTTGTGCTCTAAGAGTAGTGCGTTTACGTTATAGCTGAAAAACGCGACTTATGGCTTGAGCCACCGTACATCGTGGCAAACGCGCCTACTATCCACATTCTCTTTCTATTTTTTCTTCTTTTAAAAAAAAATTATAGCAGGCTTGTGTTTGTGATTATGTGTCTATGCGTTTACGTGGGTGTGTTTTGTGTTTTTGTAAAATAATAAAAGAGAAGCAAAAGAAAAAAAAAAGACATTCCGGCATTAATATTTTAGACTCTTTTCGTTTTAAATTTATAGTCTCTTCTTTTGTGATGTTTCAAAACTACAAAATGCTATATCCTCCTACAAAAACAACCTACAAATCTTCCTACTCACAGGATCTTGACAAGTGTCAGAACGGACGGTTTAGATGCGGAGAGAGAATTAGTGGAAAATAAATATTTAATATTATTATGTGTGTAGGAGGATATGTAGGCATATGTTATAGGAGAATATAGCAATACTCTTTAAAACTATTATTTCGTACTTAAAATAGATAGGAGAGTTGATCAAATCCACTATATTTATCTTGCTTGAAGTTATCATAAACTGTAAACAAGATTTTAATTAATTATTTAAAAATAAAATTATCATTCTAATAAAAATTAAGAAAGCGTAATATTATGATAAATGTATTTTTTAAATTATGTGTTTTTTATTAGATGACGATAATTTTGAAACGAAAATAGATTTTTATAAGTGAAGTGATGTTTGAAAAAACTTAACCATGGTTAAGTTAAGTACTAGTCAACTCATTGCCAGCAAAGCCATGTTCACTTCACGTGCCTTTCATTGTATTCGACTGCACCTTTGTACCCGTTGCACGTAAAACATTTTTTTTTATTTATTTTTAGTACACATTTAACCTTGGAATACATGAAAATTTTATTTGCGTACATGCATGATTAACTTTTAAATATTCAATTTCGCTTAATACGAAAACTATCACGTGTCATATGTATAATATTAGGATTAACAAATAGTTAGAAAGTCAGCTTTTGGCCTTTTATATCATGTGGTGTTGCTTATTCTAGTTCATAAGCTACATATACAATTTTATGATTTGGAAAAAGACATCGAAACCACATATAATCCACATTTAAGTCCATTATAAAATCTTATCAGATTCGCCATATTCAAGTTTTAAGTTCCCATGATTTTGTTATCTTCTAAACAATCGTACTAATTAGAGTTGGACATCATGCCAGGATCGGATTAAACCGATCAAGATTAGATCAGATTGAAGACCTAAATGATCCAAATCTTAGACTGAGACCGGACCGAAATAGTTTGGTATGATCTTTCGTCCAATCCGAGTCCTATTAGACATAGTTAACGGTTCAAGGTGCTCACTCTTAATACTAATTAGAACGAAACTCTGTGTAAAGGCATTGCAATTGCAGACCTCAATCGTATTATTTTTTTATACGATAAATTAGTAGTTAGTGATTCAAGTTAGTAATATTCATTTATCTTACAATGACGTTCACTTGGACAATATATAAGACTCAAACTTAAATATTTAGTTGAACGATATAGAAGACTCAAATTTTCGTTTTAAAAGAGAAAATCAATTTTTTTCGTCATAAAAGAAAAACTCTCACGAAAAAACTCAAACATAAAACCTCTTGCACGTGTTTTAAAACCCGGGTCGACCCGTCCGGTTCAACCAGTTGGACCGGTTCCGGCCGAAAAAACGGGTCAAATTGACCCGGGTCTTAAATTTTTGAAACCCGGTATGACCCGTCAGGTTTGAAGCGACTCGGGTTGACCCAGGTCGTGCGACCCGGACGGGTTTTGATTTTTTTCGATTTTTTTTATATTTTTTTCGTTTTTTCGCGATATAATTATACGTATTTGTAACGTAATAATGTTTTTACGTGTTATATTTGTTAGTAAATGGTGTTTAGGCCAAATATATGAAATATTGACGATTTATATTTATATATGATAGTAATATTGAAAATATATAAATAAATTTTTTTAATTAAAAACTGGGTCGATTCGACAGTTCAACCGGTTGAACCGGTGACTCGATTGCTCGACCGGATCGATTCAAAACTCGGATTTTAAAACATTGCTTCTGATCGACTCTGCTATAAAGACGTTGGCGATCAATCAAATACGTTATTAATGAGATAAAAATATTTGTATCTATTTCTATACATCATCAATAGACAAAAACTACAACTTTGACTAAATAAACCATTTTTAATTAAAATTAGTCACATAATTACATGACATCAAAAGGGACGTGACAACCAGGACACTGGTTTTTAAACCAGAAAAATTATATTTCAAACGATAATAAAAGACACGTACACGTTTAAGAATATATTCTATTGCTTAGTAAAACCAAATTATGTCATGTTGAAAATGATATTTCTTTTTTGAAAGGACATATATGGACCAAATATATGAATAACTTTGCAAAACAAGGAACAAAAAGAAATAGAAAATAAAAAGGTCACCATCTTTAAACAACTCATTTTGGTCTACAATTTTATGCAAAGGGTTTTTTTATCTTCTAAAAAATGTGTAGTATTATTTGTTTGCTTTTGTACAAATTCTAATGTTGGCTCAAACTTATGCTAAAGGCCATATTTATATACATAGTGGTTAGGGTGTCAAAAAAAAGTCGATCTGACTCGGACCCGCTTTCAACTCGAACTCGAATAAACTTATTCGGGTCCAAAAAACGTATTCGGGTTAAATCGAGTTAACCCGAGTTCTAATTAGGATCGGGTTCTGATTTATATTTTTTAGCCTTGATCCGACTAGACCTGATACGACATGACCCGAACTTGACCAACCCGACTTGACCCGACTCGGATAACACTTTATACATTGTATTAATACTTAAATAAGTAATCTTTTAGACTTTTTCGTTATACCAGGGTTGACCCGACCCGAATTAACCTGCCCCGAATTGACCAGAACCCGTGTAACCCGAATTCCAATTAAGCTCAAGTTCGTGAATAATTTTTTTAGGCTCAACCCGAGTTGACCCGACTCGAGTTAACCCGAACTTGACCGAATCAACCCGAATCAGTGCACAAAGACGGAATCATGATAAAAAAAACCAAATAAATTAAGTAATATTATAGACACAACTTTCTAAAATTAAGCTCATTTAAAATAAATCTAATAAAAAAAAAATAACAGATTTAACACTACAAAAAAAATTCATAAATGTCTCGGGACCTATCCTAGTTCTGTCTCTGGAGGTGCATATCTTACGTTGAGAAACTTTAACTAAGATTATGTGTGATGATCAAAAGGTAAGACGAAAGCCCTCTTTGCTCGTAACCGGTGGTCATTAGAGCATGTAAGCTCATCGCGTTAAAGTACAGCTCCTGACTTGATTAGGCTTTATCTAACTAAAATAAAAAAGATGTGATTGTTTTTATATTGTAATTTTTTAGTTTGCGAGTGCGTGTGAAGTATATCGTGATACAATATATGTTTACATATATTAATATATATTTTTTTGTGTTTATTTATGTGATATAATAAAAATTAATATGACACTCACGTGAAAGTGTAAAAGTAACCATTACACTTAATATAATAAAAAAAAATTTATAATTTTATTTTTGTGTTAACTATGTTTTTAATCATAATATATAATTATTTTTTTAATCAACACACTTTAATTACCTGTTAAGAATATGCTCTTTTGGGATGAGAACGATCCCATTCATGATATATTGATATTGATATTATCACTTACGTGTATATTTGACTTTAGATGCAAAACTAAATTATTATTTACTAATTTAAGAATAAAGTTATTTTAGTGGAACTCTACACTTTGTTACGTTTATATATCCATTTTCGCAAGAAACAGCTGTGTTTGGTAGCAAGTTTTTTAAAATATTTTGGAGTGATAAGCGATTTCCTAAGCGAGTTGAGATCAACATATACCTTCTTTTTAGCATAGACCATATCAACCAATCACATTCATTCAAATTAACTTTCCACCTTTTTCTTAAAAAATAAATAACTCACAAACGGTAAATCGTCAAGTGACAAAAAATACACCATTACAACGAAAATTAAATCATCTTTCTATCGAGGGGCACATGTATATACTTTCGACGAACTTTTTTTTCGACTTTTTTTCTTAAGTCACGTTTGAGAGAATCATATATGATTCGTCACGAAACATATATGATTCGTCTCGAAACATATATGATTCGTCACGAATCATATATGATTCGTCACGAAACATATATGATTCGTCACGAATCATATATGATTCGTGATATGAATCATATATGATTTTCTGAAAATCATATATGTTTCGTGACGAATCATATATGTTTCGTGACGAATCATATATGTTTCGTGACGAATCATATATGATTCTCTCAGACGTGACTTAAGAAAAAAAGTCGAAAAAAAAGTTTGTCGAAAGTATATACATGTGCCCCTCGTTTGAAAGATGATTTAATTCTGGTCACGATGGTATGTTTCGTTTTGCGTAACGGTTAACGGTTTGTGAGATATTGAATTTTTAAAAAATATATTTTTATTGTTAGATGAAAAAAATGGGTGGTTGTGATTGGTTGATTTAGTCTATGCTAAAGAAAGGGTCTATGTAGAACTTTTTCCAACAATAATTATGAATCAACTGAGACAGCTCACTTGACAATCAAAAATAACTTTGAGAAAATATTTATAGAAAGGTTTTAAGTTCAACTTTTATTAAAAACTTTCAGAAGTCCGAAATAATTAGAATCGGGAATAAGATTTATCTTTTAAAAATAAATGTTTGAAACTTGCATATTGACCAATTGAATGACACTGTAAGCTCAAATCACTAACTACTAATTCGTTGTTGAAGAAAATAATAATTATGAAGGTTGATTAAATAAAATGAAAAATTGAAAACAATGAATTCAATATCATGATATGAAATTAATCACAATGTATTTCAATCCAATAAGCAAGAAATATATAAGATTAACAAGAAGAGACAATTTTATATCTTCCTTTCTTTTGAATGGAAATTTCATATATACTCAAACATGAATTAAAAACATTATAAATTATATATTTATAACTTGTACTTTGAGTATATATGAAATTAAACATTAAAATATGATTATATATGAAATCTTTTATATAATAAAAGAATTAGATTTTTTGAAGGTTTTAAAAAAAGTGGAGGTTTTAGAAAAATAATTAGACCAATCAAATGACTTGATTTTGACACATAAGCAAAACCAAGCAATGTGATTGGTCCAAAAAAGTCAAAATTGAATTAGCTTAGTCAAAATTAAAAATTTTAGTGGAGGAATTTGATGAAATACATAAAAATATATGTGTCAAATTTGTGAAAATAAAAACTTAAAAAAGAAGGAGGAGATTAATAAAGCTTTAATGATTGAATTCTAAATAAATTAAAATAAACATAATACCCCCTTAAACTTTATAAACTATATACTTTATAAACTATATACTTTATAATTTAAAAATACAAAATATATGTAATATTTAAAAACAACAGATCTCATAATTATATATATTCAAATAAAAACACAAATTATTGTCTATTTTTATTTTGGCACTTAACAAAGTCAAACAATAAAATCTACGTAAATTATTAATAACATGAATATAAATATTAAAATGAATGCATGATCTCAAACATCGGCGTGAGATGAAAATAAATAGACAATATTCTACATATTACAACAACATACATTTTTTCAAGGTCGTTATTTGTTACTAAACACACAATGTCTAGAAAATGATAGCTAAAATTTCAGTTAAACAAAATCAAATCCTTTATGCAACAAATATGTATACAAAATATCAATTAATATTATCACATAATGAAAAATCATGTAAAAACTCGTGAATCAATGAGCATTATACTTTTTAATATTTAAGTTTAATATTGTTATATAGAATAATATTAAACATAACAAAATCATGAATTTATAAATCGTGTACGTGTAATGTTAATGTAAATGATTTATTAATTAATAATTAAATATAACTATTTAGAGTAAAATATCGAAAGTCAAAAGAATATGAAATTTGAAAAATAAAAATTAAAGTAAGTTTATATTAAACATAGTAAAATAATAAGATAAAACATATAAAAATCAGATGTTCTTAAAAATATATATATAATATACATAAAATTGAAATAACAAAAGTATTAGTGAATCATTTATGTTTAAATCCCGTGCGTGCACGAGCATTAAAACTAGGTAATCCTAACAATAATAAACATCATATGAATAGAAAAATAATTTAAAGTCAAATGATGATTATGATACAGAAAATTCATAAAAGTCAAATAAATAGAAAAGCTAATCTTCAGATTCCAAGTGAAAAATAATGAAAACAATGATAAGACATGATAATATGATATTCTTATAAAAATTCTTTTAAGAAATGTTTGAATTTTCTTATTGGGTCAAAGTAACTGTAACTGTTTTTTGTTTTTACAATTTTGCAAATCATACACAATCAATTTTATATTTGACAAATTAAGGATACCCGTAACGAGATGTTTTTTCTCGGTCGCGACCGAGTCGTGGCTCGATCGTCTTGTTGCTGTGATTTAGTCACGAGAACTTGATCGGAGCAATCCGACTTAGGCACGACCTACAGTATGACCGTTGGAAAAAAATAGAACCGCTTGATTTATAGCCGTTCGAACTTAAAAAAGAACTTTTTAATTTTTTTTTTAAACTTTTACCTTAACCTATATAAATACTCCATTTAATCAACTATTTTTCACACAAATTAAACCCACAATTCTCCAAAATACAATGTCTTATGAATTATTTTTTGCCGACTCTTTAGACGACGAGGATGAAGTTACAAGTGAGTTTGAGGTTTTTACGCAAGCTTGTACACATTGGCAGTGGGAGAATTGTCCCGTTGCCTCCAAAGCTCAATTTTGTAGACGTGATCAGGGGTAACTCCATTCATTCTATTGGAAGCGGTTGCATCTCAAGACTTATGAATTTGGCATGCGTTCTTTGGTCTAGCCGGGATGAATAACGACGTAAATGTTTTACGCCAATCCCTTATTTTCAATGATCTTAAATCAGGGAAAGCACCTGAACTAGGATTCGTGGCTAACGAAGTGTATTATCGTCGGGATATTATATTACTGATGGGATATATCCGCAATCGTCGGTTCTTATTAAGTCTATAAAAGATCCACCGACGAATGATCATAAATGAAGATTGTATAAAACAAAGCACGAAGCAACAAGAAAAGATGTTTAAAGAGCCTTCGGTGTATTGAAAACGAAATGGAGGCTGATTGATTACCCGACCCGAGGTATGTGAAAATGTAGACTATCGGACGTAATGTACATCTGCATCATATTACACAATATGATAACTAAACACAGGGGGCGGCGATATCACCTATATATCATCATGAAAAAGAACATGCTGATAATGATCCGGTGAATACGCATGAAGAAAGGCTAGATATTACTCAGCAGATAATCGACTCACAAGTTCATCTCAACCTAAAGTCCCCGAACCAGCAGCCTTCGCGCCAAGCAAGACAACACTTGTCCCTTTCCTTTATCCATTCCGCCTAGTGGAACACATTTGGAACATTTGCAATCAATAAATTAGCTTTTTAATGCAATATTTAAAGTTTTTAATTTTATTGTAATGTTTTATTTTATTTGAATTATTATCTAATGTTTTTTTAATTAATGTAATGTTTTTTTATGAAATTTAATGTGTTAAAAAAATTGATTTAGGTCACACTAGATCGTAGGAGAAAAGGCTAAAAAATCAAGGTCACGACCAGGTCGCTGTTGCAGGTAGCCTAATAGTTTCGGCAACTTTCTTAGGCTACCCAGAAGTTCATAGCAGTGACCTAATGTGACTTACATTTTTCTGCTACATCAGTTTTCTCTATCCAATGACTTACAGGCGACATAGTTTCCACAACAAGACGACAAAGTTCAAATATTTTTTATTCAAATAATTATTCATAGAAAAACAATATTACAATAATATTTATACTAAAATATTGTTAAAATATGATTAAAAAAAGGTTTAATCAAAGATAAAGAAAGTAAAATTGATTAACTAAAACTAACTTTAAAAATATCAAATTAATATATGTTACGAGGAATTAAACATAGCTCAATATATTAAAAATTAAAAATTTAATATAAATTTTATCTAATTAAAACATAATTAAAACTAAATAAATCTAATATAGAAAAATAAAAAGAATAGAAATAAGAGAGAAAGGAAGAAACAAATAGGTGGGGGGTACGATCGACTTCGAAGAGTCAACCAAACTGTTGCGACCAGCTTTAAGTGAGACATCAACTAAAGTATGTAAAAGCCGAAACTCGAACCTTTAACCTTTTATCAACAAAATCTCGAACGCGTGAATTTTTTGAAAGTAAATACCAAACAAACTAAGCTCCTTTAGTTTTCGATCGTTATTTCATCTTTTTTCTCTTTATTACATTCCTCACACACGAAAAACCCGTATTACATTTGTATACTTCTCTCGACACCTCCAACATCGCATTCGACATGAATCACTCAAGGTATGAATAAACATGTCATTAACCTAACTAAGTGATCAAGGATTAATATTTTCTTAAAACTCACAATTAATCAAATGTGACAAAAAATTTTAATAAACTTTATTTTTAAGAAAATATTTTATTAAAAAGAAAATAGAAATTTAAATTTGGAATATTCCAAAGAATATTCTCTAAGGTATATTCCAAAGGATATTCTTTAATTTGAATTTGGCATATTCCAAATGCTAAAGGAATATCCTTTAAGGGTATAAATGATATTTCCTCACTAAAGGACAAAAATGCACGGACTCCAAGCCCGAGGTTCCTTAAATGAACCGGCGGTTCTTTATTGATAAGGAACCGCGGTGACAATTAAGGAACCGTGGGTATTTATGACCGTTGTACTTTTGCACTATAAATAGTGGATCATTTCTAGTTTTTTTTCAACCATTTTTGCACAGTTTCTTTCAAAATCATCTTAGATCCTTGATTAGTTAGTTTTGATTAATCTTGTTTAAGATGTGATTCTAACCTCAATCCTCTCATCCTCTCAAGTGTAAAGAGAAGAACACTTTCATCACTATGAAGTGTTGGGTTCATAACATGATGAAAATCTCTCCTTCTAGATCAAGTCATGATTATAGTCTTCCTACTATGTATATGTAGATTATCCAAGTTATGGGTACACTTGAATGTGTTGTAAGGGTAGTATATCTAAGTGATGGGTATCCTTGGATTAGGTGTTAGGAACCAAGTTATGTATATGCTTGGATATAGTGTTAGAGTCTTAGATCTAAGTGGCGTGTACTTAGATCTAAATGGTTTATGTGTTTAGGCCATACAACACAAGGTTTGTTATGTTGGGTCATAAACATAACTAGTGTGAAGATTGGTGTAGATGGGTGTAGATTGGTCCTACCTAAGATTAGGACTCGACATATAGCCTTGTGTCGGAAAATGGTGAAGTAGGCGACGTTGTGTAGATTGGTCCTACCTAAGATTAGGACTCGACATCTAGCTTAGTGTCGGAAATGTGTAAGCGACGTGTATGGTTTTCTCCGCCTTGAAAGGAGTCTTGTTGACTAGTGAAGTAACTCTTGAGTTGGGTACTCGAGGAGTGGAGTAGGGCGAAGAGGAGCTTCGTGACCGAACCACTATAAATAATCGTGTCGGTACTTTTCTTTACATTTATGTCTTACTCTTATTTATGCATTTATTTGTTGTTGTGTGTTGCGTGCATCTCATAATCTAAACATCTAATTTGCGGAAAATTTAAGGCTTAGTACGTGTGTGCTTCATGTTTAGAATATGGTCAAGTGTACGCCACTTAGTCTAAACATCTTAGTTGCGGAAAAGCTTATGCTTAGTACGTGTGTGCTTAGTGTTTAGACTATTGCTTGATGTACTCATGATTTGATGTGTTTGTGTGTTTTCTTACTTGTAGTATTTATCTTTCAATCAAACATATGTCATATCTAGTCAAGCTTGATCGAGAATTTGATACAATGAATTGTTTAAGTTTAAACATTCAATAAATGGTTTCGTCCACTGTCGGCGGTTCCCTAAATTGACCGGCGGTTCTTTATTGATAAAGAACCGCGAGTACAATAAAGAACTGCGCACAGTGGATTAAGCCGAAATGTTTTGAAAATGAACTAGAAACTATTCAATCCCCCTTCTAGTTTCTACAACTGGTATTAGAGCGAGGTTATTCAAGATCTTTGAAGTATATTGTCCTTTAAAGTTTGGATCGATCTTTGCTCTAATTTTTCAAAACAAATGGTTTTAAAAAAAAATAGAAACGATCGTTGTATCAAATTTCCTATAAAGAATGATTACATACGAAATGTGTTTTATTGTTTCATTCGTACAAGTTTTGGTGTTATATAAACTTTGAGAAATAGCTTGATTTTAAGTGTTTTTATTTTTGGAAGTATAAAAATCTTTTCTATCATAATTAACTCTAATATATGAGTTCTATGTGTCTAAAATGATTTTTTAGAGTCCTAAGTCCTTCCAAAATGTTACCAAATGATTTTGGTCAAAAACTTAATTTTTGTCCACTGTCCACGGTTCCTTATTTGTTCCCCGAGGTTCGTTATCAATAAGGAACCGCGGCCAGTCTGACTCAGATTGTTGAAATTTTTGAAAAATCATATAAAATCAACCGTAAGTCCATAGAAGTCGTGCCACCCGCCATTTCGAACGTAATTGAATTTTATTTCTTTTAAGAATACTTGCAAACCTTTATTCAGACTTTAAATTTTGAATGTATAGAAACTAGAAGAGGGGAGGGGGGGGGGGGGGGTTGAATAGTTTCTCATCGGTTTATCTCCTAATTAAAAATTCCTTTCAATTAGGTGAGTGTCAAAAGTATCTTTTACTTGAAAGCTAGTTGCATAATGATTAGGTTCAATTCTAATGCATCAACAATAGGTAGTGAGTGTAATGATGATGAAGGTAAGTAATGAGTGAGGAAAGAAACAACCTAGTAGGAAGACACTAAGATTTATAGTGGTTTGACAACGAGGCTCTATCCTCGTTCCTACTCCACTCCTCGAGTACACCTTACTCAAGATTTCCACTATATCCACAAGCTCCCTTCTTGGCGTAGAAAACCTTACAACGTCGCTTACATTATTTTCCGACACTAAGCTAAATTTCGAGACCTAATCTTAGCTAGGACCAATCTACACAACGTCACCCACTTTACCATTTTACGACACAAGGCTAGATGTCGAGTTCTAATCCAAAGCTAGAACCAATCTTCACAACGTTGCCTACTTCACCATTTTCCGACACAAGGCTAGATGTCGAGTTCTAATCCAAAGATAGAACCAATCTTCACGACTCTTCACTTTGAAGCTATGTGAGAAGTTCACACAACACAACTACATATCACTTTATAATTTACTGAGAACTCACAAGACACAACCACATCACTTTATAGTTTAGTGAGAACTAACACAACTTATTACAACTCAACGAAACATATCCAAGTACACACATGTAGCTTGGATCTACACAACACAAATCCAAACACACACATATGCAAAGGATTTACACAACTCTAATCCAAGTAGTCACACATAGCTTGGATGAACACAACTAGTCTAAGTATTCACAAATACATTGGATCTACACAAGACACAAATAAACAAATGATGAACATGACTAGATCTTTAGGAGAGGATGATCTTCATCAAGGCTTCATCTTTAATCACATCACAAGTGTGTGAGTGATCTTCTCTTTGGACAAGGTAAATAAGGAGATCAAGAGGATAATCATAAGTAAACATACTTAACACATTAAGTGATCATTTATAAATGACTAGGATTAGATAGGAGAAAAAAAGGCTAAAAGAGATGTCCAAAAAGGGTTGATGAAAATGTAGATTTTATCCACTATTTATAGAAGACAAATCCCAACGGCTAGTTGGGGGCGGTTCCTTCTCTACCTAGGCGGTTCCTTATCGATAGCGAACCGCATAGGCACTTAAGGAACCGCCGAGTGTAGACTCCGCCCCTTTTTGTCTTTTAGTGAATTTGAAGTATCTATGTTGTTTAAACCTTCAAAGGATACTATTATGGAATTTAGAATATGCCATATTCAAATTTACATTTTCATTTTAATAAAACATTTTCTTAAAAATAAAGTTTATTAAAAATCTTTTGTTACGTTTGACAAAAGTAAGTTTTAAGGCTAATCACTTTTATGATCACTAAGCATGATTAAGTTATGTTAGTGTAATGATTATTACCTTGATGATAGTGTTTGTAAGATAATTCGTTTTATGATTGTGTTTGACAATAGATGTCTTTGTAATTTGTCGTGATCAAAGTAAGAAAGATTAACAATGTTTTTAGGCATTGCTTTGCATTAACAATCTCCCCCTTTTTGATTACGACAAACTATAAACTCATTTACGTAAAATACAAGATTATTCGAATTATTAACGAGTTTATCACTATCATTTCTCCCCCTTTGTCGAAGCAAAAAGGTTAGCACAAGTCTTTGAAGAAGAAAAGAACCGGACTTTGCTAGTAGCTCCCCCTTGGTGCTTACTCCCCCTTGCTTGGGGAACCAAGTGAACGAGCTAAGGTGACATACTACACAAATGTTAGAAGAAAGAAAAGAAACACCAATGTATATATGTGCACTACCTACTAACTAACTTGAGAGGGAGAAGGAAAAGAAATATCAAATTAGAAGTAAGTATTTGCTAAGTATGTCCAAAGAGTGTGTGTTGACAACGTTCAATTAGTGGAATAAAGGAAGAAAAGAAACATCGAAACCAATCAAAGATGATTAAAATGTCAAGGAGTTAAAATTTAGAATTTCTGGAATCACCCATAATTAATTGTAAGTTTTAACCATGATCAACTCTTTAACAAATGTGTGAAAAAGAATTAGCGGGAAAGATAACACACATAACGTTCATATTACACAAATATGAAATAACATACAAGAGACATATTCATACACACAATATGAATATTTAAAGCAAAAAATATGGAAAATAAACCACAAAGCATGAACTACTCTAATAGTGATAATCTTTCAAGATTGCTTAAGTTTTATTGACTCAAATAACTAAAGTACAAAATGTGCCTTAGTTGGAAAATAAAGACGACGAAGCATCATTCGAAGTTTTGTTCACGAGAACGAAAACTTTGAGAGGAGGTCGAGTGAGGAGGAATTCAAGGAAATTTAGCTTGTCATAGATATGAGCAAGTTCAATTTGTTGAAATCGACAACAAACACACGAGGAACCATGATGCAAAACAAAGTCGTTAGATGGGGGAGGTCCATCAAAATGAGAGTTTGGTGGAGAGGGAGGTAATGGATAAGATATTTTTTCACAATGCCTAGTGAGATTAGGAAATGAAGATAGGTTTGAGTTGTGGAGAGTTGAAAGGTTTAGGCGGTGGTGGAAGAATTTCCTTTTCTCCGGTAATTGGATTTATAGAGTAAGTCTCATTCCAATATTTAATCGGAGATAAAGAAGAATTCTTGGAGGATTTTGGAGAGGAAGAATCATGAGGATTAGTGTTCTTCTTGATCCAAACGGGTCGAACCGAGATTTTTTTTGTTTCTTTGAAAGCTTAGAAGAAGAAGCTTTAGGTTGAGAAGATTGTGACAGAGAAATGTCAAGGTTAGGAATGGAAGAGTTAGGCATTATGAGGGATGAAGAGAAGAACTCCCAAAAGAGAAGAATTTAAGGAAGTAGACAAGGCAAAGATTTGAAATGAAAACAAAAGGTTTTAGGGAATGTTTAACCAAATTAGGTAAACAAAGAATCTTAACCAAGACAATGGTCAAAGAAGAAAGGCAAAAAATAAGCCAAAAATGGCTTTCCCGTATGCGGTTCCTTAAGGAAGCCCGCGGTTCCATATCGATATGGAGCCGCCTAGGGGCTAAGGAGCCGCGTCCAATGGACCACAGACCTTGGTTTTCAAAAGTTTTGGAGAAAAATAAGACTTTTTCAAAATTTTGTAAATCTTGGATATTTACCTCTTTTAGCACTAGAGTATGCTAGGGCTGCATAAAAGCAACACATTCACAACGAATGTCTTGATATAGGGTGACAAAATATTTAGATAACATTTTGATCCAATTTTAAGTCAAGTTTTTAGAGGTTTTGATAGATTTAGGTTCAATTTTAAATAAATTGAAGTTGATTAGTGTGACCACATAGGTTAAAACATATAAAACTAAATCCATAGATCATCTTCATGAAAAGCTCATGAAGGAAAGAAAATACAAGAAAGGAAATAACAACTAACTAATACAAAGTTAGCTAAAACTAGGTCTTGAATGCATAGTCCTCTTTGGCTTGACCTTCTTTAAAAGCATTTGATTTTGAAAATCATCATTCATCTCCTAGGAGGAGGAGGATTAGCAAAAAGGTTCAAAAAGAAGCTTTGTAACTTGATGTGAGCCACAATTATTTCCATCCTAAGGATGTCAATGAGGTGGAAGTTGTTCAAGCAACAAGAACAATTGGTTCCATTGTACATGAAGAAATCAAACAAGTGTGGATCACCCAAGAACCGGGAAATGGGAATACCCAAGAGTGGAGTGTTGGAGGGAGGAGGATGTGGAGAAGGCATGGTATCCAAGGTTGATATGGGTGAATTCGGTGGAGTGAAAGGAAGAGGCTCAAAAACAAAGGGAACTCTTTGATGAGGTTGAGGTTGAGCATTCACATTTAAATGAGGACTAGAAGTAAATGGTGAGGAAAACTCATTCATTCTTGATTGGAATGAAGAGGAGGTAGAACCATGTGAATGGTTAGTACCATGAGTTTAGTTTCTTTTCCATGAAGCAAGTGGTGGTGAAAGTGATGAAGAGATGAAAATAGGAGAAGTTTCACTCTTGGGTTTGTGAGAAGATGGAGAATCAAGTTTAGGAAAATTGAATTTCATCTTAAGGTTTCTTTTGGATGAGGAAGTTTTGGAAGAATTAGATGTTCTAGTAGACACCATGGTTGTGTGTTTAGGTTTATAGAGAGAGGTTTAAGGAATGAAGAACACTATCAACAAGAGAGTGTTTAAGAAGAGGAAGGGATGATCCAAACTAGTAATGGGTTAAAAGTGTTTTATGTGAACAATGAAATTAGGTAGCCTAGTTTAGGAAAGTGCAGGTTTTTGCAAAAGTTTTATCAGTGTTTACATAGATCAAGAGAGAATAGTGTAAAGCAAAGATTTTTCTCGGAATATACAGAGGCGCTTCCTTATAGAAAGGCGCGGTTCTTTATCGTTAAGGAACCGCGACCTAGATAAGGAGCCGCCCCCAGTGGGTTTGATAAAAGGCACTTCCAGAAGCTATTGCTAGCCCAGATTTAGTATAAAGCTTTATCAAGCCAAAATGGACTCTAAATCAAGGTCTAGGAAGCTAACTAACACATAAGATGCACAAAAGCCATGCAAATCGAAATATCGACAACATAGACAATTAGGATTAAAATACTAGATAATCCAAACACAAAGTATTAGTTAATGAACACATAACATCCTAAGAATAAAGATAAAGGAGAAGAAGTTCAACAATCCAAACATGTTTACACACATGTTAATCATCCAAGAGTGGGATATATCATTCATCTATGAGCATTTCCTCCTTACCTTGATTCACTTCTTATTCGTTCTTGAAGATGAAGATTGAGACAATATTGATAGTCTGAATAAATGTCTAGAGAAGACATTTAAGAGATAGAGGATGACAAGTCATAACAAGGATTGAGAGAGTTGTCTTGAGAGACATTTCCATCTTCATTTGAATCATGCATGGGTACAGAAGAGACATTCCCTTTAATAGGAAGCATGAATCAATCCACGGAGTGAAATGATGAAGCATTTAAAGGTGGAAAGTCAAAAAGAAGTTTCTTAAGAAGCCGTGAGAGAATCATGGAATATGGAAGACTAGAACGAGATTCACTGAGAACAAATCTTATTCTTCTAGCTATGAAAAATGCAAGGTTGTATGGAGTAGTGGTAGCAACACGATACAACATATGTGCGAGACAAGCGGGCACATGGTTGCGATTACCATCCAAGAACATTGCATTTTCCCTAATGATTTCGGCCCAAGGGATCATAAAATCACTAAGATCGCTAGTTAGTAATTCCCAAGGAGTGAGAGCACGAAATTCTCCCTCAAAATAAATTACCAATAATATGGTGTTCACGAGGTTTAGCAATGACACAAGAGATGGCCGAAGCCGAAAGTATCTCGGGCACATAATGCACATCAATAGGGGCTGATTCTAAGCATCGGTGAACCTACATTGACCTTCGTATGGAACTTTGAGAATCTTACCAAGTTCCTCAAGAGTGTATACAAAAGTTTTCCCCTTGATGGAAAATCTTATAGATAAACCATTATTGATGCACATTAATGTGTACGAGTTAAAGAATTCCACGAGGAAAGAAGGAAAGATTGGCTCATTAATATCAAGCAAGCAAACAAAGCCAATGGTATTGAACATGAATCGAATGAATTCAAGTCCAAGAAAGTTAGAAAGAACAATGCGTCCTTCATGAAAACAACGAGATTCAAGACTACGATAAGTGTTTTGAGTAGAACGAGTTTGACTCAACAAAGAAAGATTAGGCATGTATTCTCTAGTACGTTGATGGTAATTTTGATATCCCGAAGTCATGACAGTACCTAAAAATAACATACAAACATATTTCCCCAATTACTCATATGTTACATATAAACCAAAAATCAAAAAGATAAGAATGTGTTTCATCAATCTCTTGACAAACAAAGGTTTAGTCCTTATCATTTTCATACTCACAATGTACCTAGTTCATCATTGACAATAACACATTGATCATGTAAGATCAACAATGAACTTGAACATTGGTTTTTCAAAACAAGGTTTTTAGGCAAGAATTTAACAACGCCATTACCAACTTGTTCATGGGTTCATATCAATTCCATCAATTAACCAAAATTATTTAGTCAAAATTTGGATTGTTCTACAAGTGGGTTTTAGTGAAATCTCAATGATTACGAACCTAAGGAATCATAGCAAGAATACTATGTCAACTCTTATTCCTACTAAGGTTCTAATTCAATGTCAATTTTAAAAATCTCCAATTATGAATGTATGAACCCTAGAACAAATTAGATGAAATTGAAAGAAATGACTTATAGATAATTGGTATTGGATGAAGGGTGAGTGAAACCCACAAATAGAAATCAATTAATTTCGAGTAATTGAAGGTTTTGGAAAATCAACAATGGTGGAAAACTGGGTATTCTCGTCCCTATGTTGGAAAAGTGAGAGAAGTAGTTTTTGAAAAATAATTTTTAATAAGAACTGGCACTTTAGTCGCAAGTACTGGACGCGGTTCCTTATCGATAAGGAACCGCCTGTTTGAGCCGCGACAATAAGGAACCGCCTACAGTGGCGTGTTTTAATCAAAGAAAATCAAAGAAATTTTCAAAACTAGATTTTTATAAGAACCTTAAAATATGTCTTAAGCCTTTAGGAAATCATTGGACCACCATAACACTAGGTAATAATGCTTTATTGAAGGATTACGAGTCGAATCGAGATAGGTTAAGACCGAAGCGGACAAACGACTACTAGTAGAAAAGAAGCAAAGAGGAGAGGATTCAAGAGAAATGAATCAAGACCAAGAACATTGCTCAAGAGACAAATGACATTCTTCAAATCGAGGAGACGAAGAGCATGTGTCATATATAGTGGTTTAAGACGTGCCTTTCCGGCGAAAGTCTAAACGGCTTTGGTAATGAATTATACCAAGCAACTTTAATACATAGAGTAAGATCAATTTCAAGAGTAGTCTTATTCTATTTCAAAGTATAAGCAAAGTATAGATTCACTTTCTCTCCAAGATGATTGGATAGTTATTGCTGGGATTTACAATAACAATATCCTTGGAATATTTCAATTCCAAATGTGTAAAATCCACCTACAACTTAATGAAGTAGTTTGGTATCTCAATGGATTCATCAATCATCCTAGAGATGAGCTTAATTGCACAAGTTACACATGATATTGGGCCTACTAATCGTAAGGGTGCAAACCATGGAAATCATGCTTGATACTTTAAGCTTCTACTAACTCACTTTACATCTCCATAGTGAGTCAAGTATCCAAGCAATGAAGGTTTGAGAGGGAAAAAGGGAAGAATCACAAACCACAAACAAATGTCAAGGCAAGGATGCCAAGAACAAACATATAGTCAATTAATGATCAAAAGAATGATCAATAGGGCGTGTGGAAGAACGAAAACGTACCTTGGCCACAAATTGCATTCCTAGCTTTCAAGGAACCAATGAAAAGCCCAACCATGACTAAACTGACTACTAAGTCTTTAAGGAATAGTATCACTCCCATCCATCTTGATATCATCATTCAGTGATGTTAGAAATCAAAGAAGATGAGTCTTATACAAGTGTAAGTGACTCAATCCACAATCAATTGAGTGATAGATCTTCATGAGTACCTACACATAACAAGATGCAAACTAGTAAATATATTTCAAGAGTAAATCTAAGATGCATAAATACTACTAATCTAAATGAGATGCAATATTATCAATTAAAAGGCTTATTTTCAATAAAAGATAATTTTGACCAAAGAAAAATTTTAGTACAACTTAACCTTCTAATTTGAGGAGACAATGGATCGATCCAAGTTTTAAAGTACAATATTCTTTAAAGATATCGTGTCACCATCGCTCTGATACCAATTGTAGAAACTAGAAAGAGGGGGGGGGGGGGGGGTTGAATAATTTCTCATCGGTTTATCTACTAATTAAAAATTCCTTTCGATTAGGTGAGTGCCAAAAGTATATTTTACTCGAAAGGTAGTTGCATAATGATTGGGTTCAATTCTAATGCATTAACAATAAGTAGTGAGTGTAATGATGATGAAGGTAAGTAATGAGTGAGGAAATAAACAACCTAGTAGGAAGACACTAAGATTTATAGTGGTTCGGCAACGAGGCTCTATTGTCGTTCCTACTCCACTACTCGAGTACACCTTACTTGAGATTTTCACTATATCTACAAGCTCCCTTCTTGGCGGAGAAAACCTTACAACGTCGCTTACATTATTTTCTGACACTAAGCTAAATGTCGAGACCTAATCTTAGCTAGGACCAATCTACACAACGTCACACACTTCACCATTTTACGACACAATGCTAGATGTCGAGTTCTAATCTAAAGCTAGAACCAATCTTCACAATATTGCCTACTTCACCATTTTCTGACACAAGGCTAGATGCCAAGTTCTAATCCAAAGCTAGAACCAATCTTCACAACTCTTCACTTTGAAGCTAAGTGAGAACTTCACACAACACAACTACACATCACTTTATAGTTTAGTGAGAACTCACAAGACACAACTACATCACTTTATAGTTTAGTGAGAACTAACACAACTTATTACAACTCAACTAAACATATCTAAGTACACACATGTAGCTTGGATCTACACAACACAAATCCAAGTACACACATATGCAAAGGATTTACACAACTCTAATCCAAGTATTCACACATAGCTTGGATGAACACAACTAGTCAAAGTATTCACAAATACATTGGATCTACACAAGACACAAATAAACAAATGATGAACATGAGTAGATCTTTAGGAGAGGATGATCTTCATCAAGGCTTCATCTTTAATCACATCACAAGTGTGTGAGTGATCTTCTCTTTGGACAAGGTAAAGAAGGAGATCAAGAGGATAATCATAAGTAAACATACTTAACACATTAAGTGATCATTTACAAATGACTAGGATTAGATAAGAGAAAGAAGGCTGAAAGAGATGTCCAAAAAGGGTTGATGAAAATGCAGATTTGATCCACTATTTATAAAAGATAAATCACAACGGCTAGTTGGGGGCGGTTCCTTAGCTACCTAGGCGATTACTTATCTATAGCGAATCACATAGGCACTTAAGGAACCGCGAAGTGTAGACTCCGCTCCTTTTTTTCTTTTAGTGAATTTGAAATATTTAAGGCTGTTTAAACCTTCAAAGGATATTCTTATGGCATTTGAATATGCCATATTCAAATTTACATTTTCATTTTAATAAAAATTTTCTTAAAAATAAAGTTTATTAAAAAAATTTGTTACATTTGACAAAAGTGAGTTTTAAGGCTAATCACTTTTATGATCACTAAGCATGATTAAGATATGTTAGTGTAATGATTATTACCTTGATGATAGTGTTTGTTAGATAATTCGTTTTATGATTGTGTTTGACAATAAATGTCTTTCTAATTTGTCGTGATCAAAACTAAGAAAGATTAGTTAATACTAACAATGTTTTTAGGCATTGCTTTGCATAAACATAATATTTTCTAAGTTCTATATTTTGTCCAAAGTATTGAGCGTCGGTTTGTCGTAAAACTTGTGTGTTACTCTTTTCTATTAAGTTGTACATCTCTTGTTGATATATCTTTGTAAATTGATATATTTATAAAGTGTTGAACTTAATTAAATTTTGAAATGGGTCGAAAACTATTTTTAAATAAAATCAAGCGTATACTTTGGTGTATCTAACACTCAAAACAAAGACGAATGCTTTTGTTTTTTTCTTTTGTCTTTAGACATTCTTAATTGCTCATTAGTATTTGTAGTAGAGTTACTTAGTTGTCTATTTATATGTGCATTGCATATAAGATTAACATCTATTGGTTTACAAAATTTACATAAACATCTTATACACCTCGACATGTTCATTAACACTATTAGGTTTGCAAGATTTGTGAGCTTGTCTAATCTATTGATGATGGTCGTCTTACTCGATCATTGTGTTATTAGTTCAAGTAGATTAATGTCTCACTATAAAACATGAAACACCCTTTGAAAATCTTAGTTATTTTCTTATAAAGGAGTGTTTGTGGGAATCAAGAAAGATTTTGATTAAATATCAATTAATTATTCAAACTATGATTGGTATCATTATCGAATCTAATTGACATGTTTTTTAGTGTAGACATGAATGTGGTTTATTAATAATATACATCGGATCATAACTCACACTTGTGTTGATGATGGTATATTTAATCTACTTGTTCAAATTATTAGATATGTTTTGTTTAATAATTGCTTATAATGCACAATGGAGTCGGTTTGACAACTTGGATGTTTCATCCGAAATACTCAAGTAATTTACATTGCAATGCAATTTGTAAATGTGTCATTTCCGAAAGACCAATCAAAAGTGTTCCTTTGTTTTGTGTAAACATTTTTTATACACTTCAAAGTTATTGGCTTCAAGTTCTATTAAGGTAAATAACCTTAACTAGACTTGTTTGACAAGATATGCAATGGTGCATTCTTAACCCTCATTAGGTTGTGCATTGTGTCGTCATACAAGTTTCATCCTTGTTACACTACATTAGGCAAATGTAGGAAATACATTTTGTCTAACTTGAGAATGACTAATAGAGAATTTATTGCACTAGAATCTTAATTTGACCTAACGGTTGAATCACTTCCATGTGGGAAGTTAGGTTATTGTATAACTCGTAAAAATGGTCGTGCTTAGCCTTAATTGAGCACCTCTAGTGATAGTCTCATACTCATTCTATAAATTGATTAAATGGTTCTTCCTAAATATGACTAATGATAGTTTACTTTGATGAACTTTGTATGCCATTAGGAGTCTTTTTCTTTTGTAGCCATTAGGTTTTTCTTAGCCTTCTTCCTACGTGCTAATTGAACCTATGTGTTTTTCCTTTGTTTGTTTTCTAGTTTTTATTGCTCTTTAGCATAACTGTATGATAAGTTATACTAGAACAATAGGATCTGCCGAATTGGAAAAATTCCCTTATCCTCCAAAACACACCCTCTGTGCACGGATCCTTAATTGTCTAGCGGCTCCATATATATATGGAACCGCGGGTACAATAATTGAACTACGGGCAGAAGCAACCAAAAACGGGTTTTCTAAAACTTACTGATTGTTCCAACACACCTTGGAATCTTTGTTTCAAACGTTTGATCACTCCCAAAATATCTTGTGCTTTCTCCACATAACCTTAAGCATTTTGTATTTCTTTCCCAAAGCAAAATGTATTTTTTTACAAAATGAAAGCCCTGATTATCCATAATTTTCTCAAATCGCTTTCAACCCAAATTCACCAAAGAACACACCTTATCAAATCTTTTCTCATTTTAAGAAAACTGATTTTGAAAACTCTCCTTTTTCCACCACTTCCCTTTTGTGTTCTTCTTCCATCACATGATTATGTCATGCATCATGGAACATATTGTCATTACTATCAATATCAACATCTTGTCATGTATTATATCTATGATGTGTTGAATTACAAGATTATCACCAAGCCTTCTCCACCAAATTCCGCCACCACCTTGTCTTTCATTTAAGCATATGGATTACTTATTGCTAAGACATCCAATTTAAGCAAATCTTAGGGTTCTAGTTGAACTAGGATTAAATTTATGCTTACGTTTTAGGCTTGTGTTTCATACATCTTTATATGTTCTTTATTTTCTTGGGTTTCCTTTCATGTTTTTCAACACGATTTGTCTTTGGGTCTTGCATCTCGTTTTCCTTGTGATCTTTCTTTTCATCTTTATTTTCTCACTCAGTTGTCAAGGAAGGTTAGATTATAATCTAATTCCTCTCCTAGTAAGATTGACAACCTAAATATTTCTTTTGAAATATTCAAGTAATTTTAACTTGCAATTGAAATTGTTAAAAGTCATATCCGAAGCATTGACTTTCAAGCCATTTAACAACTTATGCTAAATTTTTTGACCAAGTGATTTTCTTTTGAGTCGATAATCGTTTTTTGGACACCCACTTTCCACGGTTCCTAAAATAAGCTAGCGACTCATTATTGATAATGAACTGCAAACCTATTTAACGAACCGCGACCAGTGAGTCCCTTTGTTCATTTTTTGGCCTATCTCTATCTTTGACGAGTTTTCTTAAAGATTCCTTCTTTATTCACTTTTGAGTTTCTTATCTCCTTTTCCTTCAAGACTTCACTATCACCTAATAAGGTATAGTATTCTTGAATTATTTTGTGAAGTTATCCTTAACTTCTTTGTTGAGTCTCTTTCGATTTATTTTAATCATGCCTCTCTATTTTGAGTGTAAAACCCGCATGCTTTTACCATGAACAGTACACTTAGTAAACATACATACATATTAAAAGTTTCCTTATATAGCATGAACACGTGTCACGGTTAGTAATTACATAAGTTATGTACGTATTACTATTACGACAAGTATTAAGTACGTGTTAGTACACGATAATTATTAACAATAATAATTATAATCACGAACATGAAATCATGAACGTAAAAATCACGAACACGTAACTACGTACTTAATTAATATTATACGATTAATATCGTTATGTACAAGTATTTAAATATAACACGAACTATTTTAACACGAATATACGAACATACGAGCACGTAAATTTTGAACACGGGAAAACTCCGGGTTTTCCCTTGTGGGCCCTACTAGCCGCGACACCAAAGGAGAAACGGGCCAAGCCTATTTGATTTTTAGTAATAAACAAAAAAGGAAGAAACCTTTTTCACTTTACAGAGTTTTCAAGAAAAATAAAAAACCCTAATCTTTTTCTTCTCTGTTGTGGCCGGCGGCAAGCATCAACACCAAAGGGGTGTTAGTTTGATTTTTAGCTAATTGAATCCAAGATCGTGTTCGTGTTATTGTCCTCTAATCTTTACACGCATTCGGTAATCCGTAAACCCTTTTATGTTATTCTTTTTGTTTAATTAATTAGCCCATGAACATGAATTAAATAAAAACAAGCATTAAAAACATGTCACGTGATCAAGGGGTAAATTAAGGGTTTATTTCGGGTTTGATTGGTCGGCCGACACACAAACCGAGAGCCCCAAGGCTCTCGGTGTATTCTTGATCACGCTACCAACCGAGATCTATGATCTCGGTGGTGTTTGGTTCGGTCGACAGCAGGGACAAGGAACCCCGACATGCGTCAGGGTGTCCTTGTGGTTGGTTTGGGTCACGGCAGCCAGCAGCCACCACCACCGGCACACAGCCGGTGGCAGTCGTGGGTCAAGCAGGGGGAAATGATGCGCAGCAGTGGCAACCACCGGCACACAGCCGGTGGGAACATCGTTGTTGGCAGCGGCTAGCCGAGAGACAAGGAACCACCGGCTTAAGCCGGTGGCAGCCTTAACAAGGCAATGGAAACCTGCCAAGCCGGTTTGCCACTGTTAAGGGGTGTTTGGTTCGGACCGGTTCAAGGGGTTCCGGGTCCGGTTCATGACATGTCTAAATTAAATGCATTGGTCCGCTTCATGACTAATATATGTACAAGTATTTTAGTTTTACAAGTATATATTATTAACAAGATATTAAATTAATTAAAACATGACATGTAATTAATTTAATTAAATCATGGACTTAGGTTAATTATTATTTAGTAAATAATACATATTTTAACCTAAGTATTTAATTATTTAATTTAGATTATAGTATTAATTAATTATTAAGACATGGAATATAATTAATTAATAATCATGACTTAGGTTATAGTTAATATAATATTAATACATGTTTTAACCTAAGTATTCATACACCTTAATTTAATTAAATCATGCTTATATTTAAATAAATCATATAACCTATAATTTATTTAATTAACATGTTATTATTAGTAAACTATGCTATAACTACATGACTTATGATATTTAATCCAGCTTAAATCTAAATATGGAAACTTTCTAATTCAGGAAACTTTCTATTTTTGGAAACTTTCTATTTTCGGAAACTTTCTATTTTAGGAAACCTGCTATTTTTTGAAAGTTGCTTATTATTACACAACAAGTATAATAATACAAGAAATACAAGTAATACTTAATCAAAATATACAGAGTACATGATAAACACAACATAACGTTAAAATCAGTAAAACAAGACATGAACATATAAAACAAGCTAAGACACGATAAAAAATCAGTTACGTATTCAGTAAACAGAATACTTATACATGTATATTATTTATGTAGCATTAGTGAGATCGAAGTAGGACTTCCTTTCGTTCGTCTTCTTCGTTCACTGGACATAAGGTACGGATTTCCCATCCTCCAGTATGGACATTCTTTCCTTAATTATTAGGATTCCGCGTTTGCAGCCAACTATTTTCCCAGTATTGTTTTATATGTTTGATACTTATGTTAGATTAAGAGCCTAAGCCATATACATGCATGACCAGTGTCACCGAGTTATGGAGGTACCATAACCATAACACTGGAGGCACCAGTGTTATGACTTCCCCACGACGAAGTGATTGCTCGTGGCGTCCTTTTTCAGCTTTGGCCATTATATTATATTATCATGTGGGGCGTATGGGTGCATCCTAGTTACATGTTTATCAGTACTATCAGAGTGAATGCGATGTGTGCCTTACATCCTTCACTAGGAGTTGATCCCTCCTACCTAGACTAATTAATTAGAGGCAACCCCTCTAATTGCATGACAAGGTCTCCCCTCCAAGTATTCATGTACGGTGGAACCTCATGACCTATATGGGCTATTTGTCTAATTAAAACAGATTTTCATAGAAACATAAGTCTTTTCAAACTATAAAACCAGTTTTATGAACATGAATCCAGATAGTTTAGAACTTAGAATATTCCGCTGCTATTAGTCTTATATGTTTACGTTATTCCATGTCATACTTGTATATCCGTGCACTGAGCGTTATGCTCAGCCGTTTTCCTTTCATGTTCCCAAACGGCAGGTACTCAAGGGCGCTCGTAGACTTTAAGCGTATGTGCATATGGATTGGAAGCTATCTAGCCTTCTCTACTTTATGCATTTCATCATACATTTTGCTACTTATTCCTTTGGACATTGTTTAGTCCTTTTCCTTTACAGTACTTATGTTTGTGTGTGATGAGCTTATATTTGGGGTACCGATGTTTGTTTCCGGTATTTACTTTCATGCTCATGTAATGTTTTAAGACATTTTCCTTGTATGCTTTGATGACACGCCATAATCACGCGTGACATTCCATTTACCAAAATGAGGTGTTATAATTATGGTATCAGAGACAGGTTTCGACCTGTAGGCTCTCAAAACACGACATGTGATTAGCGGGTAGTCACTATGGTCTTCCTAGAACTGACAGTCGGTTTTCATGCATTCATCGTTTTCATGCATTCATGTTATATGTCATTGTTGCAGTTTTATGACTAAGTAATGGTTGGTATGTCCCTATTTAGTCGCATGTGCTTTTATCGAAACTATTAACTTTGGGACCGACCCATTGGCGTCCCCTCGCCATGTCTTTTGTTTTGGGTGAACTGACCATATGCGTTCACTCTCGCTCATATTAAAGTTTTCATAAACTACATCATGCATTCATGCACTGTTTTTCCTGCATAAAATTTTTCTCATGATTTATTGACATAATTTTTTTTTTCATGTATATATTTTATGTTTAATCAGTTTAATCATGTATTTTGTTTTATACTGTCAGATGGTTCTCACGCGCGAGCAGGAACAACTTCATGCAGCAGTCCAAGCTGCGATGCAAGCTTTGCTTCCTTAGCCGAGGAACGAAATCAGGGCTGAGGTGCAGGCTGCCTCGATCCTTCGAGAGAACTGAAAGCTGAAATCTGGTTGGCTCATATCGAGAAGATATTTGATGCAATGGGATGCGACCCCGTCTTCAAGGCGAGGTTGGCATGTTACAAGTTCGAAGGTGACGTACTGGGATGGTGGAAAGCGGTGAACAGTCTGAGAGTGGTGACAATTGGGTGGCTGGCTTGACTTGGGCTCAGTTCAGGGAGTTAGTGATGGGACAGTTCTTTCCCAAGCTTGAGCAAGACAATTTGAAAAGGGAGTACCATGGAATCAGGCAGAGAGTTGGGGAGAACAACAACGTGTTCATGCAGCGCTTTCTTCGTTTGGCTGGTTTTCTTGGCGCAGCAGCAGGTACTGCCGAAGAGCAAGCATACCACTTCCGGTGGGCTCTTCGTACATCGGTCGCCAACAAATTGGTGTGTGCTACCTTCAACACGGTGGCACAAGAGCCGATGCAGCACGTAAGCTGGAGATGCTGCAGGAGAGAGAGGAATTCGGGGAAGCAGAGAGACCTGGGAAGAGGTATTTATTCGTCATTCAGCGGTGACCATTTCAAATTCATTCAGTACTATCCAATATTATCTTTCTCTTTAAACTGCATCTTTCAGGCAGACGACTGGGGACCAGTCTCAACCGGCTACTCAGCAACAGCCTACTCAGCCCAAGGGTAACGGTCAGACTCAAGACCGTTCTGCTACGGATAGGCGTGGCGGTAATGATAATTACCGTAACAACGCTGGAAACTCCAACAGCAGCAGGTCCCTACACTTACTCATATCTTATGTTACATGTTATGATTCATAATTCTGACACATTAGCAATCTTCCACCATGAATCATGGTAATGGGAGGGAGCAGGACCGAAGAGGTTCACAACCTAACTGTCCAGCTATCACTGGTATTACATCTTATGTTTTTCCGCATTGTCCTTTTGTACCTATAAACCATGTCTCATGTGTACTTTTCTAAACAGGCTCCCAGCCAGCAAGGGCACCTACTGGAGGGTATACTCACCCTCTCTGCACTACCTGTAACCGTAGGCACCCGGGGCCATGTCACCGCGACAGCGACGCTTGCTTCAAGTGTGGCCTTACTGTCCATCGCATGAAGGACTGTCACAAGGGCGAGATGGAGGGCACATATGGACATGCTGATTCCAAGCCGCCTCCTACTAGTGGATGCGTTTACATGACTTCCCGCGATCAGGCCAACAAGTCTACATGTACCATCACTGGAATCTTATATATGTATGGTCAAGCTGCATGTGTTTTATTTGACACGGGTGCTACTCACTCGGTCATTTCTACTGCTTATGCCAAGAATGTTAGGACATCCCCTATGCCTTTAGATAATGTATTAAACATTTTCACGCCTTTAAGAGACTCTGTAGGCATAACCCATGGGTACAAGAGCCTTCCCCTAGAGTTTGACGACAAGATTCGTCCTGTTGACGCATTTCCATTGGTTATGTGCGACTTTGACATGATATTGTGCATGGACTGGCTATCCAAACATCACGCCACCATTGACTGCCATACATATCGGGTCATCTTCGGTGATGTAAATGCATCAGAGTACATTTACAACGGGTTCGTACCCGGAAGGTCTGTACAAATAATTTCGACCTTATAAGCACGTGCACTACTGTCACATGGTTGTGAGGGCTATCTTGCTACTGTTCATGGTTTGGAGGCTGAATCTCCATCTATCCCGAATCAGCCGATCATGTCAGAATTCCCAGACGTGTTTCCAGAAGAACTTCCGGGCATACCACCTGCTCGTGAAGGTGGAGTTTAATATTAAGCTCGTCCCAGGAGCTGAGTCAATATCTAAGGCTCCTTATCGCGTGACTCCCATAGAGCTGAAGAGTTAAAGGAACAACTGTAGGAACTGTTAGAACGCGGTTTCATTCGACCTAGTGCTTCTCCATGGGGCGCACCTGTTCTGTTCGTAAAGAAGAAGGACGACAACATGCGTTTGTGAATAGACCATCGTGAGCTTAACAAGATCACCACCAGGAATAGATATCCACTGCCACGCATTGATGACTTGTTTGACCAACTCCAAGGGGCCAAAAATTTCTCCAAGATTGATCTGAGGTCGGTCTATCATCAGTTACGGGTTAAAGAGCAGGACATCACCAAGAGTGCTTTCCGTACACGTTATGGGCACTACGAGTTTATAGTCATGCCTTTTGGCCTCACCAATGCTCCAGTTATCTTCATGGATTTGATGAACCGTATCTACAATGAGTTCCTGGACAAGTTCGTCATTGTCTTCATTGACGACATTCTTATTTTCTCTAAGATCAAGGAGGAACACGAGGACCATCATCGTACTATACTATAGATACTTCGCCAGAAGCAGTTGTATGCTAAATTCTCCAAGTATGAATTCTGGTTAGACAAGGTAGTATTCCTAGGCCACATTATATCAACAGAAGAAATCACCATGGATCCAGCAAAGGTTGAGGCTATTACCAAGTGGCCAAGACCGACATCAGCGACTGAAGTTCGCAGTTTCCTAGGCTTAGCTGGTTACTACCGTAGGTTCGTAGAGAACTTTTCCTGTTTAGCACTGCCATTGACCAATCTGACGCGAAAAGGGTATAAATTCGTCTGGACTGAAGAAAGAGAGAAGAGATTTGAAGACCTAAAACAGAAGTTAGTATCTGCATCAATTCTTACTCTCCCATCTAGTACAGGTGGATTTCAAATCTACAGTGATGCTTCAGGGAAGGGACTTGGCTGTGTTCTCATGCAACATGGGAAAGTGATTGCGTACGCTTCACGACAGCTTAAGCCTTATGAGGAGAATTACCCTACGCATGACTTGGAACTTGTAGCAGTCGTGTTTGCATCAAAGATATGGATGCACTACTTGTATGGAGAATAATGTGATATCTTCATAGACCACAAGAGCTTGAAGTACATCTTCACTCAACGTGAACTGAATATGAGATAGAGAAGATGGTTAGAGCTGTTGAAGGATTATGACATTAATCTGCAGTAACATCCCATCAAGGCAAATGTAGTGGCAGATGCACTTAGTAGAAAGTCCGGTATGATAAACGACATTAAAATTAAGGAAGAGATTATAAGAGACTTGGAGCGACTAGACATTGAGATCATGGCGGACAACACGGTTACTGGGCTAATCTTAGAGTGGAAACCGAGTTACTCTCTAAGATCAAGGATGATGGTGAGATATGGGCGATCATTCAGAACTTAGAACAACAGACGAAGTTTTGGTTGGATGACGATGGTATTTTATGGCAGGGCACAAGACTTTTTGTTCCCGATGATCTTATGCTCAGGGAAGCGTTATTAGCTGAAGCTCATAGCTCCCCATTCTCCATTCATCCTGGTTCGACCAAGAGTACCACGAAATCAAGCAATACTTTTTGGTGGAGTGGTATGAAACAGGATGTTGTTACTTATGTCTCCAAATGTCTTACCTGCCAGCAGGTTAAGATCGAGCATCAACGGTCTAGTGGTCTACTACAACCGTTGGACATTCCAGCGTGGAAGTGGGACAAGATCACTATGGATTCTGTTACCGGTCTTCCACAGACAAAAAGGAGGCATGATGCGATTTGGGTTATCGCTGATCGACTTACTAAGTCAGCTCATTTTTTACCGATCCGCAAGGATGATCCGGTCAGCAAACTTGCCGATACTTACAAGAAGGAGATCATGAGACTTCATGGTGCTCCATCCAGTATCGTCTCGGACAGAGATCCTCGGTTTACTTCGCGATTTTGGAAGAGTCTACAGAAAGCTTGGGGTACAAAACTTAAGCTTTACACGGCTTTTCATCCTCAAACAGACGGACAATCGGAGCGGACGATTCAGACATTGGAAGACATGCTCCGAGCATGTGCATTGGAGTGGACAGGAGATTGGGATGATTACATATGTTTAGTAGAGTTTGCATACAACAACAGTTGGCACGGCAGCATCAAGTGTGCACCATTCGAGATGTTGTATGTCAGAAAGTGTCGCGCCCCAATCTGCTGGGATCAGGTTGGTGAGCGAACACTTGAAGGACCAGAGGTAATAGAGTTGACCAACGAGAAGGTCGCTATAGCTAAGCAAAAATTGTAGGAAGCTCGTACACGTCAGAAGAGTTATGCAGACAAGCATTGTAGGGACTTACATTTTAATGTAGGAGATCACGTCTTTCTTAAGGTATCACCGGCACGTGGTGTTAGACGTTTTGGAATCAATGGGAAACTCAGTCCTCGATTCATCGGTTAGCGTTACCTCCACAGCTTTCTCACGTTCATGACATTTTCCATGTGTCCTTACTAAGAGGGTACAATTATCATCCCCTTCACATGGTACAGTATCCACTGGAACAGATTCGTGAAGATCTTACCTTCATAGAGGAACCCGAACTCTTGACAGGCAAGAACGAATCATGAGGAAGAAGACGATTCAATTCGTCAAAATCCTTTGGAGGGATCATACCGAGCGGGAAGCCAATTGGGAAACCGAGGAGTCTATCTGGGCTTCTTACCCTCATTTCATATTTTGAATTCGGGTATGTTCCTCTTTCGGTTTATTTTATCTATAATTCGGGGACGAATTATTCTTTTTAGGGGGAAGAGTTGTAACACCCGCATGCTTTTACCATGAACAATACACTTAGTAAACGTACGTACATATTAAAACTTTCCTTTTATAGCATGAACACGTGTCACGGTTAGTAATTACAGAATTTATGCATGTATTATTATTACGACAAGAATTAAGTACGTGTTAGTACATGATAATTATTAACAATAATAATTATAATCACGAACATGAAATCATGAACGTAAAAATCACGAACACGTAACTACGTACTTAATTAATATTATATGATTAATATCGTTATGTACAAGTATTTAAATATAACACGAACTATTTTAACACGAATATACGAACATACGAGCACGTAAATTTAGAACACGGGAAAACTCCAGGTTTTACCTTGTGGGCCCTACTAGCCACGACACCAAAGGAGAAACGGGCCAAGCCTATTTGATTTTTAGTAATAAAAAAAGGAAGAAACCTTTTTTACTTTACAGAGTTTTCAAGAAAAATCAGAAACCCTAATCTTTTTCTTCTCTCTTGTGGCCGACGGCAAGCATCAACACCAAAGGGGTGTTAGTTTGATTTTTAGCTAATTGAATCCAAGATCGTGTTCGTGTTATTGTCCTCTAATCTTTACACGTATTCGGTAATCCGGAAACCCTTTTATGTTATTCTTTTTTTATAATTAATTAGCCCATGAACATGAACTAAATAAAAACAAGCATTAAAAACATGTCACGTGATCAAGGGGGTAAATTAAGGGTTTGTTTCGGGTTTGGTTGTTCGGCCGACACACAAACTGAGAGCCCTAAGGCTCTCGCGTGTTCTTGATCACCCCATCAATCGAGATCTATGATCTCGGTGGTGTTTAGTTTGGTCGACAGTAGGGACAAGGAACCCCGACATACGTCAGGGTGTCCTTGTGGTTGGTTTTGGTCACGGCAGCCAGCAGCCACCACCACCGACACACAGCCGGTGGCAATCGTGGGTCAAGCAGGGGAAACGCTGCGCAACCGTGACAACCACTGGCACACAGCCGGTGGGAACACCGATGTTGGCAGCGGCTAGCCGAGAGACAAAGAACCACTGGCTTAAGCCGGTGGCAGCCTTAACAAGGCAGTGGCAACCGGCCAAGCCGGTTTGCCACCGTTAAGGGGTGTATGGTTCGGACCGGTTCAAGGGGTTCCTGGTCCGGTTCATGACATGTCTAAATTAAATGCATTGGTCCGCTTCATGACTAAAATATGTACAAGTATTTTATTTTTACAAGTATATATTATTAACAAGATATTAAAACATGACATGTAATTAATTTAATTAAGTCATGGACTTAGGTTAATTATTATTTAGTAAATAATACATGTTTTAACCTAAGTATTTAATTATTTAATTTAGACTATATTATTAATTAATTATTAAGACATGGAATATAATTAATTAATAATCATGACTTAGGTTATAGTTAATATAATATTAATACATGTTTTAACCCAAGAATTTATACACCTTAATTTAATTAAATCATGCTTATATTTAATTAAATCATATAACCTATAGTTTATTTAATTAACATGTTATTATTAGTAAACTATGCTATAACTACTTGACTTATGATATTTAATCCAACTTAATTCTAAATATGGAAACTTTCTAATTCAGGAAACTTTCTATTTTTGGAAACTTTCTATTTTCGGAAACTTTCTATAGTAGGAAACCTGCTATTTTTATAAAGTTACTTATTATTACACATCAAGTATAATAATACAAGAAATACAAGTAATACTTAATCAGAATATACATAGTACATGATAAGCACAACATAACGTTAAAATCAGTAAAACAAGACATGAACATATAAAACAAGCTAAGACATGATATAGAATCAGTTACGTATTCAGTAAACAGAATACTTATACATGTATATTATTTATGTAGCATTAGTGAGATCGAAGTAGGACTTCTTTTCGTTCGTCTTCTTCGTTCACTAGACATAAGGTACGGATTTCCCGTCCTTTAGTATGGACATTCTTTCCTTATTAGGATTCCCAGTTTGCAGCCAACTGTTTTCCCAGTATTTGTTTTATATGTTTGATACTTATGTTAGATTAAGAGCCTAAGCCATATACATGAATGACTAGTGTCACCTAGTTATGGAGGTACCATAACCATAATAGTGGAAGGACTAGTGTTATGACCTCCCAACGATGAAATGATTGCTCGTGGCATCCCTTTTTAACTTTGGCCATTATATTATATTATCATGTGGGCGTATGGATGGATCCTAGTTACATGTTTATCAGTATTATTAGAGTGAATGCGATGTGTGCCTTACATCCTTCACTAGGAGCTGATCCCTCCTACCTAGACTAATTAATTAGAGGCAACCCCTCTAATTGCATGACGAGGTCTCCCCTCCAAGTATTCATGCACGGTGGAACCTCATGACCTATATGGGATATTTGGCTAATTAAAACAGATTTTCATAGAAACATAAGTCTTTTCAAACTATAAAACTAGTTTTATGAACATGAATCCAGATTGGTTAGAACTTAGAATATTCCGCTGCTATTAATCTTATATGTTTATGTTATTTCATGTCATACTTGTATATCCGTGCACTGAGCGTTATGCTCAGCCGTTTTCCTTTAATGTTCCTAAACGGTAGGTACCAAGGGTGCTCGTAGACTTTAAGCGTACATGCATATGGATTGGAAGCTATCTAGCCTTCTCTACTTTATGCATTTCATCATACATTTTGCTACTTATTTCTTTGGACATTGTTTAGTCCTTTTCCTTTATAGTACTTATGTTTGTGTGTGATGAGCTTATATTTGGGGTACCGATGTTTGTTTCCGGTATTTCCTTTCATGGTCATGTAATGTTTTAAGACATTTTACTTGTATGCTTTGATGACACGCCATAATCACACGTGACATTTCATTTACCAAAATGTGGTCTTACATTGAGTCTCTCTCTTCTATCATTTCTAAACTAAGTCGAGTCGAGCCTCACCCTTTCCTCGTCATGTAATTGTTATTTGAACATTCACAATGATTGAGAAGAGCTACGAAACTTTGAGCATGTAGTTTATCATATGCTAAACACCATCCATCTTGGTTTTTCTTTTCTTTGGCTCCTTTGATATCTCTCTCTGTATCATTGAGTCATCTTTTTGGTTTCGAAATTCATAAGCATCCTTGCCTATAATGTCTTATATCTAGTATTTTTCTTAAGCGTCGATTTATCCTCGCTTTTGGTTTTTCTTTATTTTTGTACCTTGATTCCTGACTTAAAGCTTTTGGAGATTTTTAAAGGAATTATTTTTAAGGTAAAAAATGTCTTTGTTTTGAGATTTTTTTGTCTTTCTCGTTGTTGAGAGTTGATTGCGGTTAAAATTTAAAACTGGATTGGGTGATTCCAACAATTCTAAGTTTTTAACCTTTTGAGAGGATTTTGGTTAAATCTTGAATTTTCTTGGGTGATTCCAAAAAATTTAAGCTTTTTACCCTTTGACATATTATCATTACAATTGGTATGGACGTTTCTTCTCTACCTCTATTCCAACAATTGTGAATTGATCTTGTCAAGATCCTCTCCTTTGACTTGTCTTTGGATTAATAGCATCGTGTGCGCAATTCTCCAGTGCTTGTCATTGTTTGTGCAAACGAATTGTTTATCGTCCTCGTTTTCGATTTTCCTCATAGTCATTATTCCTCTCTTTTCGACTATGTGGAATTGTTTTATTGTCCTTGTCATACTCTCTTTAGTTCGGTATTTGTGCCAATATATTAAAGTGAAGTATGTCCTCTCGATAATATTTTTCTTATAAATTGGACATCTCTTTTCTATCTTAGTCCTCCTTATATTATTTTTGGTGTCACCAAAATAAGTTTGGTTCTCTTTTCTATCTAATAGCCATCTTATTTTTCTTAACTTGTCATATTTTTGACACTTCTAAAAGTTAAGATTGTTTTAGCTTTCTCATGAGTCCCTCTCTTTGTACTCAAGATGTTTAAAGCTAATTCCGCTTGGGTGACATTGTTATACATATATGCTCTTGTGCACTAACTTTGTTTTATAGGACTTTTCTAACCCTTCTTTGTATCTTGTCACTAACCTTGCTTCATTGGTGTCTCAAGCAAGGGGGAGCTCATATCAAGGGGGAGCATTTGCAAGATTTCTAGTCATTACATTTGCGATCGTTGACTCACTTAAATTGCATTCATCAAACTTCTTGCAAGTAATGAATTTTGGAATCTCAAAGTTAAGCATTTAATTATGCATGGAGTTGGTTAACCTATGTTGATTGAAGACTTATCTAGGATGACGCAAGCTCAATATCTTTAGATGATGGGTCTACGGTTCGGATTCTCGCCTCTCAACCGACGACTACCAGGGACGACTAGCTTTTTGGATGCAAGCTCTTTCAAAGTAGATCCTCCTTTTCTACAAATGAAGACTACCTTTCGGATGCAAGCTCTCGTGACATCAATTATTCTCTTTCTCAAATGACGTGCAATTGATGACTACCACTTTGGATGCGTGCTTTCTCGACGTTGATTCTTCTCTTCTTCAAAGACGTTGACTACCTTTTTGATTCGACAAAATGGGGAGAAGTAAGTGTAAACGAATAACTTATATATTTTAATATGTGTTGCGGTATACTTGTTTGTCATCATCAAAAAGGGGGAGATTGTTAGTGCAAACATTACGATGTTTAGTAAATATAATCTCTTCGTGTTTTGTTGATGACAAACGTATAATTCGCAATACATTATATAAAATGTTAAGGTACTCGTAATCACTCAAGAATACATTTGTATACTTCTCTCGACACCTCCAAGATCGCATTCGGCATGAATCACTCAAGGTATGAATATACATGTCACTAACCTAACTAAGTGACCATGGATTAATATTTTCTTAAAACTCACATTTAATCAAATGTGACAAAAGATTTTAATAAACTTTATTTTTAAGAAAATGTTTTATTAAAAAGAAAAGGGAAATTTAAATTTGGAATATTCTAAAGAATATTCCCTAAGGTATATTTCAAAAAATATTCTTTAATTTGAATTTGGCATATTCCAAATGCGAATGGAATATCCTTTGAGGGTATAAATGGTATTTCCCCACTAAAGGACAAAAATGCATGGACTCCAAGCCCGAGGTTCCTTAAATGAACTCGCGGTTCTTTATTGATAAGGAACCGCGGTGAAAATTAAGGAACCGCGGGTATTTATGACCGTTGCACTTTTTCCCTATAAATAGTGGATCATTTCCAACTTTTCTTTCAATCCTTTTTGCACAATTTCTTTCAAAATCATCTTAGATCCTTGATTAGTTAGTTTTGATTAATCTTGTTTAAGATATGATTCTATCCTCAATCCTCTCGTCCTCTTGATGAGACTGCTTTTATACATGGTCTCATCGTCCATATCGGGCTTAAAACGGTTAAAATATCATTAAAAGTGCCATGTATATGCTCGTGTTTGTTCATTGTGTATTTTAGGTACGGATAACGAGAAAATGACAAAAGATCACAAGAATCAATAAAAAAAGAACAATGGAAACGAAGCCGCACAATGAACCGGACCCGAGTGTTCAATTTCCAAGAAAGTCCTTGAAGAATGAAGATTTGGCAACTTTAGTCCCTCAAGAAATGAAGACTTGTCACTTTTAGTCCTCCTAAATATCAAGTATACAAGAAAGGACCTTAAAGTTTCAAGATATGTCAAGTTCAGCCTTTGAAGATTCAAGAAAGTACATATTATACCCTTCTAATACTCTTTGAAAAGTATTTGTCCCAAAAATAGGAAATAAAGATTTTTTATCAAAGTACTAATCTGCCAAAGACCTTGTTTGAAGTAATTTTGGAAATTGAAGAATCAAAACTACCACACAAACAAACCTACTCCACCAATACTATCATGCCACCTCAGCTGACCCAAACCCACCACCGATATTCGACCCATATCCACCCATAAACCCAAACCAAGACCCGGTTTAATATTAATTACGTTTTAAAAAATTATATTCTATTAAACCAGCGCGACTTTCCCCAAAATGGATTAAACACCCCAGTTCTTAGTTATAGAACCTGTCACACCCCACCATGGCAGAATATGGGGCGCGACGTATGGATATCATCACAACAGTAGCATGTCTATAGAGATAACTAAATGAAATGGAAATATCATAAATGGTGACACAACGTCATGAAGATATCACTAACAATGCAGGCGTCTAGGTAAGTAGGTAACAGGTATACCTCTTATCAAAGACATACAATTAACAAATAACAAACATATAGGTGTCTACAAAGTATCACTTATTCAAACATAAGTAAAGACTAAGAGGAAAGGGGGTTCCTCCAATGCAATCCTAAGCCTCCCAGGTAGCCACTCCTATTCTCACGCTTAACCACATTTTCACCTGAAAGAGATACTAAAACACGTCAACCTAAAGTTGGTGAGAGTCATGGGTTTAGACTCCAACTCCAAATCAATTATAAGTTGTGAATAACAACCATTAACAAAAGAACATATGGACAATGTGCTACAATTATGTATTAACAACCAGCATTCAAGATTAACCTATCACCACAAATCCAAGGCTCCAAGCCTTACCAATAACCACAATTCCAAGGCTCCAAGCCTTACCAATCACCATGTTCCCATAGGCGCCCATACACCTATGAACCAATCCCAAGGCCCCGCCTTGTCAACATCCCCTTGGTACCAAGTCAAACCACAATAACAATCAAGAACCACAAAGCAGTTAATCACATAAGTGTACACACAAGTCTATCACAAACCATTAAAACATTCACAACATTAGTTACAAAACCATACAGTGTCTCTTCCATCCCATCTGGAAGTCAAATCATAAAAAGACATGGGACTATGAAACTCACCTGAACAAGCTTGTCCAAGTATCCGCGCTCTAGCAAAAATCTAAACACACAAACGTATACAGTCAAGACATGAACCACATATCAAAATGACTCATCAATCTATGATAGATATATAACCTTATCCTACCACTTAACCCCATTTATATGCCATATGCATCTCATTACATCCCTCTATAAATCCCTTAACTTAGTTTAGTTCATAACTCGCCCCGTTAACATTTGACCCAAAACAATCCCGTTTTTCATACTTCAAACTATGGGTCGAACACCCCCTTAACCAAAATAACATGCCCTGTAAAAGAAACCCTATGCCCTTACATGGGTTAGCTAACTCTCTCATTTGGCCTCAACCTTAAAGCTACTGTTAAGGCCTCCATATATATATATATATATATATATATATATATATATATATATATATATATATATATATATATATATATATATATATATATATATATATATATATATATATATATATATATATATATATATATATATATATATATATATATATATACTTTTACCTATCTAGAATTTACTGATTTTGAACATATGAAAAGTTTGTTATGATCAGAGGGTCTTACCCTAACCCATTTGTTTAGCCCTCCTCCAGATATTTTATTTAATATAAAATCTAAGTCTCATGTTCGTTTGAAGGTCCAATTATACTCCTAAGTACCCTAAACATCTTAAAACATTAATTTAAACCTGACTGATTTCAAAACTGTTTTGACCTCCGACTATTGTAACCTCTTTTTGACCCTCTTTCGGAACTCCAATTTAGTTCTCGTTTCTTGAATTTGAATGCCAACTCAATTACCTTTCCAGGGGTACCAAGATCGCAATTTAAAAGTTTGTAAAACTCTAGATATGATCAAAACAATTACCCAAAAATTATGCCCAATTTTTAATGACGAATTTAATATGATTAACCTAATTAATCATACATAAACCCTAATTAAAACCTAAAAACAATTTCCAATAATAAAAAATAATTAATTACATATCATTAACAAACCCTAATAAAAAATTATGAATTCCTAAACCCTAATCCATCATACTAGGTTACAAATACGTAAATTAAACGTTAATTGAACATAGTAAGTGTTTACTTTAAACCCTAATTGAATAATTGGGTATTCTTGATCCACCATTGTTAATCACGACTGATATTAAGTTTGGAAGAAGCAAAAATCGTTTTTGGGGCTAAAGGGATTATTATGGGTAATTAAAACTAACCAGGACGCCTAATAGTACTCAAACTGTGCTCCCCTTTCCTTCCTTAAGCAAAATTCGGCCCAAAACCAAGTCCAACACCCTATGGCCGACTTTTTTTTAATTATATTACTGTAAATTAACTATTAATTATTATTACCTTAAATTCCCTTAATTTATTTCAGCTCCTAAAGCCTCCAAAACCTCAAGACTAGTCAAATTTACGCGTATACCGTAAAAGACGCAAAATATAAAGTTTTATAAAAACTCTTGAAATATATAATAAACTAATTAACTAGGTCCTAAATTACTTAAAACCATCTCGAAAAGTACTCCTGTGACTAATTACCTCATCCAAGACCTCTAAATGCTAAACCTTAAATCGTAAAAATACGATTTTCTATAATACATATACGTATACGTAAAACCACGAAATAACACCATCTCATTTCATAGTCACTACCTTGTGAGCTCATGAACATGAAATAAACGTTCCTTGATTTACATATGAGTACCATATACCCATAAACGATATCCAAACCTCACTCCAAACACACAAAATAAACACATAAGCACATAAAAGCACATATTTGCACAAAACACCCTAAACTATAGTCTAAGTGACGAACCCCAAAACCATGGTTGTCACATCACTCCCTCCTAATAGAAATCTCGTCCCGAGATTTGCTCCTTGGGATCAAACACACAAACAACAAATCACATGAGGATACTTGTTCTAATGAACTACTCTCATTTCCATGTGTACTGTAGTTCAAGTCTCAAATTACCACATATATTAACCAATATTCTTTAAACTCATTCCCAAACTATTGACCTCACAACCCATAAATCTCACAAATGACTCTTTTTAATAAAAATCCCTAATAACCGCACATGCAAATATGCATTCTCAAACAACATTTCCCAAGTCTCAATACATGACATATATCATGTACACAACTCAATTCCCCAGGTAATTCTATACCCATAAACTACTGGTCCAATCTTTCAAAAGATCATAAATGGACCTACAAAACTCGACATCAACTTTTCCTTTTTTCCTAAACATGGTGCCCGTTACTATGGGTGAAACTTCCTACATAACTTTGTCACTAAACTATAGTGGTTTCCTCCTTTTTAACATATCATCTCTTGTTTCTCTCGTCCTTTCCACAAACACCATTATTATATTAGCAGCATCTTTCACCAATTCTAGTCCACAATAGGGGAAACTCTATCCTTTCATATAGTGCCTCAAATGGCATTCATCGACTTCTAGTATGATAACTATCATTATATGAAAACTCAGACATCGCTAACACGTTTTCCACCTCCCTCTAAATTAGTTACCTAAGCTCTCAACATGACTCCTATACTTGTAGCAATTGCTCACTTCGTCCATCCATCTCCAATTAGCCTGATATACTTATATCCAATCATGTTCATCCAATCCCTTTAGTCCTTAACCCAAACCACTTAAAAATTCTAATTTCCTTACAAAAGTGACCTATGACGGTATTTCACATATTCATTAGTTAGTTCTGTCAACTGCCATCCAAACCCATGCTACAACTACTTCCATTAAATTTTGATAGCTCATTAGTAGCACACATACACTTCTTTTCTCACTTTCCTCAATGAAAGATTTTTAATGATCCTTTGTACTCAACTTACCCTTGAACATATTTAACTCTTTCTAAGACAATTAGCTACATTTTATCTTTTATACGTACACAACGTCTTACCTTCAAGGTCACAGTGCTCCTCGCCGCGTATCAGTTAGACCAAGCCCTTCGTCTCTCATGACACATCACATCTATAACTCCTTATCCCTTTGATTTTTGATACTAAGCCTTCCAACCACACAGTATAGGTCAGTGCCATTCCCTTTTTCCACACTACATCAGTATTAGTCTTCTTTGTGATTTAGTCTACTCATTATCCTCTATCAAAGTTTTACCTTCGATTCCTATCTCGACCTATTTCATTCATTATTCACATATCCACACTTCCTTCTTCTTCCTCAACTCATGCCATACATCACGATGTGATGCTTACCGTCTATCAAGTCATCTATACGTCGAAATCACCTAAGTAACTTCACTTGTTTTCCTCACGACCAGTTCTCCTACTCCCCCCTAATAGGGACATGCTAGAGTTTTATGTGATCCCATGCGAATCACACTCTCATCTTATACCCATATTAGTTTCCATTTGTTTAAACTATGCTATATTTTAAATTCTTATTCAAATCTCATACTTCTATTTTGATCTTGCACCCAACATGAGGTACTTTCAATCATCATCTTCTAGGAATACTTGGTTTTCTCCTTCAATGGTTCTCCATAATTCCTACACTATCCCGTCCAACAGAAATTCCATACTTCATTCATCAAATCTATGGAAATCACTAGTGCATTGGATAATGCATAGCTTTCTCTTCCAAAGATCTTTCATAACACCTTCACAAAACTGACTCTCTAATCACTTCTCCACGAACTTATTCAACTTAGCTTCACTACTCATCCCTCAATATTGATTGCCACAACATTTCTATCCGTGTAGTCACTCGACTACCTTGTTACTTCTACGAGTTCTTAATCTCCCATGTTATGTATTCAATTCATCACGATCCACTGGTTCAGCTCTTTGTAGCTCCACTCCGGTACTCGATCTGTCCTTCTTCGTCACGAACCATACGGAGATTCCCATCATAGTGCTTGTCAGCTTTCCAGTCCTTGCAACTTCTGTGACTCCTTCGAAATCTCTTGCTTCCTTCTAGCAGCCGACACGTAGTCCTTTCAGCTCCTTGCTTCACGATGTATCTCTTCACGCACTCCTTCTCATCTCTATGATGTTACCCAGGAACTTTACACTACCCAGTAGCTTCTAACTTCAACTCATCTACCACAATATTTCTAAAGGTACTTCAACCCCTCAATGGCTCACTCTTCCTTACTTGTTGTAATCACACTTAAACAGCCTCCTATCAATCATTATCTCACATCCATGTTTTCCTTCACGTGTCTACTACTATCTTGACTCCATTACTATACCAATTCCCTTGCGTGTTATTTGCCCAATCTTTCTATTAGTAAAAACTTTCTACTCTACCCTCACATCCGCTAGTACTTTCATCAATCTCCTAATGGTACTTCAACCAACTTCTCATAGCATGAAATCTCATTCCCACGATCAGTCAACCAGCTTTAGTTAGTTTCTTATTCCCATAACCAATCTAAATTTCTCAACTCTACAAATCTTATTCTCTCAACACAACCTTCAAACCAAAATACATCTTTCCATTATAATATTTAACCATAAGTAATACTACCCAACTCTATCATCTCATCCTAACGTTTCCAAAACCGCATAACTAAATCAACCATGACATGTACCAAAAGAATTCCAAACAATCGTGTCCCAAAATAAATATAGGGTAAAACGAAAGATCAACCATAACGAACCCTAGAAAAAAAAACTGAAAACGAAACAATGTAATCCGAAAGATCAATGGAGTGTGCCAACAACAAATGTTAGACTCATCATGATTTGTATTACCAAATTTCAATATCTTAGAAAATTTTAAATTTTCATCTCAATTAGTTACTTCACATTAGGACCATATTTTAACACCAATAAATGAAATCATAGTCATATTTTACCATCTTCGTTACTATCAAAGGGCATAACTCAGTTAGTGTACTAATACTCACTTTATCTATCATCTCCTTTAACAATAAACTCTTTTTTTATCTTCAATATTTTATCAAAGGTATCTACTAGTTAGTATAGTATAACGTCATTCTAACCATTATCTTGTTTACTCACATTAAACTCATTTCACTTGTTATTATGAAACCAATACGTGTTTATAAAATATGGTGTTTTTATTCATTTTATTCTATATTATAGTTATTTTATATAATCTATTTAGGCTTGTTATAACTAAATATTACACGTTTACAAGGTGTAATGTTATTATTATCATTATTATAATAAAATCTTCCTTTTTACTCTTTCCGTCTATTTAAATACTTCTAAAATTTTAACTCCGCTTTTAAGAAAATTATCGTAAAATTTATTTACCCTTTATATGTACTATCACATGTTACCTAGAAAACTAATCCATTCATTGTCAATATTTTTTTTTACTTATTACCAATAAACTTAAAGAAAAGATATGTAAGTCAGGATATCATACCGTACACTTACAAAGTATTTTCAAAGCATTTTCCTTTAATTAGCTAGACTCCTTTGCAAGAAAATTTGGTTGTTCTCATCAATTAAAATACATACCCAAATGTAGACACACTTCAAAAGATTCAAAACGTCGTTGGAACTCCATCAAACTCCATCACTAATAAACTGTTTAAACACGAGAGAACACGAGGTACGTTCAAGTTATAATAACAACTGAACGACCGTATATCATAACATAACATCTACTAGTATATATACATCCACATGTATATACCTATTAAATCTCCCAAAACATACCCGTTATCATACATGTCAAGTCAATCAATCGTATCATAAACTCGTTTTTGCATACGAGTAATCACCATCTCACAATCTCACCATGCCACAACAAGGCATAAAACCCATCACCAAAACCAAACCATATTGTGTGACCCCATAATCACACAACACGACTATAACCCAAAACATATAACACAAAAAACCATAGCCATATCATAGGAAACCATTACATAAACCCATATTGCTTAAAATACCCAAAATACAGATCTCATCATATACAAGCATGTACTAACCCTTTTTTCATGCAACCATACTTGAAAGTCCATCGGTGTTGTGGCACATATATAATTACGTAGGCCTCCATAATTATAGATGTCCCCTTTCACCCATGTACTCTCTCCTATGACGACACTTATAAGAAATTAGTACTGCATGGAACAAATAAGTCTACCACATATATACCACATAAAATACACTCTATATATATATACCGTATAGGTAAAATAAGATCATCTCATACGTCAACCCTAACTTCATTCATAACTCGAGGCTCAATCACCAAAACAAATTGATAACAACAAAATATCCAACATTAAAAAAAATGACCATAACCATTCAGGCGGAAATTCGAATCTACTACTAGTCGCAGACTCAACATCGGTACTATCCTATCATTACCTAGCGCACCTCTTCTTCTACGCGACATGGGTAACACTAAAAAGGTTGCTACACCTCTGGTTCATACGTCGCATCAATAGAAAATAAATGAATGTACTTACATATACTATATCTCAATAGGTAAGTATGAAAGTAAATAAATATCAAAAACGAAATTAACACTCAAGCACTCCATATACTATAATGCATACATACCCCTATGACACCTACATGCATGGACCCTTAAGCTATAGACTAGGCTACTAGACTAGGCAACATAATTCTCTATAACCATTGTCTCTGATACCATTCTGGCACACCCCACCATGGCGGAATATGGGGCGCGACGTATGGATATCATCACAACAATAGCGTGTCTATAGAGATAACTAAATGAAATGGAAATATCATAAATGGTGACAAAATGTCATGAAGATATCACAAACAATGCAGGAGTCTAGGTAAGTAAGTAACAGGTCTACCTCTTACCAAAGACATACAATTAACAAATAACAAACATATAGGTGTCTATAAAGTATCACTTATTCAAACATAAGTAAAGACTAAGAGGAAAAGGGGTTTCTCCAATGCAATCCTAAGCCTCCCAGCTAGCCACTCCTATTCTCACGCTTAACCGCATTTTCACATAAAAGAGACACTAAAACACGTCAACATAAAGTTGGTGAGAGTCATTGGTTTAGACTCCAACTCCAAATCAATTATAAGCTGTGAATAACAACCATTAACAAAAGAACATATGGACAATGTGCTACAATTATGTATTAACAACAAGCATTTAAGATTAACCAATCACCACAAATCCAAGGCTCCAAGCCTTACCAATAACCACAATTCCAACGCTCCAAGCCTTACCAATCACCATGGTCCCATAAGCGCCCATACACCAATGAACAAATCCCAAGGCCCCGCCTTGTCAACATCCCCTTGGTACCAAGTCAAACCACAATAACAATCAAGAACCACATAGCAGTTAATCACATAAGTGTACACACATGTCCATCACAAACCATTGAAACATTCACAACATTAGTTACAAAACCATACAGTGTCTCTTCCATCCCATCTGGAAGTCAAATCATAAAAAGACATGGGACTATGAAACTCACCTGAACAAGCTTCTCTAAGTATCTGCGCTCTAGCAAAAATGTAAACACACAAACGTATACAATCAAGACATGAACCATATACCGAAATGGCTCATCAATCTATGATGGATATATACCCTTATCCTACCACTTAGCCCCATTTATATGCCATATGCATCTCATTACATCCCTCTATAAAGCCCTTAACTTAGTTTAGTTTATAACTCGCCCCGTTAACATTTAACCCAAAATAGTCATGTTTTTCATACTTCAAACTATGGGTCGAACACCCCCTTAACCAAAATAACATGCCTTGTAAAAGAAACCCTATGCCCTTACATGTGTTAGCTAACTCTCCCATTTGGCCTCAACCTTAAAGCTACTATTAAGGCCTCCATATATATATATATATATATATATATATATATATATATATATATATATATATATATATATATATATATATATATATATATATATATATATATATATATATATATATATATATATATAGAGAGAGAGAGAGAGAGAGAGAGAGAGAGAGAGAGAGAGAGAGAGAGAGAGATGGGATCAATAGAAAACTTCATCTCAAAAGAAAACCTAGAAAACTTCCTCCCAACCGTTGGATCAAAGCCCCTCTCCCTACCTTTTTTTGGCAAAAACTACAGGGCTTAATTGCATTTTCCTTTTTCTTCAGGGACCTGTTTTGTAAAATAACACCTCTTAGTATATAATTTCTATTTTCTTTCATATTTTTTTTCCTCTTTCTCCATTGATACGTATTTTCTTTACCATTTCATAATCACCGCCACCGTTCACCATCGCCGTCACCACCATTCACCACAATCGTCACCAACGTTCACCACCACCGTTTACCATCAACTTCACCACCATTCACCACCACCGTTCACCATCACTGTCACCACCGTTCACCATCACCGTCACCACCGTTCACCGTCACCATCTTTCACCATCAATCTGCTATCTAATCAGGTTCAACATTTAAGTTTAAAAGTAAGTTTTCTTTAATAATTTTTAATGTAATCGCCTATTGATATGATTATATTAATCTTATTTTGCATGTATATGATTGTATTTTGAATAATTTGTTCGATTTTTGTTGATCTAAAGATGTTGTATTAAGATTTAATTTTTATATCTGAAAAAAAGTTCATAATAAAATAAATACACATCATGGTTTTAAAGGTAGCACACAAGGTGTTTGATAAAACGTGTTAAGTTAATAGTGGTAAAGAACATTTTTCGTCATGAGTTATTTTTAGAAACTCACAACAACTTTGGGAAAAATGGTATTATTTGCCGAGAGATTGAGTAGAGAAATGGAGATTGAGTAGGGAAAGGCCAGATATTTTACAAGAAAATGGTGATATTAACATCTGGCTTACAAAAGAAGACTTGTAATAATAGGGAACCTTCAGTTAGTAACTTCATTCAACAGAAAGAAAAATGAACATATAGATAAGAGATTAAGTAGTTGATCATAAGTGCGAATGAAACTAGCTGAAATGATTATAATGTAGTCGATTACCAGGATACCAGTACAAATCTAAACGAAGGAGACGAATATGAAAAGAAAGTGCGACAATTACATAATCACATTGTATGTAATTCAATGAGGGTTGGTGTTGGCAGTTGCATACGATAGAAGCTCAAAGAAATAGTTGATATAAGCGTCATTTTAGGAGATCAGAATGTTATGTTCAAAGGATGGAACTACACAATTTTTGAAATAGATCCAACGTTGTTGTCTCATTTTAACTTGTATGTATTTGTCTTGTGTTTTTCCTTTCTTCTCGGACATTTGGTTCGTTGTATTTTGGGTAATGTATTCATTCGCTATTTAAATATGGTTGATGTTATATGTGGTTCTTATGCATTCTATATGATTTAATTTTATTTTAGTATTCCATTTTAAGTATAATGAAACATCCTTGTTGCAGGTTTGGGCATCTTATAAAGACAAGAAGCATGATCTTTTCATCCCTTCAAAGACTCAATAGGAAGTACTTACACTTTAACAGCTCCTCTAGTGCGCCCTAACTTAGAAACCTTTTGTTGGTCTTCTTATATTGGACAACATAATGAAGCATAAGATCGTGAATCCACTCACCACCACAAAAGGTTAAATTTTTTCCATCTCCTTTATTTCTTGCACCTCATAGGCCTTTTAGAAATGTTGTCTTTCCCCTAATTTGATTATGGATAACTCATGATGCTCTTGTTCTAGATTATATATACTTGGATATCAAAATTAGGCTCTTGTTTTCAACGCTCGATGTTACTGTTTTAATCTGAATACATATATAGGCTTAAATCACGTCATCTGGCATAATACACACATGCCACAATCAACTAACTGATTGAAACTGCATATCTTTTCCATATATTTTTTTAGGCAGGAAGATTTTGAGGACCATGAATGCTTTGGTAAAATTTAGCGTGAGACATAATACCTTTTTCACAAGTCCTAAAAGTGATGGTGTTAGTTGCCTTTAAACTTTTGGATGAAATGAGTATGTTGTTTTGTTTAATATTTTGGTAGATTTCTTGACATACCTTGTATTCCTATGAATGACTTTGTAGGTGAAAGTGTCAAAGAAAGCACTTCTCTTGGATGAAATATGGGGGATTCAAGAGAAGACATAAGTTTAAAGATTTTTTTTGCCACTCTTTTTAATAAAATTTTCATTTCCAGACTTTTGTAGTTCTTTCGGTGTTTAATTCAATTAAATTTCCCAGGTGTTGAATTTGCATTTAAAAATGTCATAATTTCAACAATGGGTGGATGCAAGCACCCTTATAGATTCTTATGTACCACCTTTTAACATAAGCACCTTTATCAAACTAACTACTGGTGTTCCTTTGTTCTAATTGCAGCTACAAGAGTATGAGACTTTAGTAGGTACAAGCTAGTGGGGATGATCTTTTTACAAGCGCATATTGCTCTTTTATATGATATATGAAATTGTTACTCTTTTATGGTTTTATTCAATGTGTTCCATTCAGTAATAGATGATGAATGTTGGAAATTGTCGTTGTACCTTAAAAACAAGTGGTGTTCAAGTGGTGTTAAAAACAAATGTGTTCTATTCAGTAATTAGTTTTTTTATACAATTAAGTTTTACGTCTAAAGTACTTGGAGGTTGCGACTAGATTTTAAAAAAAGAGACGCCCTAATTATATTCGCATCGATGCCATAACAATATATTTATCGATGCCCTAAATATACAAACAGATGCCGATTTTTAAAGATGCACTAATAGTACTAGTTATTAGATAAGCTTCAATACTTTTGTGCCTACCAAATACAATTACTGCCATCGTATGAGGAAACACCTACAGTTTAATGTGTCAAACCTAGAATATCAAATTTCGAGTGAGTGAACAAAACCCCTCTTAGAGCACCATGGCCTTCAGACAACAATTCTAAAATTAATAAACAAAAAAATATACATGATACATGACCAACATAAACTTCTACTACGGGCTCTCACCCACACCAGTGTTCTTAACTAGACTAACACATGTTCTTTACAGCAGCATTCTCTTTCTATTTCTTCTTGGCATTATCGTCTGCATCACTTTCACCACTTTCACTAGTAGCAAACTTTCTTCCTTTTCTTAGCAGCTATATCTTTGAACCACCTATAGGACCCTTTAGACGAATTAGATGTCTCATAACTCCCAAGTATAAATAATAAAATATAGTACTTGGGCCCATGAGTGCTTAAAAGAAACTCATTTCATGTACTTCACTTTTCCCAACTGATCAAAACCTCTAACTGTCTTCCCATTTGACATTTGGAATGCTCAAAATCCTTCCCTTCCAGACGAGGGTTGAACTAGTTTGGCTGCAACCTTTAAAAAATTACAAAAATGTATCAGCGACAGCAACAAGTAATCAGATTTGATAACCATAAAACATTAGGAATTCTCTTATTACCTCAAAACTAGACGTTTTGTTGCTAAGTTTTTTCATTTCGTTCAGCAGACCATGCCTTCCTCAACTAGTTTTTGTATTCTTCGGTGTCTGTATCTTCTTTAGAAAGTTCCAACTTTCTTTCATCGACATTTCTCTTAATATCAACGTTGCCAGCCTTGTTCACCAGTTCTTATAAATCAGCTCCAAACTATGGCGGGTCAAACCAAGAAACTTTAAGGTCGAACAGGTCGGTTGGATTCACCAGGAGCACACTGATATTTTCCAAAATGTTAGTTCCATATTAAAAAATAGTGTCAAATATAACATAATGGCGAAAGTATGCGATAACTATACGCGTTCATACTTCAATAAGTGCAACGACGTTAGTGAATGCCTTAAACATACATGTTGATGCTTTATTATGTCCAACAATGCACTTGTCATAATCACCGACGCCTTAATATGTCCAACGATGTTATTCTGTAAATCTACTGATAGACTTAACTAAATATTGGGAAAAAAACTAAGTTACCATGAACGAAATTTATAGAACTGTACATTGACACAATAATTACATGTAAAATTTGGACACAGATAACTTCAGGTTAACCCATACTTGCATATAAAAAACTAGTTGTTTTGACCCGTTACCGAACCCTCCCGACCGACACATTTATGCACCAACGTAATCCATGAAAGCAATCCATGTAACACAGACATAGAATAAATGACGCTCTACCTAAAGTGAAAATTTGCTGTCTAAACTATAGTCCCCTAAAAATAATGCAACTCTTTAAGTTATAGAACTACACGAACCTGTTGAGCAAGAATGTAAAAATTAGTTAAGAAAACACAGAAAAAACAACCCCTTTATATTTGGTTGAGCAAGAATGGCAAAGTTAGCTAAGAAAGGCCGAGCCCTGTTGGCCAGATTGGTTTGCATCAATCAACCCTGTACTTTGAATCCACCAATCTGGCCCCAACCATACATCAGACTCGCATCAATCAAGCCTGTATTTGAATCCATAATCAAATCTTTAGAGAAATTCTGGTCTACATCCTCCTTACTAATACTTTGCTATATTGGATATTATACCTTTGAAATACCTTCACGTTGATTTCTACCTTATACGATTCCATAACCTCTTGGATTGCATAGACGTACATCTGTTCCTGTTTCCTACATAAGGCACAAGGGAAGTTTCAAACTTAATTACCAAAATGTCCATATTGCATATTGGCACCAGATGCTATACGCAGCACTTAGACCATTAAGTTAATAACAAATATATGCCCTAAAATCATAGAAACAAATGCCCTAAAATCACACAAACAGATACCTTTAGGCAAACACATGCCTTTAGACAAAACAAATGCCCTTAAATCATACAAACTGATGTCGTTAAACAAACATATAATAGATGCCGTTAAACAAACATATACTCTTAAGCAAACAAATTCCCTTAAATCATACAAGAAAATGCCTTTAAAAAAGTGAATGTCTATCGTTATGTGTAATTGCGTGTATTATGTAAATATGACAGGTCTAAAGAGACGCTGACAAGCAACATGATACCAACCTCTAAGATGAGAAGTATGAAAGTTAACTTGAGGGAGATGATTTTTTTGTCCGATGGTATGCTCTAGTATATCTTTTTACTCCTAGAGGTGAAATAGGAGACCTACTCCTGATACAAAAAAAACATGCATCAGCAGACTATCACTTGGTGGATAGATGCACGTATATTTTAGAATCACATACATATACTTGAATTATATGCATACATAAAGTGATGCCTTCTCTTCGGAGGAGGAGGAGGAGGAAAAGAGTAATCAAGACTATGGAAATGTGATCTAGATCGGCGAGGTGGATACCGGGGCGACGTGGCAGTGGAGAGTAACGATGAAGACCTGATCGCATGTTGCGCTCACTATATCTGCTATCGCTTCACATAATCCATATGCAAACAACAGTCAACATCAAACCAAATTCACAATCATAAGATACCGCGTGTAAAAAACAATAAGAGAGCTTGAATGTTGATTTTTAATATTACCTCCTCTATTATTTACATATCAGATGGTTTATTTCCATTGTCCTATACAAAAAAAACAATCATATCTGGATCCTAATGCCTTAAAACATTTTTAAACTGATGATCTAATAACTTCTAAAACAGGTGTCCCCTTTCATGATACCTTGATACATTAAAACATTTTTAAGATGATGCCCTCAAACCGCTTTGAATTTATACCCTAAAATGGTTTTAAACTGATGCCCAAGGTATGTCCAACGACGATGCACTAAAAATACAAACGGTGCACTAAATATACAAACTGGTTCATTATGTCTAAAGATACACTAATCTCACTCATTGATTCCTTAATATGTCATGATTCAACAATAATAAAACTTATGATATAACTTACCAATTCAATAATAATACTAGCATACACTCAAACTAACAGCTATAAGCTATTTGTTAATTAAATTAAATTATAGATTTAAATAAGAAAAATCACTCTTCAAGAGAAAGGCGAACCAGTACTCTTCACTTCTCAAAGACCGCTACAAAAATCAATCAAATTTATTTAAAATATAACTAATCAGTTCATTAGTAATATAGTTAATGTGCCCTGTAATTCAAATATAGAACCTGCATATCCGCCTTTCAAAAAAAATAGAACCTGCATATCCACCTATTTGTTCGGATCAGGATACGAACTGGAGCGCTCAACCGGATCGGTGCAGATAAGATGCTTCGATTACAGTTCTTTGTGGTGGTGACGCTGGCGTTCATGATTTGTCTAGTGACTATGACGGAGGTGCGTTGTTATCAGTGGTGGTTGCGGCTGCCATTGGTGACGTAGACGACGGTTGTGATGACGGTCAGTTTTTTGTCAGTGTGTTTAGGTGAAAGTTATGGAGTGTTTCGATGGAGGTGGTGCGCGGTGGTTATAATGGTGGTGGTGGTGCTGGTGCTGGTGGTGGTGGTGTCTTAAAATAAAAGTGATGGGTCGTTCCTTACAGATGAGAATGAAGCGTATGTGTTTGTGTGTGAGAGAACGAGTGGTGTACAGTTCGTCCCCTTATATTTTTAGCAATTTCATTTTCTACCCTAAAGTTTGAGATATTTTTAAAACCCACCATTTAGTTTGTTTTCTAGGTTTTCTACGAATAAGATGTTTTCTCTAGAACCCATCCCTATATATATATATATATATATATATATATATATATATATATATATATATACTTTTACCTATCCAGAATTTACTAATTTTGAACATACGAAAAGTTTGTTATTATCAGAGGGTCTTACCCTAACCCATTTGTTTAGCCCTCCTCCATATATTTTATTTAATATATAATATAAGTCTCATGTTCGTTTGAAGGTCCAACTATACTCCTAAGTACCCTAAACATCTTAAAACATTAATTTAAACCCGACTGATTTCAAAACTACTTTGACCTCCGACCGTTGTAACCTGTTTTTGACCCACTTTCCGACCTCTAATTTAGTTCTCGTTTCTTGAATTTGAAACCAACTCAATTAACTTTCCAGGGGTACCAAGATCGCAATTTAAAAGTTTGTAAAACTCCAGATATGATCAAAGCAATGACCCAAAAATTCTGCCCAGTTTTTAATTACGAATTTAATATGATTAACCTAATTAATCATACATAAACCCTAATTAAAACATAAAAATAATTTCCAATTATAAAAACTAATTAATTACATCACTAATTACAGAGCATTAACAAACCCTAATAAAAATTTATGAATTCCTAAACCCTAATCCATCATACTAGGTTACAAATACGTAAAATAAACGTTAATTGAACAGAGTAAGTGTTTACCTTAAACCCTAATTGAATAACTGGGTTTTCTTGATCCACCATTGTTAATCACGACTGATACTAAGTTTAGGAGAAGGAAAAATCTTTTTTGGGCTAAAGAGATTAGTATGGGTAATTAAAACTAACCAGGAAGCCTAATAGTACTCAAACTGGGCTCCCCTTTCCTTCCTTAGGCAAAATTCGGCCAAAACCAACTCCAGCACCCTATGGCCGACTTTTTTAATTATATTACTGTAAATTAACTATTAATTATTATTACCTTAAATTCCCTTAATTTATTTCAGCTCCTAAAGCCTCCAAAACCTCAAAACCGCAAAACTAGTCAAATTTACGCGTATACCGTAAAAGACGTAAAATATACAGTTTTATAAAAACTCTTGAAATATGAAATAAACTAATTAACTAAGTCCTAAATGACTTAAAACCATCCGAAAAATACTGCTGTGACTAATTACCTCATCCGAGACCTCTAAATGCTAAACCTTAAATCATAAAAATACGATTTTCTATAATACATATACGTATACGTAAAACCATGAAATAACATCATCTCGTTTCATAGTCACTACCTTGTGAGCTCATGAACATGAGATAACCGTTCCTCGATTTACTTATGAGTACCATATACCCATAAACGATATCCAAAACTCACTCCAAACACACAAAATAAACACATAAGCACATAAAAGCACATATTTGCACAAAACACCCTAAAATATAGTCTAAGTGACGAACCCCAAAACCATGGTTGTCACAGAACCCTAATCCCCAAATACCCGTAACTACTATGAATTGGGCCGTGAATACATCCAGATCCATGATTCCCCATCTCTTAAACACACCCTCACCTCCAAACCGGTCCCCCCCCTTCACCACATGTGACGAACCAGGCATCCCCTACCCCACTTCTCACCTTCAAACAAAATGACCACAGAGGAATCAACGAACCATAGAGGTTCCTTTCTACCCAATGGCTTTCCAACGCTCAAGATCATCTCAAGGACAACTCATATCACAAGGGATGGTAGAATCACAGATGGACAAAGTTTGAAATTCAAAAGTATGTAAATCTACAAAGGAATCAAAGGGCTTTTCTGGAAAATCACCAATTAGGGTTTAGGTCTTCTTCTATCAGCTTCTAGAATTGTAAGCCCTATTATATAAAGGGTGTTAGGCATTTTTTGTTTTTCTTGTTCTTGGTTTTTCCATTTGGTCACAACTTGTAAAGCCCCTTTTGATGAATGAAAAAAGTTGGTGTTGTTTGTTGACAAGAAATCCAAGTTCCAGTAACCATTATTAGATTGTTTGTGTTCACTTCTTTTAAATCCGTGTTTTAAAACTTTGTTTCAAGAATACTCAGTTTTTGTTTTTTTACAAGTTTCATGTAGTGTTTAAGGAATTTGGGACTCTTGCCTTATGAGTTGATCATATATGCCTGAAATTCCTTTGGAAAATCAAGCATAAGTGAAGGTCATAAAGTTTGGTTCCTTTGGTTTGACATTTGGAATTATTGGTTCTTGTGTAAGGAAGTAAAAGATCTTGGCTTTCTTGTTCTTTGTACTAACTGTTCTTAAGTCTTTGGCACAATCTTGTCACTCAAGTTTGTTCAAGAGATTCGAGTACTTATTTTTTGTTTTGTGGTGGTGTGTTTTCAACAGGAATCGCAAGAGAAAGACCATAACACCTAGACTGCTGTAGTCTAGGTGTTGGACTGTTGTAGTCCACCCTCACTCTTCTCACTTGCCATATCTCTCTCAATTACCTCATTTATCATTTTCAAGCACAAGACTTGATGGTTCTATGGGCTGAGCAAGCCCATAGTTGGTACCTCCTTCTTTTAACTTTCTACTTAATTGATGAAATGTATGATTTATTTGTTTAGCTGCCTTTCTTGATTGTTCACTTGCTTAATATATGTTGATGTTCAGTTTTATCAGATCTAGAAAGGTTTTGAAATAAATTTAAGTTGATTTGCATGATTGTTCTTTGATAAAATTTTATATTTTAAAGTTTAAGGGCTGTTTGGAATTGCTGTTAGCATCCCTAGGTGTTATTAGTGGTATGCTAAAATAGGCCTAGACACTCTTAAGAAGTCCTTATTTGGCTGTTTTGAGCTTTTGTTTGAGTTGTGTTTGATTATTATGAAAAAAGTGAGGTTTAATACAAAGTCTTGGCTAGTAACTACACCTTCATGAATCAGATCTAGGGAGCTCCAATCTTGAAAATTAAGTTGTTAAACCTGTTTATTAGATAGATCTTGTGATAATATCAGGTTTTATTCCATGGTTTGTTAGGGTTGTTTACTTTATAACCAAGATTTGTATGCTCTAATCTGACCTACTTACAAAACATATCAGCAATATCCTTTCTTCTATGGTCAAACATATCAATAGAATCTAGATGTTTCACATCCATGTTTTACTTAAGTAGTTATTCGGGTATATTAGGTGTGCATTGGCTGTGATTACATTTTGGTGGATTTTTGGTGGATAAGAAGTGCATGAAACACTCTCTGACCCAACAGACCCCCTTTTTCTTGCATAACTATGGACCTTTGAGTGATTTTGTGCAATCTGGTGTGGTAATTCTTGTAGATTTTGCCTGTTTATGACTCCCTACAACTCCATGGTTGTAGGGGTGCCTTGATTGCCCAAAATCATCCAGCAAAACAAGCTCAAAAGAGCTTATTTCACTTTCTGTGACAAGTAGTGGGAACCCCTGTTCCCACTGACAAGCATTTTCTAGCCACTGCTAGCACTAAAAACAAAAATGGTCCACAAGTCACTTTCATAAGTTACTGATGTTGTCTTATTAGGGTTTTAATCACTTTTAGACTTAATTTTCATTTTTCTCTGATAAAACGTATTAAGTTAGGATTTTTAGAAAAGTTTTTATATTTTTGTCATTAGTCAATTAATTTTTAGGATTATTTTATTATTTTCATAATTTTAAGTCATTTAAAAATAGTAAATCAGTTTTGAAAAGTCTAGAAAAATACTTTTTAATTAAAATACAATATAAGTAAGATTCTCATTTGATAAAATTATATTTTTGGTTTATTTTTGATTTTATCTAATTTTAAGGCTTTAAATAGCCTTTAAAATTGAATATTAAATTGGAAATAAATTTTAAAGTATTTTTGTTAAATTTTTATTCTTATTTAGAATATTTTGGATTTGTTTTTTATTTTTAATTAATTTTTAGTTTAAAATTTTTAATTTTGTCACGTTTTACGTTTTTATTCGTCTTAGTTTAAATTAATCGTAACCGTCATTTTTTTATTTCCTTTTTCTCTCATCAATATTAATCTAAAATTTTACAACTTTAACACACACATTAATCCTCCTCGTGAACGAACTCACAATTTGGGTCATAAATGTTTTACGTTTTCCTAAACGTACACTTAATACTTACCGCTTTTACGTTGTTTTTCCTAAAACACGTATTCATACTACTATCACCTCTCAAGTGCAAAGAGAAGAACACTTTCATCACTATGAAGTGTTGGGTTCATAACATGATGAAGATCTCTCCTTCGAGATCAAGTCATGATTATAGTCTTCCTACTATGTATATGTAGAAGATCCAAGTTGTGGGTACACTTGGATGTGTTGTAAGGGTAGTATATCTAAGTGATGGGTATCCTTGGATTAGGTGTTAGGAACCAAGTTATGTATATGCTTGGATATAGTGTTAGAGTCTTAGATCTAAGTGGTGTGTACTTAGATCTAAATGGTTTATGTGTTTAGGCCATAAAACACAAGGTTTCTTATGATGGGCCATAAAACATAACTAGTGTGAAGATTGGTGTAGATTGGACCTACCTAAGATTAGGACTCAACATATAGCCTTGTGTCAGAAAATGGTGAAGTAGGCGATGTTTTGTAGATTGGTCCTACCTAAGATTAGGACCCGACATCTAGCTTAGTGTCGGAAATGTGTAAGCGACGTGTATGGTTTTCTCCGCCTTGAAAGGATTCTTGTTGACTAGTGAAGTAACTCTCGAGTTGGGTACTCGAGGAGTGGAGTAGGGCGAAGAGGAGCTTCGTGACCGAACCACTATAAGTCATCGTATCAGTACTTTCCTTTACATTTATGTTTTTACTCTTATTGATGCATTTATATGTTGTTGTGTGTTGTGTGCATCTCATAATATAAACATCTAAGTTGCAGAAAAGTTAAGGCTTAGTACGTGTTTGCTTCATGTTTAGATTATGGTCAAGTGTACATCACTTAGTCTAAAGATCTTAGTTGCGGAAAAGCTTATGCTTAGTACGTGTGTGCTTAGTGTTTAGACTATTGCTTGATGTAATCTTGATTTGATGTGTTTGTGTGTTTGTGTGTTTTCTTACTTGTAGTATTTATCTTTCAATCAAACACATCTCATATCTAGTCAAGCTTGATCGAGAATTTTATACCAAGGATTGTTTAAGTTTAAACATTCAATAAATGGTTTCGTCCACTGTGAATTAAGCCGAAATGTTTTCGTAACACCCCACTTGGATAAGTGGACCGTCACGTGTATTTATGGCGTGTCATCAAAGCATAAGGTCAATGTCCTAAAACATTAACTGACCATAAAGGAAATACCGGAATCAAACATCCGCAATCCAAACATAAGCCCATAACATGAAAAGTAAAATACTGAAGGAAATGACTAAACAATGTCCAAATAAGCAGAATAATGTAAGTATATGAAGTAAGAAGTCTTCCATCCAAATGCACATGCTCTCATAATCCTAAGAGCGTCATGGTGTACCTGCCGTTAGAACATGAAAGGGAACTACGGCTGAGCATAACGCTCAGTGAACTGATATAAAGCATGATAAGGAATTACTGAAAAGAAACAGATGATGAAATACTGGAGCTGTAAAACTGATAAGTAAAGTTGCAGCGGAAATCTGTGTATAATATGTAAAGTCTGATTTATAAATAATAAAGCTGAACTGTTATCTGTTAAATCTGAAAACATGCATTTACTGTATTTTAATGGCCAGAGCTTATATAGGTCACGTGTTGTCACAACCGTGCATGAATAACTGGAGGGGTGACCTTGTCATGCTGTAGATGAGTGACCTCTAAATAACTATAGAGGGGTGACCTCTAAATATTGTGATGGGTGGGGGGATCAGCTCCAATGTGAAGGATGTAGAGCACACACCACATTCACCCTGATAACTTGTAAACTGATAAGCCTAGGATGCATCCATACGCCCCACTAAACATACTTATAAAAAATGGCCAAACTAAACATGAGTGGGACGATGCAGGATATCACTCTCCTGCATGTGAGTCACGACACCGGTGCCTCTAGTGCAGTGGTTACGGTACCTCCGTAACTAGTACATAAACTGGTCGTGCTTGTATATAATGCTCAGGCAACTTATTTCGTTTTTAACATGATTTCTGATAAGCTTAAACATATACGGGAAAAAACATTTGGCTGCAGACGGGGGATCCTAATCATGCATAGAAAGGAAGTCCTTACTGAAAGGACGGAAACTCCGTACCTCGTTTCCAGTAATGAGATAAGCATGAAAGCTGAAAGATCTACTCAGACTTCACGGTTACTACATAAATAACGGACGCGTAATAAGTTGTCTGATTACTGTTTACTGTTTCTGATTCCTATCTATTCATATTTTAATTTATTTTATTCATGATATACTACATGTGTATAAACTGATAAATCTGAGTGTTCTAATATTTCTGATCAACGTATTTTCGTTCTACTATTAATTACCGTATAAAGCGCGTTCTGACGTTTATACTAATTCTATATTTGGTAACTTTCTAAAAATAGAAAGTTTCCTAATTAAGAAAGTTCCCAAAATAACTTAATTTATTTAATAAAATTATACCCTTTTAAATATTTATAAAACTAGTGTAGTATGAATAAATTAATTTACTACATAATTCATTTAATACATTTATTTATAAAAGTGAATTAGATAAGGTATAATTAAGTCGTCGTTTTTATCATTTTAATTATAGTCCCGAGCCTACCGAGATACCCCCTCTCGGTCGCATTAAAATAATTCAACATATATATTGAATCTGCCTACTAGAATTAGCGACAGAAAAACCTGTCACTAAAACTGTCGCTAAAAGCTGTCCTTTTAAAACTGCATATATATAACAATTCTGCGACAGAAATAGTTGTCGCAAAACTGTCGCTAATCTATTATTTAAATCCCTTATTTTTCTGCCCAAATCTTCCCACTGATGACCCAAGGTATTCCCACTGCTATCATAATTATTTTTTTTCACTGACTATAAGCCCAAACGCACGCTTATTTTCTAAAACAGTCCGAAGGTTTGTTTTTGACTAACTTGGGTCGAATTTAGCCTAGGCCGCCCCTGTGTGGGTCACAGCTGGGCAGAAAGAAAGGCTTACCAATACCCGAGCCTTGCAATAAAACAAACCCGGTTGGGTTTCAATCTCTCGGTCGGCCAAACAGCACCCACGAGGCCTTTTCTTGGTCTCAGTTTCGTACCCAAAACAAAACTCATCCCCCTATATTGCCATGTTGCTGCTGTGCGAGTTTGGCACGAAAGATCAATCACCGAGAGTCTTAAGACTCTCGGCTGTGATACCACAACCCACCGAATGGATAAAACTTAAAGAAAAGGGGCAAGGACGATTACCATTACGAGGTTAGATGGTGAAGACGAGTATGGAATGGTGGTAGCAAACAATCGCAGCTTTCTTCTTCTTCTTTTTTAACCCCGGCGGCCAACCCTAGTTCTCTCCCTTCTTTTTTTTCCTCGACTGTTTATGGGAGAAGGGGAATAACCCCCGTTTATTTCCTTTGTATGAAAATGGGCTTGGCCCAACTTTTCCTTTTCTTTTTGAATTTGAACCAAACCAGCCCTTTTTGCCTTTTTACTATTCTTTTTTTTTTGACAATCTATAGCCGGCCCATTTAAATTTAGTATACCTATCATTTTTTTATATCTTATTCGAACGCTCTCGTTAATTTTCGCGCTTTAATTCTGTCTGTTACTTAATACATATATAGTTTATTAATAATAATTAAACTGCGTATTTAATCTTCCGATTTATAATACGGGTTTTACAATTCTTCCCCTCTAAAAAGAATAATTCGTTCCCGAATTAAGAATACGACTATACTGGGTTTACAGTTCTTCCCCTCTAAAAAGGAGAAATTCGTCCTCGAATTAAAAGTAATTTAAGCTGATGAGATTCAAATAAGCTAAAACACGCATAGACTGAAAGGGCGTGAAAGCTGAAAGACATATAAGCTGAAAGGCCATTCGTCCTTGATTTAGAACATACTGCTGCTTAAAGGGTATAACATGACATGACTGACGTGAACATGGAACGTGACGTATCTGGAAGAACTTAACTGAATTATTGAAGGAAAAAAGGTGAGAGGTCCGGATGGACTCCTTCGTTCCGACTGGCTTCCTGCTCGAAACGATTCCTTCGAAGGTCTAAGCACAATGAAAATCTTGGTCCTGCTGACCCTGTCCTGATGAATGGTGAAATAATTTCTGGTTCCATACTTAAGAAGGATTTTCTGAATCTGATAGAATTAAATAGCTTTCAGTATGCAGGGTACATGAAATGGTACGTACAACTATCCTGAAAAGATAACCTTCATATCTCTGAGCAAGCTGCTGAAACATATAGGGACGAACTATGGGAACAATTGTGAACGTCCTATGTGAGCAATTGTGAACGTGGTTCTCGATCATGAGAGGAACGTTGTGCATGAAATATGTCATGAATGTGACACGTGAAGCATATTGTGGACGTAATACTATGACATATCATGAAAGTGTGCTGACTGAGTAAGGAATGCCAAACGATACGGCCTGAGACTTTAAACGTATGTCTGGTTATGGAGAAGCTATGCTAAACTTGCGTCTGGTTTTCTCAAAGTTTCTGTAGCCAAATCTGGTACAAGAAATGGAACGTATCCACGGAGATGGAACACGAATCTGAATGTGAACAATGTCATGAATGCGAATAGTGAATTTAAATCATGAGATATCATAAAAATAAACTAAAACAACCTCATACTGTGCATGAGACGTAAACGTGAAAGTGACAATAACCGTGAACGTAAAGTGAACGTAAACATACACGTGATTGTGAACATGAATTCTGTCTGATATGATGGTCGATGGAATACTTTGAATTCGTACAATTTACTGCTAAATTTTCTGCAGGTCCGCTACTGCGTAATCCTTTCGGATGAGAGAAAACGTGCAGACTGATTACCTGGTTGACGATGACTTAGATAGTATACTTTTTCTGAGTCTGTGGTAACTGATAAAAAATTTCGTGGAATTTCGTCTCATTTCTGCTCAGAAATTTCTAAGGATTGTAGTAACTCACTGACATGACGACGTTTTATCTTGAGCCTATGGTATGTCAGGCATCTAGGTATGAACATAGCTGCATCAATGTGTGATACTGCTTCTACCAAAATTATGCCTGGGATTATGGAACATCCTGGTAGAAATCTGGTTGAATAGTCATGGAAGAATTTTTAGTGAGAACTATCAGCAATTTCTGCGGTAGCAGTCAATTGAGTTCTAGAAAATTTTGTACTACGTTCACAGGCGTCGGTCGGGACCATCAGGTGATGGCCTTCACCTTCGCAGGATTGTCTGAAATTTCTCTCTGCTGAATTAGGGTGACTCAGAAAGGCTACTATGTTCATCTGAGATATACATCTGTAAAGCTGCTCATATAATTTCTCCTATCTGAAAATTTGCATGTCCGTGAGAAGACGATCTTACGTTCTTCTTTAGGATTTAGTAGATCGGAATGTGATCAATGAATATACTGACGATTTGTCTGAGAATTCATGGGAAAAGTTTTATTCATAATTTCGTAATATAGCTGAAGCATTTGGGAGTTCAGAATCATAAGCTAAAATTTTAGAGAGACCATAACGTGTGCAAAAGTAGTCTTGGAAACATGATGTTCTTTCTCCCACCACTGATGGTGTCATGATTGTGAGTTGTTCTGGAAAAATGTTTAAGACATCATAGGAGATCAGATAAACCTCTATACGTGGAATGAACATCGATTAAGAATAGTGATCTTGTAAACTTTTTGGTGGTCGATACGTGATCTCATGTTACCGGCCTTCTTTCTGATAGACATAACACGGTGCACCTTCTGGTGGTACGCTAGGGCGAATAAAGCCTCGTGCCGGTAATTCTTGTAGCAAATGATGCAACCCTTTTAACTTAGATGCAACTCTAGAATAAAGAGTTTTGGAAACAGGCACTATTCTTGAGACAAGTTCGATGTTAACTTATGTCTCGTAGTTAGGAAGGAATTTCTGGAATGACATCTGGAAATTTTAGTATATTCGAGGAATTTTAGGAGTCAATTTATAACTGGTAGCTAAAAGTCTTCGTAGCTATGTACTAATAAGTCACGCGCTTGTAAGTCAGAAATAATTTGTACTGATTTTTCTGACAGAAAGCATAATGAATATATCTGGGATTTAGTAAGACGGATCTCGTCGTTAACTGAAAATAAGGCTTTATTAAATACGGTGATACTGTTGAGTCCTTTCTGGCTGAGAGGTAGGGGACTACCTGATTTAGGATAAAGCTGACATAGGAATACGTGAAGTAAACTTGACGACTTTTCACTGTATGTGTTCGTCTGTAACCTCACAGAGTGAATACTGCGTGTTTAACCTGAATCATACTCTAGTTGTGGTGACTAAAATTTTCGAATGATCTGGTTCATGCGTGGCATAATAGAACGGGTATACCCCTTTCTGAAAGGTACCCTGAATTACTAAGGGTCTCTCTTGGAAACATATTGGAGTTAGGAGTTCTGACTCATACTCTGAGAAGATATTCGTATGACGTGTATCACGACTGGTGTCCTAGTGTCTTCTGAAACAATACTTGAGAACTGTTTCTTGACTGTTGTCTAGACATGTATTTTAATGGATGAACCTGGACAAGGCGGAAAATTTTTGGTAGCTGCTAGGATTGGCGGACCGGTTAGACTACTGACCTCTGTATTTCTGGTCATGTCCGTTCCGGAGCTCCAATGTTTACTGACTGATTAAATATTAGCTCGATGGTTGTCACTACTGCTTTGTATGTCAATTTATTTCGGTCATTATCATGACCGTGATTCATGCAACTATTCTGTTGAGTGGCCGGCTGGGTTCCGGTTCCCACTCTTCTGAATGAAAGGTTAGTTGAGTGAAGTGTGACATCAAGCTGAGAAGGTAAAAGCATGGAATGTAATGGTAGTGTCTGATGGTTGAAATTTATTCTTGTCAGAAATTTCAAATTTATAGTTTTCGTCCTTGTTCTATTGAGTCTTCATAGTATAAACAACATCTGCATCTTGAGAAATCTCCAAAGTATCAGCAGCATCAGTATTTGTGAGGTCTTCAAAGTGTTTGCAGCATCGGTATCTGGTAAAATCTTCAACTCACGAGCAGCATCAGCACCTGGTAGATTATCGACAAGTGGAAACGCCTGAGATGATTGAGGGTCGATTAGCAATCTTTATGGTGTAGGGTATCTGGAGTACACCTGAATTAATGTACATGAAGTACAAAACGAATACTGCACATGGAGCATATCTGAGACACTGTACGTGGAGTACATATGGAATACTGGACATGACACTGGTGGAAATTTTTATAGGATGATCGATACTGGTGTCAATTGTCTGGCATGATCAAAGAAATCAATTGATTTAAATGGTAGTAAACTGTACTGAAATGAGTAACATGATAACCTGGTAATTCCTGCGTAGACTTAATGTTGGGTGTATAGGGCTCAAGAGTATGATTAAACGGAGTTTCAACAATGGTCAGCATAAAGACATGACCGATGAAGACCACACATGATTTATCATGAAACGGGATTTTACTGAAATCCTTTTGTGTCTTAGTATGAAAACATTATCACTTTGCTGAAAATAAAACCCTCGTAAGGAGACATGAAACCAAATCAGCGTGAAAACGACATCAACTTGAGATTGTGTAAACTGGATTGTTACAAAGAACATAAGAGTATGATCAACTGAGATTAAACAACAACTGGTGTGGATGGCTATAGTTCAATCCACAGAATTCAAAGAAGATAACATGTGACTAAGTATGGGCGATTCTGGTTCGATCCATATTTGTCAAAATTTCATGTGAACTGTCATGTATAGAAATTTACCATCTGGGACTAAATATGGATAGTCCAATCCATACTTGTCAAAATGTCTAAAATGTCATGATATGACAAAGGTGAACAACTATGGATCGGTTCACAAAACAACATTCGACTGTAAAGCATGAAAATTTGATCTGAACATTGGTGAATGTATATGGGCTAGTTCACCAAGTAATATTCGACTGAAAACATGAATCTGACCTGAGTAAGGATAAACTCCTATGGGTCGGTTTACCAATACAAAATCTGAACGGCAAGGGTGAACGCCTATGGGTCGGTTCACCAAAACAAAATTCGCAGAAAAGCACATGCGACTAAATATGGCCAGTCCTGTACCAACCTTTTACTTAGTCAAAATTTTAAGAAAAACTAAACGATACATGAAGAAAACTGACTGATAAATGCATGAGAAACATAAAAGATAACAACGCCAAAATCTGGGAATTTCCTAGTGACTACCCACTAGTCACAGGTCAAGTTTTAGAGCCTACAGGTCGAACCTTGCTCTCTGATACCATAATTGTAACACCCCACTTGGATAAGTGGACCGTTACGTGTATTTATGGCGTGTCATCAAAGCATAAGGTCAATGTCCTAAAACATTAACTGACCATAAAGGAAATACCGGAATCAAACATCGGCGATCCAAACATAAGCCCAAAACATGAAAAGTAAAATACTGAAGGAAAGGACTAAACAATGTCCAAATAAGCAGAATAATGTAAGTACATGAAGTAAGAAGTCTGGATAGCTTCCATCCAAATGCACATGATCTCATAATCCGAAGAGCGTCCTGGTGTACCTGCCGTTAGAACATGAAAGGGAACTACGGCTGAGCATAACGCTCAGTGAACGGATATAAAGCATGATAAGGAATTACTAAAATGAAATAGATGATGAAATACTAGAGCTGTAAAACTGATAAGTAAAGTTGCAGCGGAAATCTGTGTATAATCTATAAAGTCTGATTTATAAATAATAAAGCTGAACTGTTATCTGTTAAATCTGAAAACATGCATTTACTGTATTTTAATTGCTAGAGCTTATATAGGTCACGTGCTGTCACAACCGTGCATGAATAACTGGAGGGGTGACCTTCTCATGCTGTAGAGGGGTGACCTCTAAATAACTGTAAAGGGGTGACCTCTAAATACTGTGCTGGGTGGAGGGATCAGCTCCAATGTGAAGGATGTAGAGCACACATCACATTCACCCTGATAACTTGTAAACTGATAAGCCTAGTATGCATCCATACGCCCCACTAAACATACTTATAAAAAATGGCCAAACTGAACATGAGTGGGACGATGCAGGATATCACTCTCCTGCATGTGAGTCACGACACCGGTGCCTCTAGTGTCGTGGTTACGGTACCTCCGTAACTAGTACATAAACTGGTCGTGCTTGTATATAATGCTCAGGCAACTTATTTCGTTTTTAACATGATTTCTGATAAGCTTAAACACATACGGGGAAAAACATTTGGCTGCAGACGCGGAATCCTAATCATGCATAGAAAGGAAGTCCTTACTGAAAGGACGGAAACTCCGTACCTCGTGTCCAGTAATGAAATAAGCATGAAAGCTGAAAGATCTACTCCGACTTCACGGTTACTACATAAATAACGGACGCGTGATAAGTTGTCTGATTACTGTTTACTGTTTCTGATTCCTATCTGTTCATATTTTAATTTATTTAATTCATGATATACTACATGTGTATAAACTGATAAATCTGAGTGTTCTAATATTTCTGATCAACGTATTTTCGTTCTACTATTAATTACCGTATAAAACGCGTTCTGACGTTTATACTAATTCTATACTCCCTCTGTCCCATATTAAGTGTCCACTATGGAATATTCTAAGTCTTAGTTACTAAACTTTGACCATAAATATTTGTATTTTTGTTATATAATACTTGATGAAATTTATATTAATGAAAATATTTTTGAAAACCGAATCTATTCATATGACTTTCGTCAAATAGTATATAACACAAATACCAATATTTATGGTCAAAGTTTAGTAATAAAGACTTTGAATATTCAATAGTGGACACTTAATATGGGACGGAGGGAGTATTTGATAACTTGCTAAAAATAGAAAGTTTCCTAATTAAGAAAGTTTTCAAAATAATTTAATTCATTTAATAAAAATATACCCTTTTAAATATTTATAAAACTAGTGTAGTATGAATAAATTAATTTACTACATAATTCATTTAATACATTTATTTATAAAAGTGAATTAGATAAGGTATAATTAAGTCATCGTTTTTATCAATTTAATTATAGTCCCGAGCCTACCGAGATACCCCCTCTCGGTCGCACTAAAACAATTCAACATATATATTAAATCTGCCTACTAGAATTAGCGACAGAAAACCTGTCACTAAAACTGTCGCTAAAAGCTGCCCCTTTTAAAACTGCATATATATATAACAATTCTGCGACAGAAATAGTTGTCGCAAAACTGTCGCTAATCTATTATTTAAATCCATTATTTTTCTGCCCAAATCTTCCCACTGATGACCCAAGGTATTCCCACTGCTATCATAATTAATTTTTTTTTTCACTGACTATAAGCCCAAACGCACCCTTATTTTCTAAAACAGTCCGAAGGTTTGTTTTTGACTGACTTGGGTCGAATTCAGCCTAGGCCGCCCCTGTATGGGTCACGACTGGGCAGAAAGAAAGGCTTACCAAGACCCGAGCCTTGCAATAAAACAAACCCGGTTGGGTTTCAATCTCTCGGTCGGCCAAACAGCACCCACGAGGCCTTTTCTTGGTCTCGGTTTCGTACCCAAAACAAAACTCAGCCCCCTATATTGCCATGTTGCTTATGTGCGAGTTTCGCACGAAGGATCAATCACCGAGAGTCTTAAGACTCTCGGCTGTGATACCACAACCCACCGAATGGATAAAACTAAAAGAAAAGGGGCAAGGACGATTACCATTACGAGGTTAGATGGTGAAGACGAGTATGGAATGGTGGTAGCAAACAATCGCAGCTTTCTTCTTTTTTTTTTTTTTTAACCCCGGCGGCCAACCCTAGTTCTCTCCCTTCTTATTTTTTTATATATTTTTTTTGCTCGACTGATTATGGGAGAAGGGGAATAACCCCCGTTTATTTCCTTTGTATGAAAATAGGCTTGGCCCAACTTTTTCTTTTCTTTTTGAAGTTGAACCAAACCGGCCCTTTTTGCCTTTTTACTATTCTTTTTTTTTGACAATCTATAGCCGGCCCATTTAAATTTAGTATACCTTTCACTTTTTTATATCTTATTCGAACGCTCTCGTTAAATTTCGCGCTTTATTTCTGTCTGTTACTTAATACATATATAGTTTATTAATAATAATTAAACTACGTATTTAATATTCCGATTAAAATACGGGTTTTACAGTTTTGAAAATAAACTAGAAACTATTCAACCCCTCCCCTCCCCCCTTCTAGTTTCTATAGTGTCGTTAGCAATGGTTGACACACCGAAAGCTTCTTTCGCGCGTGGTTGATGGTGTTACTACCATCATCGAATTTCTTTCATATTAAAAAAAGGTTTCAATACCTCATACTAAAAGCAGATAGTATGACATTTTATGACATGAGCCATGACTTTTTAATGTCACAACGAAAACATCAAACACCATACACCCGCTCACTTATATCATATGGTGCCGTAGTTGTCAGCCCATAATGATGGGGATAATGCGAACTTACGGCGCGAGAACTGTACCATGACTCCGTTGTGGGCTCGCTTTATGAGCTTTAAATTTTTTTTTTTATTAAAAATGAGACCATTATAACACCACAATTCTAGTGTTAACCATAATCTTACTTTTTTGATGTTATAAAAGGAGAAGCCGACATGACACCCACTTTTTCCAAAATATCACAAAACCATATCTTATGCTCTAACAAATATATTACCAACAATTCTTTTATGTTGTAGAACATCAATCTAATTTCAGTATATTCAATCATGATTCAAAGAAGTGTACGTTATACATGTTTTAAATCCCGTGAAACATGTACCAATGTATCACGTACCAACTTGCTTTTGAGATCATCAGTCACATGTTTTTCGATTTCTTTCTATTTGACATCTATTATTTGGAGTTGGAAGTAATCCTTAAATACAAGGTTTTGAAACCCGGTTCGACCCGGCCGGTTCAACCGGTTGAACCGGATCCGGTCTGAAAAACGGGTCAAAACTAACCGGTTTCGAAGTTACTTGAGACCCAGTGCGAACCGGTGGGTTTTTGAGAAACCGGTTCGACCCGGGTGAAAAATCCGGGCCGGGTTCCTTTGTTTTTTCTTTTATACTTGTAAAATACACTAGTACACCAACCCTATCTCTTTCTTCATCATCAGCCGCCATGGTTTTTTCTTTGTTTGTTGATGATGCCAACCTAATACCAATTTCAAGATTCAAACAAAAACCCATAATCATCAAATTTAAGATCTGTTAATTCAAGATCTGTTATTAAAAATCAAATTGAAGATTGTAAAAAACCCATAATCAACAACAAAACCCGAACGCAAGATCTGTTAATTCTCAAACGCAAGTTTATGTTTTCTTGAAGACGATTTATCTTTTTTGAAGACGATTTATGTTTTCTTGAAATATCACACTTGTGATTTGGTAAGATTTTTGGATGTTTGAAAATTTGTAATATGGCAGTTTGTATTTTTGTATGATTCAATCGATTCTTTTCTTTTTTCTTAACAATATCTTTCAGTAATCGCTAACCAATTGATCTAGGGGATGGATAGAATGGTATAAAACCATCATAAAAAACCGATTGATCCAGGCAGGGTTGTTTGGATATCTTTATTTATGAACTGTATAAAACCGGGTCGACCCGGCGGTCGAACCGGTTGACCCGCTGACCCGGCGACCCGGATGCTCGACCGGGTCAATCATTGACCCGGTTTTCAAAACATTGCTTAAATATACTATTAACTTATTTTTACAATAACCTTTATTGAATTATTAACCCATTTTTTTCTTTGTAAAGTAAAATCTAAAGTTAAAATTTTTTCAAAAGAATATTTTTTAATAAGAAATAATTTTTATTTATTTATTTTTATTTTTATGTTTTTTTTAATCTACAAATTTCCTTATTTGATAATATTTTTTTAAAAAATTAATGAGAAATTGATGGAGAAAAAAAAGACATAAAATTATATATGTCAAATTTATGAAAAAAAACTTAAAAAAGAGGAGGTACTGAATAAAACTTTATTGGTTAAATTTTAAATAAATTATGGTGTTAAGTGAAAAATATAATTTTTTTTACTTTTTCAATAAATTTTAAAAGTTAACAAATATTAAACAAATTTTTTTTAGAGAAATACTAGATTCACTCAAATTTTACACAAAGAATTTCACACAATGACATGTCAATAATTTGATTGGTGTTTTGTGTTTTCATTTCTCTCTCTTTCTTTTAAATAAACCAATCAAAATCTTGACAACTCATTGTGTGAAAATTTTTTTGTAAACTTTGACTTTTTTTTATACATCACTATAGTAAACTAAAATGTTAAATTAAATTTGGTTTATTTTTTATCTCATACAAACACGAGAGTTATAACTAATATATAAAAATTACTCCATCGATATCATATATCTTTTCCTTATAAAACAAAAAATTTGTCATTTATTAAAACTTAAAAGACTTAAAAAAACTAAAAATGCTATTAATAAAATAGTTGCTTCAACAATATTTTCATCAAAAAATTATAAAAATAAGCATGACAACTTTTGATATCTTTTTAAGCCACAATTTGATTATTTTACGTTGTTCGTATAAAGTATAAAGTATAAACGTACAAAGACACTCTTAACCACAAAATCATAACTATAACTATTTTTTGTGTTTAAATCTTATTTTTTTAATTGAATTTCTATATTCAATAGTTATAATTTTAAGAGAAAATAAACGAGCAACAGGTTGCGACGCTAGTCTTTTTTGTTTGTTTGATTTTTGTATTAAGTACTGTAAAATTATAGTGACTGTCCAAATATATGATGTCTGATTATAGATAAATGTATAAGTGTTTGTCTTAGGTGCTGAATAAAATGTCTGAATTTGAGAAAATTACTATTTTACCATAAAAAGAAGTTACATGAAAATTACAAGTAAGGAGTGGAAGGGTAAATATGTAAAATTATGAAATAAGTCACTGACTTATTATCCTTTAACTGGCTTATTCTGGAAAGACATGTGTTAGTTTTAAGCCCAAAATAAACAGACTGCAACTGACTTAATTTAATCACTTATTTTTCAATTAAGACCTAATAAGTTCTTATCAAACACTACCTAAGCTTATTAAACACAACGTTCGTGTAATTAGAAGTTAAAACATTACTATTTATAACACGTTTTATTTTGATGAGTAGCTCCACCGCATCAGGTGCAAAGAAATCAAATGTATCAAACGCGAAAGAAATAAACAAGTGTTGGTTTTCAATACATGCTTTCTCGCAGGGGCGGAGCTTAGTGTAAACTAGGGAGAGTTATGCCCCCCTAGAGTTTATCATCTTTGCACTTTATACCCTTGATTTAATGTATAATTCATGTTGTAAACCTTAAATTGTTTTAATAAATTATGGTTCGGCCCTGCTAAGTTTTATGACTTACTTTTCGGTCTTTCTAAAAAAATTATTCAAGCTTTGTCACCGTTTTCTCGTATTTAGTCATTTTACATTAAGACAGCTTTTATAACACTCTGACCTGCTATAGAATATAAAAAGTTGACATGTTTGATTAAAAAAAAGTTGAAGTTCTACTTAATAAAGAAGAATTATATTACGTAAATCTTATAAGATGTTAGATTAGAAAAATAAAAATCAAACCAATAATAAAATAATGTCAAATCAATAATTGAAAAAACAAAGAATAAGCCCTAAAAGTCAAATCCGAAACAAAATAAACATTCTGTACAGTTAACCTAAATCCCTTGATTATTCGTAGGCTTTAGAAACAAAAAATCGAAACTTTTTTTTCTTCCAAAACATATAATTTGGAGACGATAATATTACTGCTTTTTATTCCAAACTTTAAGAAATAGCTTTATGTTATGCTCGAGTCATTACGAATAACAATACGACTCGAGCAAAATATAAAATTATTTTTTAACGTTCCGTATATCTAAAAAGAAACAATGTGTGACTAAATGAAGTTAAGTCGTCGAATACCCGAAAGGGAAATATGACGTCTTAGAAGTATATTGTTCTCGGTATATTTATAGCCCAGAGTTGGCTTTGAGTCGTGATGGTGCCATATCTACGTTGTTGCTTCAACGTTGATGGGACACCGCCGAAAAAAGTCTGTGCATGTATCGGTGAAAAACCGGTTAATACCGAACAGATCCGCGTAAAACTGATTCAATCCGGTTAAACAAGATAAAATCTAAACAAAAACCAGTTTCAAATCGGTTTTAAGTCAAACCAGTTTGCAGGGACGGAACCAGAAGACAAAACGAACAGGTGCACTTAAAATAAACTAAACAATGCTACAAACAAAATTTTTACGGACCAGGTGCATTTAGGACAAATCTAACAAAAATCAAAGTTTTTTAACAAATTTAACACTATGCAACAAAAATCCATGAGTGTCCCGTGACCCCGGGACCCACCCTGGTTCCGTCCCTGCCAGTTTGTTAAACCAGTTTAAAAACCGATCTGGTTTTAAAAATAACCGATTCGCCAACCTTTAATCGCCATTATTTTTAAAGAATAAGATTTTTGAGTTGATGGAAAAGTTTCTTATACCTCTACAGAAGGCACACCATTTATATTGTTAACCAAAATTATCTTCATAATTTGTAAATGATAGTATGCTAAGTTTTCTATTCTCTTCGTGAGATGATTCGAACTCGGGTCGAGAGACTTGGTGCATCGGTGGCACGCAAGATAATCCGCTGCACCAAACTGTCGTTCAAAAAAAAGTATGCTAAGCTTCCTTTCAGAGTCATGACAGGTTAACGCGAAAAGTAGAACAATATATAAGCAACTGAATAGCAAACTCATGATGCAGCAAGTTTTTTAAACATCTTATAACTTCGATCCAACGTACGTACCCGTTAGTTAGAGCTGTCTTGAACGTTGATCATTTCCCGTTAGTTTTTTAAACATCTTAAACATCTTATAACTTCATCGTCAGAATAGTTGTTTTCCCGGTTCCCGATCGCCCAATTATAAACGAACTCTTTCGAGATAGAATTATGTCCATCTGTTCATCATTGACTTGCATGGGCAGATCAACGCCCTTAACAGAAAGCAGATGGTTCACGACTCCACATGACAATGAGTAGAACTTCATAAGAATTAAGCTTTCACTCACGTTTGACTTTTCAACATAAGTTATAGCATCACCAGGATTCACACTCGCTTTACTTTCAGCTTCACAGCTCTTTAAATAGCGAAATCTAATAATCTCTTGGGATGCCAGCCAAGTCCTGGGAATATCCAAGTTCCTGTACAATTTAAGGAGAATGTAATTAAGCATATATAATCATCTAAACATCCAAACACTAGACACCAAACGAACATACCCGTCTAAACATTTTTCAGTGCACCGACTGATATAATCATTAATTTCCGTCTAAACATTAATTCCCGGAAGTTGAAGCGGAATGGTGGACTCTGCCTCTTTCAATTGAGAAGCTTCGTCTATGACCACTATATTTAAAGGCTCCATATTGACGGCATGCAACTTGTAGGAACTTGAAGCTGTGCAGAATATAAGAGAAGCAATTTGAAAACAAAATTGTTTTATCGCATATTTGTTTGAAAAACATGGAAGAGCGAGTCCTTCAAGAGACATCTGCAAGGTTCTTAACAACGATAAACATGACTTAATAATATCGTCTTGCAAGGGCTTAGAATTGAAGAGGTCTTCAAGCTCTTCCCAAACCATATTCTTTCGAAACAACGAAGACTCCAAAGAACTTATGTCATCAAAAAGAGATATCATATTCTGGAAATTACATTCCCCCATAAAACTTCTCGAGATATGAGTACAAAATGTAACAATGCACCTTCTGAGTGGCGGTGCAGAAGAATTGAATCGCTCTTGCACATACTCAATGAATGACTTCATTTCCAACATAGTTTTTTTTTACATTCATTCTCGTGTCTACGTTGTTTTTCTTTCAGGAATTCATTTTCCAAAAAAATATAATAGTCGCAAACGCAATTTTCTAATAAATCAATCATAGATCTTATGCAATGTTTCCAACCAGTCACTGGCCCTAAGCATTCTGCAAGCCTCATAACTCGTTGCTCTAAATATATTTCTTCGCTGTGAGAACTAACTTTTAATATCTCCTTGCTGCCAAACAAGAGCAAATCTCCAAACGAACAGAAATAATCACCCCTTGCAGTTTCAATCTGAAACGATTCTCTTACCAAGTTCTGGACACGTGACGCCAACAGTACTAAAGCCACATTTGTTGGAGCACATGTAAGAGTCCTTTTCTTTATATGCAAAAGGATGAAAAGTAAAACACTAACTGTCATCGTTTTCCCCGTTCCAGGTGGTCCGGATACTTGCTCCACAGATGAAATATGACAGCATTGCATTTTACAATTGAAATTAAGTAAACCAGGTCATTTTGAACATTGTGAGATTTGTCATTTTACTAAACAGTCTAGAAAACCTTTTCCATTAAGTGAACATAAGTCTAGTGTTTTAGGAGAGTTAGTTCATCTTGATGTGTGGGGACCCTATAGAGTTACCACTAGGGAAGGTTTTCGGTTTTTTCTTACCATTGTGGATGATTATGGCAGGGTTGTATGGGTTTATTTACTCAAATCTAAAGATGAGGTTTTCAAATACTTTAAAGAATTTCATAGTTTGTTACTTGATCAATTTTCTAAGAAGATAAAGGTTATAAGGTCTGATAATAGGACTGAGTTTCTGAATAATAATATGGCATGTTTTTTAAGTGACCAAGGTATTAGTCATCAGACTACTTGTGCTTATACTCCTCAGCAAAATGGGATTGCTGAGAGAAAGCATAGGCATTTGCTTAATGTTGCTAGAAGTTTGTTGTTTCAGGGAGGTATTCCTCTTAGTTTTTGGTCTGATTGTGTTTTAACTGCTACATATCTTATTAACAGGCTTCCTTCTTTCGTTCTTGCTGGTCATTCTCCATTTTTTAAATTGTATGATAAGGAACCTTCCCTTTCCTATATAAGGTCTTTTGGGTGTTTATGTTTTTCGAATATTTTGAATAATTCTGATAAGTTTTCTTCTAAATCTGAAAAGTGTGTTTTAATTGGTTTTTCTTCTTCTAAAAAGGCTTATAAGTTGTTGAGTGTTCAAAATAAAAATGTTTTCTTTTCTCGGGATGTTAAGTTTTATGAAACTATTTTTCCGTTTAAAATGAAAAATGTTGATCAAAGACTTCAGTCTAGTGTTTTTTCAGATGTTAATAACAAATTTTTTTTTGCTTGTTTTAAGTCTGATATCCATGAGCCCTTAAGACCCAATGATGATGGAAGGGGACCATCTGATGAGGCAGGTGAGGTAATTGTAAGTTATTCAGGTGATACTGCATAGGAGCAGACGCTTGAAGATACTCGTGCTGCCTCATCAATGGATGATAATTCTTAATTTGAGGGCAATGTCCCTTGTTTTCAAAATCAGGTTCCTGTTTTTAATGACAGTATAAAAACAGTTGGAGAAGGTTCTGGTAGTAATGTTAGAAGGTCTGATAGAATGTTTAAGTTACCTGAAAAATTAAATGATTTTGTGTTAGATAATAAGGTTAGATATGGTTTGAGGAGGTATGATAATCATACTGTTTTGTCTCATGATAATTGTTTTTTTATAAGTAATTTGAATAAGACTGCTAAGCCTAATAGTTTTAATCAAGCTGTCAAAGATGTTAATTGGGTTCAAGCTATGAATAATGAGATGGAAGCTTTATATTTAAATAATACTTGGATATTAACTGACTTGCCTGTTAATAGAAAAGCTATTCCTTGTAAATGGGTTTATTAGATAAAATATAAAGCTGATGGTGAGGTTGAGAGATATAAGGCCAGACTTGTTGCTAAAGATTGTGGTCAGAAAGAAGGTGTCGATTATGATGAGATTGTTAGTCCCACTGTTAAAATGAGTACTGTTAGATGCTTTATTAACATGGTTGTTCAAAATGATTGGTGTTTATATCAAATGGACGTTAATAATGCTTTCTTGTATGGTGAGCTAGATGAAGAGGTTTATATGTTGCAACCTCCTGGTTATTGCGATTCCAATGATAATAAAGTTTGTAAATTGGTGAAATCTTTATATGGTTTAAAACAAGCTCCAAGACAGTGGAACAAAAAGTTAGTGGAAGTTTTACTTGAAGCAGGTTTTGAACAAAGTAAAAATGATCATTCTTTATTTGTTAGAAATGTGAATAACATTTTCATTGCTTTATTGGTTTATGTGGATGACATTGTGATTACTGGTAATGACATATCTGAAACTGATAAGATAAAAACTTTTCCCAATAACAAGTTTAAAATCAAGGATCTTGGGGGGTTAAAGTTTTTTTTTGGTATTGATGTTTTGAAAATTAAGAATGGTTTATGTTTGAATCAAAGGAAGTATTGTATGTTAGCATGTAAACCTGTTTCTACACCTATGACTGAAAATGGTATTCTTGCGCATGAGTCTGAAGGTGATAAGTTTCTTAAAAATGTTAGTTCTTATCAAAAGCTTGTTGGAAAACTTATATATTTGTGTAATACTCGACCTGATATTTCATACTCAGTTCATTGTCTCAGTAAGTATATGCATGCTCCATTACAATCTCATTTAGATGCTGCTTTAAGAGTACTTAGATATCTTAAAGGAGCACCTGGTGAAGGTATTGTTTATGAGAAATCTTCTTGTAAAATTCTAAGTGCTTATGCTGATTCAGACTGGGCTAAATGTAAGCTTACTAGGAGGTCTATCACAGGATATTGTGTATATATGTTTGGAGGGTTGGTGTCCTGGAAAAGTAAGAAACAAGCTACTTTGTCCAGGACATCGGGTGAAGCTGAATATAGATCTATGGCATCTGTTGTTTGTGAAGTGATGTGGTTGGTTAAAATCTTAGCAGATCTAAATATTAAGAATGTGCTTCCTGTCAGATTATTTTGTGATAATAGCTCAGCTATACAAATTGTTGCTAACCCAGTGATGCATGAAAAGACGAAGCATTTTGATCTAGATGTGCATTTAGTAAGAGAGAAAGTTGCATCAGGGTTAATTTAAACTGTGAAGGTAGTTTCTAGTTCACAGATTGCAGATGTTTTCACAAAAGGTTTGGGAACGGTACAACATCAATTTTTGTGTTCCACTAAGTGGTTTCTTTGGGGGAGGTTTTCAGGAGGTATTGGGTTCAAGACCTGCCAAGGGCCTTTCACGATTCGACCCACTAACAACTAACATTTGCCAAGCGGATAGGAGTCTAACATAACTAGGCGAGGGCTCGAAGAAGACATTCTTCCGTTTTGATGTCATTGCACGATTCGACCCACTAACAACTAACATTTGCTGTTCTATAAAAAAAAGCTTAGACTTAAAAATTTGTTTAAGTCATAAGCTTGAGGGAGGATGTTGGAAGTATTAAAGTGAGTTTTATAAACTTTGTATACTTTGAGGACTACATTGCAATATAAGTGTGCCAGCTATGAAGACTTTCTCATTCCTGAAGGGCTTCTTGTGCCAACTTCTTAAAGATGTGGGATGATGCTATATAAGGAACGAAGCTGCGTTTTATCTCTCATAACTTCACACAGTCAAACTCACTTTCTCTCTCAAAAGTTGTTAGGGTTTTCATCTATATTCTTGATCTTGTTTGTGATCACGTCTCGTGGTTAACAGTTTGGTTTGATCAGTTTGGTGTCTGTTAGAGTCTGTATTTCATTCGTGTAGCATCCATTTTGAGGACTCCACATTGTCTTTTGTATTCGTTGTGATAGCATCCGATTGGGGACTATCTATTAATAAAGATCTTTTAGTAATCTCTTGTTCTTTGTTTTACACAAACTGATTAACTTTTTCACATATTCTTATATATCTTTATATTTAATAATTAATATTTTTTTTAAGAAGTGCTTTATATGGGGTCAAAGTAAATGTTTTTTTTTGTTTTACAATTTTGTAATCTAGTTACAAAATGATTAGGAGCATTTGAAAAAACAGGTTTTCTACCGTCATTTCATCTTTTTATTCTTTTATTAGATTCGTCATACGAAAAAAACAGTATTAATAAGTACCAAATCTTTTAACTTTTGTGCAAACCAATCCGTCGTCAAAACCGTTGCAAAATTTGCCTCATCACGCGTGCAAGGAGGGGCCGTTAACAATGGTCGGCACATCATAAACTTCTTTCACGCGTGGTCGATGGTGTTACGGTCATCACGGACGGAACCAAGACTATATATTGTCGTGTGCACTAAATTTTTTTAAACCGTATTAATTCGAACATATTTTGAAGGACCAGGTGCATTTGACATAAATTTAAGAAAAATTGATGTTTTTCTCTAGAATTAACACTATATAAAAAAATTCATAAGGTTTTCGATCACCCGCAGAAACCCCTGATTCTATTTAGAAATAAGGAATCCTTGTATATCGAAATTTCAGTTTCTAAAATCATAAGAAAATTCCTAGTTAGCCCGGTAAGAATGTGGAGAAGAAACAAAACGGAATGGTTTCGCTCGCTTGATTCCGTCCCTGACAATCATCATATTTTCTTTCATATTAAAAAAAAAGTTTTAATACCTCGTACTAACAAATAAAAACCCAACAATTTTCTGTTGTAGAACCATCAGTATTTGATCTAATTTTAGTATATTCGATCATGATTCAAAGAAGTGTACGCTATACATGTTTTAAAGCCCGTGAAACATGTACCAATGTATCACGTACCAACTTGCTTTTGGTATTATCAATCACATGTTTTTCGATTTTTTTTATTTCACAACTATAATTTGCAGTTGGAAGTAAGCTAGAATAAGCATATATCATCACATGGATCTCGCTTTCTACGACAACTTTTCTTGTGTAAAATGATCACTATCCCACTTTACGGTCAATTAAGAATTTGTTGTGTTCCACAGGGATGGATTCACATGAGAGCCCGGTGGAACACGGTTACACCTAGTTTTGTATAAAAAAAAGTAATTTTTTTCTATAAAATAAGTTTTTTTTCGAAATATGCAACACCCATATTTACCTATCGTGAGACGACTATAGTATTATTAGTTATAAAAAAAATCATAATAAATAACTTATGTTAACGTAGCTTAACCGAGATATTAGGGACAAAGAGAGCCAACCCGATATCTCAAAGTCTCAAACAATATAAATTACACAAAGTTACATCTTTCGTCCTTGCAGTTTATCCCAAAAGCACCCTCCTGACCTTTTCATTTAATCACTGACAAAACCTACCTTTCAATTCTTCTAATGAGCTTTCAGCAAAGGACATATTTCTTGGTCCATTGACATCGATCAACGATATAGACCTCCTTCGTTCTGATTTGATTTTAGTGAAATATATAATTTTTAGTGAAATTAAAGATGCCATGTTTGCTATTGGTGAGGACAAGGCCCCGGGACCAGATGGGTATACTTCGGTATTTTTCAAACGTGGTTGGGACATTGTAGGAGGTGATGTGTGTAATGCTGTTAGGGATTTCTTTGTGAATGGACAAGTCCTTAAGGAGATTAATCATACTATTCTTGGGCTTATTCCAAAGGTTGCGACACCATCGAAAGTTACAGATTATCGTCCTATTTCTTGTTGTAATGTAATTTACAAATGCATTAGCAAGATTGTTACAACGCGTATTATGGAGGGCATTAAAGAAGTTGTGAGTGATTATCAGTCTGCATTCATCCCAGGAAGGCGTATAACGGATAACATTATTATTACTCAAGAATTTATGCCTAATTATCATAGTAATAAGGGTTCCCCGAGGTGTGCTTTTAAGATTGATATTCAAAAAGCTTATGACACTGTTGATTGACGTTTTCTTAAATGCATCTTATGTCAGTTTGGTTTTCATCCTACTATGGTGAAATGGATTGCAACAAGGTGATCCATTATCGCCTTACTTGTTTACGTTGGTAATGGAGGTTTTGACACTGATTCTTAAGCGTAGGGTTCGTGATTCTAATTCCTTCCGGTTTCATAAGAACTGTGAGGAGTTAGGTATTATTAACGTGTGTTTTGCTGATGATCTATTTATTTTTGCTAGAAGTGATGTTAATTCAGCCCGCGTTATTATGAATCCCATAATGGGTTTAAGGTGGCTTCGGGGTTGGTTCCTAGTATTCCTAAGAGTACCGGTTTCTTTTGCAATGTTTCGTTCATGTGAAGCTTGCTATTTTGGATATTATGCCTTTTGCGGAAGGTACTTTACCGGTTAATTATCTTGGTGTTCCTCTTATCTCTACTAGGCTTTTTCCTCGTGATTTCAAAATTCTTGTGGAACGAGCTAAAGATCATATTGGGGATTGGAAGAATAAGTCGTTATCTTTTGCGGGCAGGCTCCAACTTTGTAAGTCGGTTATTTCTTCTATGCATGTATATTGGGCTTCGGTCCTTGTGCTCCCTGTGGGCGTTATTCATGACATTCAGCAAGCTATCCGGGGGTTCTTGTGGTGCAATGGGGACTTAGCGAGGGGAAAGGCTAAAGTTGTTTGGGATCACATTTGTCTTCCGAAGAAAGTAGGGGGTCTTGATATAAGAAATCTTGCTATTTTTAATGAGGCCTTAATGACTACTCATATTTGGAACCTTGTTAATAATAAGGAGTCGTTATGGGTGAAGTGGATTCACATATATAAGCTCCGTGGTCGTTATTGGGATATGCCTATCAGATCTTATTGAGTTGGGGGTGGCGCAAGCTATTACAGCTATGGGAGAAGATCCGTCCTTATATTTGGAGAATATAGGTAATGGTCGATTTACTTATATGTGGCATGATAGGTGGGATGTTTCGGGTCCTCTTAGCAGCCTTCTAACTCCACGCGACATTACTAGGGAGGGTTTTGCTTTATCCGAACGTGTGGCTGATTACATTACTAATAATACATGGGTATGGCCCCAATCTTGGCTCTTGAAAGCTCTTGTTCTTTAGCAGATTTCAGTTTCAAGCCTCAATGATCAGCCTGACGTTACTTTATGGAGAGATCTTAATGGTAACCTATTGGGTTTTTCTGTTTACCAAGCTTGGGAAGTATTGTGTGGCCGAGGAATTGTGGTGCCGTGGTATAACATTGTGTGGTTTCCACAATGTATACCTCGTCATGCTTTTCATCTATGGCTCGTTATGAGACGCAATTTGAAAACACAAGACCGCATGCGTCACTGGGATATGGTTAATACAGATAGCTCTCAACTTGTGTGCCCGTTGTGTGAAACACAAATGGACTCTCATGATCACCTCTTCTTTGAGTGCTATTTTGCAGTACAGATTTGGTGTGGCCTTCGTCATCTGGCAGGTATGGAGAATATTGGCCTGAGGTTAGATGATATTGTTAATTACTTACAGCCTACCGCGAGACAACGTACGACGAAGAGTGTATTTGGAAGACTTATCTTTGATGCAGCTACCTACTATGTGTGGAATGAACGGAATGCTAGACTTTTCAAAAAGGTTAAGCGGTCGACGACAGAGATTATTGGCATCACAATGGTTACGGTTCGTTTGAAGCTCTTAACGTTCAAATTCAAGAATACAACGGTTGTTCATGATTTGTTGGCAAAATGGAAAATGAATACTTCGTTTAGGCTTTATGTCTAGATAGTTTGATGTTTTTGGTTAGTGCTGTGTTTTAGGACATGTCCTAAACGCTTGTAGTTCAAGCTTTAACTTGAAGTTAATGTGGTACACAATCACATTCCATTGTACTGAATTTTTTGTTGTGCTTAATACCATTTAGCGGGGTATACCTTTTTTTTTTTTTTTAATTTATTTTTTTATCTTTTTACGTGCACATGACTTATAACTAAAAAAATAATACGGAGTAACCTAACACTCTTAAACACAAATATCACAATAACATTTTTTTGTGTTAAAATCTCATCACATGTTTGATTAAAAAGCAAGTTGAAGTTATCTACATAATATGGAAGAAATATATTACGTAAATCTTATAGGATGTTAGATTAGAAAAAAAATTAAAATCAAATCAATAATTAAGAAAACAAAGAATAAAGTCAAATCGAAACAAAATAAAAGTTATGTACAGTTGACCTAAATCCTCCTTGATTACTCGTAGATTTTGAATTGACTATTTGTTTGAAGCTTAGAGAAAAATCGAGAATAAAATGAACATGGTATTCGACCCGAATATGCTCGTAACTCGACCTAAATATGCTCATAAATTTTGAATTGAAATTTGAATGCGAGTAACTCGATTTATGCTCGGTCAAGTCGAAAAATATTAACACCCCTACTTATTGTTGGGGTTTACTTCGTTCCAACATGGTGAAGATAATCAATAGCCTAACTACGTACCAGGAGCAGCTTCCTACTGATATCACAACCACTATATTGAGTTCAGGGAGGTAAAGGACTTAATAGGTGTACACTCCGTATCTCCAAACCCATTTACAAGTATTACCCGTTCTCACAATTGCACTAAATTTCCAACACTTATAATGGTCCGACTCTTTTAAACTTTGTAATCTTTTTTATCCAAAAGATAATAATTAGGAGACGACAAGATTACTGTATTTCATTTGAAACTTTTAAAAAATTAGCTGGCATGTTAGAAGTATATTGCTCTCGGCATATTTATATCCCAAAGTTGGCATTGAGTCGGGTCGGTGCCCTATCTACGTTATTACTTCAACGTCGAATGAGACAACGCTGAAAAAAAACGTCTATGCATATATGTGTTCTGGACTTCTGGGTATGTTTTAGTAGGTCGGTGTTACTGAGTGTAAACGTTATGAAACACTTGCACTTCTAAAAGTTACGAATGATATGTGTCGGAATTTGTATCGCTTTGCACAAGTACATGACTAAAATTTCGTTTTAAGAGAGAAATATCATTTTTTTTCTCAAAACAACACTCTTACGTAAAACTTAAACTTAAAACCTTTCAAAAAATAAACTCCTAACCAACTTCCTTGTAAAGACGTTGACAATCAATTAAATATGTTACTAATGAGACAAAAATGTTTGTATCTATCACTATCCCTACTACTTATAAAGGGTGTAGGATTTATTTTTTAAATATACTTATTTGGGGAAATATAGGAAACATATATAGAAGTATAGGAATCTTTTCCTATGTTTACAAACTTATCATTTGACTTTTGCTATCAAAGTTGAAATCTGTATTCATATCTACACAAAACCCTAATCGGGCTATACAAAAACACACAATCAAAACCATAGCCGAGCCTCTCTCTTTTTCTCTCTAAAACTAAAAACATAGCCGCCACCATAGCCACCGGATCAACTATTGTCATCATCATCGCTATTAACATGGTTCATTGATGTTTCTGGTTGATGGTTTGAGCCTAGGAGGTTTAACCCTGATTGTTTTTGTTTGAGAACAAAGGAGTTTCTCTCCATGACCTAATAGACACACCTACAGCCGCGATTACCGTCTACCGCCGCCATCCTCTACCACCCGTCCCTACATCGTAATCCATCTCAATAAACAAAACACCTACAACCGCCATTACAGTGTTATGGGTTTGTAGTTGATTTTCGGTTGGTTACGTGGACACGGTTTGCTTTGGTGGTTGCTTCAGTGGTTTGCTTTGGTGGTTGCAGTGGTTTGCTTTGGACACGGTTTGCTTTGTTATGTATGTGAAAGAATAGTGATGGCTTCAAAGGCTTCAATGGTGTAAGTTTTCAGTTGTCTCTATTATCTGGTCTTTATTGTTTTGCTTACTTTGTTTCGGCTTATATATCCAGTTTATTGTCTTTTTGGTTTTGAGATTATGATTCATAAGCTCACTTTTTGGGGCTTATTTTGAAACTTATTGAAGTTTGCTAGTTCATAATGAACTTATGTAAGCCGAAAAGTTTCAAATAAGCCACAAAAAGTGAGCTTATCAAACACAAGCCCAAACCCAAATCAACAATAAGAAGACTATATAAGCCGAAACAAATTTGAGTTTTTTAACTGGCTGTGTGATAAAATGCTTTGTTATTACTTGAATTGTGAGAGGTCTTGAAATTAGCTTTGTTTAGTTTGTTTTGGCTTATACAGGAGGTTTATGTTTTTTTTTGTTTTGAGATTATGATTCATAAGCTGACTTTTTGTGGCTTTCTGAAAAGTTTCAAAATATGCGAGAAAATATGAGCTTATGAAACACAAGCCCAAAACCATGTAAGCCATAAGCCGACTATATAAGCCGAAAGAAATTAGTGAATTTTTGAGTTTTTTAAACTGCCTGCGTGGTAAAGTGCAGTGACTACTGATAAGAAGATAAAGATTGTAATGGAATTTTGTGCAGTGTTCCCATAGGTCAGATAATCTAGCTGTAGTGAGAATTTGATTACGGCGCTCCCTCTGTTGGAAAAAATCAGACGTAACCACCAAGGATGAACAAGTAGCTGCTGAGTTAGATTTTGATGATGTGTCAGCTGTCATTATGGTGTCGTTGTGGTAGGATGGGCGACTAGAAGTGGTGGTGCTAGTGGCGACTGAAAGAGGTAGTCGAAAGTGGTGGTGATGGTTTTAAAGATGACAAAGAGTATTTAAGTTGTTTCAAGTTAGGAGTAGACACACATGTGCTAGAGATGAGATATTTGATCAAGGTTCAGTTTCTTGCTTACTCTGTTAGGTATTCCATATATTTCCAGCTTATTGGTGTTGGATTAGCTTATTTTACAATGGTTAAATGAGGAGTTTAATCGCGGGGTGAAGGATTGGTATGCTTAAGTTGTGTGCTTATAAGCTTACATATGTTTTACTCATATTATAATTGATCATATTAGTATATCCATTATATCGATGTGAAAGAGATTAACCGCTCTTTAGCCATTTAATGAGTTAATATTATTTTGTGGGTAAGCATGTAACACCGAGAAACGGCGGGTTGCAGTTAGGTATTGAGGTAAGGCTTCATATTTTAATCGAATGAATTGTATCATCAGAATCACATGTCACCCTGTGGTCGTTTGGTCGAGTTTCTAGAGAATATATATTGTGTTTGAGTTGATTCTTAATTACTTTAGGATGTCACTATATAGTTAATAATTAGTGTTTGTGGTTAAGAAGTATGGTGGTAATAATTAGGTTGATTATAAATAAAATTATAATGGTCTAATTGTGACTTGTGTCTGGTTATTTATGTTTTTCAACCCAATGATCAGACAGTTTCATAAAAAAATGCAATCCCAGACACCCTTTAAATTTGTTCCTTAACTGTATATGTTGTATGCTTCCCAAGAAGGTGATATAAGGTGTTGAAACCATGGGAAAATAACATAACGCCAAAAGGATGTAAGCCCAAACCATCTTTGTCCAAGAAATGATAAAAAACAGTTGTAGTGAAAGAGGAATCGAAGTCTGTTAGGTTAATTGATATAGTAGTTAGAGGACAGGAAATGTGAATGTGTGTTGGAATAAGTTTAAATGGATGTGATTTAACACAATATTCTGTGTACTTAGCACGTGTGTAGGGATTGCATAGGTAAGATAGGGAATGAAGTAGAAATATGTTCGGGAGTTGTGCTGCAGGGCCAAAGTGAGCGCGAGTGTTACATAAAAAAAAGGCTTTTAATGGATGTCAAGTTATTATAATAGACCGTCCAGAGGCAAGCTCTATTCCTTTTTTATACCAATAATGAAAATAGTTCACTTAAGTTAAGCTGCTCTTTTTTGAAAAACATACAATATCTCAAAATGGTTGATGTTTTATCTAAAAAGGGTAAAATAGAATACTTGAATGGTTAATGATAAGATCTGTATACCTGATCGCCATTTTTTATCTTTTATTTTGTTGGTCTATTATGTTTTACTTGGTAGGCGTTTTTTATCTATCCAGTTCGCCTTTTCATTTAGGATGATTATCGAGACTGTTTGGTACACTATTGTAGCTTCCATCAGACTTATTTCAAACAATGAATTATCCGGAACTTAGAATAAAAAATTGAAAGGGAAAACAAGTTGAAATGTAGCATTTGTGTTAACAAAAAAAATGGCCTTGGTTTCTATGAATGCATATAAAGAACGTATTACAGACCATGTGCATATGATCTCAGATTATAAATGGGAGTATAAATACATGATTGTTATTATAGATAGATGGTGGGGACTAAGTTAGTGAGATATTGATGAAGCTTTTTAATTGTTTTACAGGAATGAGAAGTGAACTACTATGTTGGAGATTAAATGTATCAACATGAAATGAAGAACAATTTTTCTGTTTTATGATGAGTTGGATGAATTCTTGAACTCATTTCGAGATGCATTTTTTAAGGTTAACTTTTTCGGCAGTAGAGGTGTACCTTGTATTGGCTAATAACTAAGGAAATAGTTACTCGAGACTGTATTGACCACAATTGTTTTTTAATTTTTAAAAAATTTAAAAATTGAAATGTTTTGCACATTATTACTTGCGTACTAAAAATACAAATTTTATTAGTGTTATATGTTTCTCATTGAATTGATGATACAAGTATACATTTCTTTGACCAGATGGCCTAATGACTTTGTCAAGATGATATTTGATGCTTGTTACGGTTCTCCAAACAGTTCATACGTTTAGTACAGTCAATAGTTGCATATTGCAACTCTTATAATTGATAATTATGTTTCTGCACAGGTGGTTGATGCACTTTGCAATGTGAAACGTGAGTCCTCTTAGAAAGTTTCAGTTCATTGATTCCTCAAACATGTTGGTAAAATTGTTGAAGTCAGATTTATCATTAGAACAGACCAGCTTGCAGGTTATGGGCATGTTGATTTTGCCACTGCCGAAGCAGAATTTTATGTCTGTGCTTTATACTAATGATTATATGTATTCACGTCTTCAACTTGTAATAGTCATTCATACTTGGTGCACCAAGACTAGCGTGTTTGTTTAATGCAATATTAACAACCGTGTGGTATTATCATATACTTTAAACTATGACTTTGTTAAAAAATGATTGCTCGAGTTTGGATTATGAGCTATCTATAGGTGCTAACAATATGCTACCCGTAGAATCCCGTATTATGAGCAATGACCAAAGATTTAATGTTATCAAGAAACGCCGAGTGTATATCCTCGTGTTACACACATGAATGAGTTGATTTTGTTTGAATGTTTAACATGCGAAGGTGGATGCGTAACTTCGATTATAAAGGCCATAGAGAAATAAATGTTGTAATTTACATGTAAAACATTGTGATCGATTCGATAAAGTTGTTTTTTTTAAGTCTTGTAGAACGTAACACTTGTAATCGTTATATCTCTGATTTCTTTACTACAGTATCACTTTTGAGACAAATTTTAATTTTTTATTGAAAGATATCAAACTTTATTTGGTTCATGAATATTTTGTATCTTTTCGTTTCATATAAGTAACCGAGCTCTCTTAGAGTATATTTGTAAGTATCTATTTAAGAAAAATCAAAGTAAGTACCTATTTAACAAAGTAAAAATCACATATATATTAAAATGTCATTGCATGCTTATTTTTGTTTTTTGAATGAATTAAAATGTCATTGCAGGCTTATTACTTTTGTTGCCAAAAAAATGTTTTGATGATAATTATTGGCAGAGACGTGAAATACTTGCCACAATATCGTGTATCTTATATATCTACCGCTAGATATTCCCGCCGCTTGACACGGGTATACGTCTAGTACATCATCGATAGACAAAAACTACAACTTTGACCAAATAAATCATTTTAATAAACATTAGTCACATAATTACATGACAACCAAGACACTAGTTTTTAAACCAAAAAAATTATATTCCAAACGATAATAAAAGACACGTACACGTTTAAGAATAAATTCTATTGCTTGGCAAAACCAAATTGTGTCATGCTGAAAATGATATTTCTTTTTTGAAAGGACATATATGGACCAAATATAAGAATAACTTTGCAAAATAAGGAACAAAATAGAAAAGAAAATGAAAAGGTCACTATCTTTAAACAACTCATTTTGGTCTACATTTTTATGCAAAGGGTTTTATCATCTAAAAAATGTGTAGTATGTTGACTTGTCAAATTTATTTAGTTTTGTCTCGTGCCTTTTTTGTTTGTTTTATTTATGCAGGGACTGATGTCGCCCTATGTCTATTCTTTTGGTGGGCTTATGTGTGGGTTAACCGTTGAAGCCCATAAAGCCCATGTGGCTTGGAAGTTGTATAACCCTAGCAGCTGCTAGGGTTCTCATTCTCATCACAACATAACACACACACCGTGTGCGTTGCTCTCTCTCTCTATCTATCTATCAGCAGTCACAGGCATCTATCATGGGAGGACTTCATCTTCTTAATGTTTAGTTTAGGTTGAGTGTGAGAGAATATGAAGTGAGGGAGATTGGATCAACCTAGTTGGGACAATCTCACAATTTATCTTGTATTTATACGATTAGCACCCATTTGGGGACTAATCTTTTATTGTTTCTGTTTGAACTTGAATCTTGTAATAATAAATCACCAAGGGGTGGATGGTTGGGTGATAAGATCTGATCTCTTTTTTTTTGGTAATGGGTTTCCCCGGTAAATAGATTAACCAAAAAAACAATGAAATACAAATGGATTGTGGCTAAGGTACCACATTAACCTCAAGCTAAATAGCTTGATAAACACCTAAATCTAGTGCTTATGACAAGCCATAAACACTTACAAAACACCCAATACCCAACAAGATGAACTAGCTAATAGCTTCCATGAAGGAATTTCCACCTGCATTTGTTTTAGGGAATAAATTGGTTGTTTCATCATAAACCATTTCAACCTCATCATCTTCATCATCAAGATCTAATACAGAGTAAGTATTTGATGTAGATAGCCCAACACCTGATGATGACGTATCAGTAGACTTCAACTTGGGCAAAGAAACACTCTTCGCACTAGTCACTCCCTTCATCGGGTTACTAATAGTAGCTTTAGGAACAAATTTAACATTTGGCTGAACCGATGAACCAGTAAACTTACCACCCTTGAAAGATTTCGTCATCTTTCTCTTTCTTTTGGTCACCGTTTGGAAACCATCATTATTCTCAACAACAAGAGTAGCACCAGAAGTAGATGGACCAGTACTAGCAGTAGGAACTATAGGAGAAGCAACCACCTTATTGGAGCATTGATCAATAGAGTGACCAAAAGTCTTACACTCAGCACATCCAGGAGGTCTCCATTCATATTCAACACGGATAGCTTCCTTTATAAAACCCTCCCCCGAAAGAGAAGGGACACCAATGGTAACAACATCCACAAAATCAGCCTCAGCATTAACCTCAATTAAGCATCTGGCAAAACTACTCCGACCCCATGACTCCTTACACATAAAACTAGTATAGGAATCAAGCATCACAGGGTTTCCAATGAAAGAAGCAATCAAACTAATTCCTTCTTCTTCAAAGAATTGAATAGGCACATCATGAAATTTTACCCAGACAGGTCTACGAGTCAATTCTTCTTTAATCAACCTAGTATCCATCGACCATTTTTTGAGAATGAGCGGAGATTTACGAATCAACCACGGGCCCTCCTCTAAAACTGCTTCCAAACCAGCAAGTGACTTGAATTTGAAAAAGAAAAAACCCTTAGAATTCATCATGATCCGTGTCAACCCATGTTTCACCCAATTGTTTCTAACATAATAATCCACAACCGGGAAAGCCATTCTGTTTCACCCAATCTGGTGTCTCTTTCTGTTATTCATGTTCTTTACATGGTATCAGAGCATAAAGAACTTAGATCGTATCACAATCTTGCTCTCTCGTGGTTATTTGTTGATTTTTCGAAAAAAATAAATTAGGGTTTCTTGAAACCCTAATTTATTTTTTGGGGATTGATTCTTTGGTCTTTGGAGGCTTTCTTGTGTGTTGCCGTTGATCTTTCTAGTGGTGCCGTTAGTTTCTTTGGTAAATAGAGTTAGGGTTTCGTGAAACCCTAATTTTATTTCTGGGGATCCTTACTTCTTGGGGTTCTGGAAGCTTTATATGTGTTGCCGTTGGTCAATCTGGTGGTGTCGTTGCCTGATTTTTGATTATCAGGCTTAATCACAATTAGGGTTGTAACCCTAATTTATTTTTTCTTAAGGGTTCTTGTTCGTGACTCGCCCATCCTCTAAACTAAGTGAATCTAGAGATTGGGTCCTTTTTGTTGGATGTTGTATAGCACTGTAAGTCCTTTTTGTTCTTCCCTTATACTCTCTTCACTCCTGGCTACTTCTTGGGTTACTGTTGCTTGTTCTGTGGGTGCAAACGGATTGTTTAACACCTTGACCCTCCAGCCTTGACTGGTGTGGATACCTGCTCTGGCCAATCCCAGTCCACAACGGGCATTTCTGGTAACTCAGCTTCTGGGTTTTTTTGCTTATCATACTTATGGTTATTTGATTCTTCATACCTGTTTTTTGCTTATTATTTTGCTTCTTGGCTTGTTACTTGGGTGGTTTATACCTTTTTTGGCTGTGTTTTGTCTGTTTGCTTTCTTACTCTTTATCATGAGTGCTGGTGTTGTTATTGACCCCCCTGTTAACACAGGGGGTGGTGGTGTGACTGAACCTATTTTGATTAGTAGTCTTGATGTTGGTGATCCTTTACATGTTCAGAACAGTGATTGTAGTACTTCTGCTTTAATTCCTTTTAAATTGCTTGGTACTGCTAATTATAGAATGTGGAACAATGCCATGAAACTTGCTCTTCAAGCTAGAAACAAAATTAGTTTTATTAATGGTACTTGTTTAAATGATACTTATGCTTATAGTAGTGTGTTGTCTGCTCAATGAGATAGATGTAATGCTATGGTTTTGACTTGGCTTATGAACTCTGTGTCTCAAGATGTTTATATGGGGTTAGTTTACTCTGAAAATGCTTCTGTGTTTGGAATGAATTATCTGAAACTTATGATAAGGTAGATGGGTCTGTTGTTTATAATCTTCTCCAAAAGATTAACTCTATGAAGCAAGGAGGCACATATGTTGCTGAATACTATCACAGTCTTAATTCTTTATGGAGAGAGTTTGATGCTTTGACTAAATTGCCTAAATGTGTTTGCCCCATTAAATGCTCTTGCCCTGCTAGCAATGAATCTATCTTACATCAGCAGCTTATGAAGCTCATGCAGTTACTAATGGGTCTTGATGATTGTTATCAACTTGTTAGAACTGCCTTTCTCACTAGGGACCCTCTCCCCGATGTGAAGGATGCTTATGTGATGGTTTCTAGGGAGGAGTCACATAGAGGTATCCTTGAACCCTCTGGTGTGACTGATCCCAAGCTGAATGCCACCTCATTTGCTGCCAAAACTTTTGGTCAACAAAGGAAAGGAAATTTTTCTAACTCTAACAAGAACAATTCCAAATGTGGCAATCAATATTATCCTAACAAGGGACCCAATTCTAATCTTAAATGTACCAACTGTGGGATGATTGGTCACACTGTGCATAGATGTTATGAGATCACTGGGTACCCCATGGTTACAAAAGGCCCTCTAATGCTAAATCTTATGTGTCTAAACCTAATTTCAATGCTAATTGTGATACTAAGTTGAATGATGCTAAGATGATTGAGAAACATACTGCTTGTGATGTCCCCACTTCCTCCCCTTCTGATCAAATGAAGAAACTTCTACATTTGATCAATGACTCTTCTGCTGGGAACATTCATGCCAACATGGCAGGTAGATGCTCCTTCTATAATTTCAATGTCTTGTTCAATATCAATTTCTCTAAATACTTCTATGGAAACTTGAAAGGATTGGTTTGTACTATCACTCTTGGGTGGATAATAGACTTTGGGTGTAACCAACACTTGACTGTTTCCACTGTGGGTATGTTCAATGTTGTTGATGTTGGCAATCTCAATCTCACTGTGGGGCATCCTAATGGGACTATTGCCACCATAAGTCATGTGGGTCACTTGAGACTGTCCAACAATGTTATTTTATATGATGTTCTTGTTGTCCCTAGTTATTGTGTCAGCTTGTTATCTGTTAATAAATTGATAAAAGATAGTAAATTGTTTGTTGGTTTTGATGAGAATAAATGCTATATTCAGGATTTGACCAAGGGGATCACTCTAGGGACTGGTATGTGAGAACCCGTACTTTCCCAGCATTATTTTATTCTTTTTATTCGTGTTTCTGAATTTTCCAACGTATTTCGTTTTCTTGTATTATTATATGTAAATCCCGAGATTCTTAAATTTTAATAAATTATACTTTCTGATCATTGATAAATACTTTGTATGGAATTATAAAATTTTTATTTTATTTTCCCATATTTCATTTAAATCAAAGTTTTGATTTAAAATCAACCGCGTGCATTTTTCAACGAGTTTATTCAAAATCAATGTACAACGAGAATTCCTAGTGATCGCGATACCGACGGATGCCCAAAACTTTACATTTTATTATCGATAGTTTCGATAATTAATATTTTCGACGATTTCGTTTTAATTACGTATTAAGTCGTGTCGGGAAATCATATAATCATTTTTATGATGCATTGTAACTTTTGAAAAGTATTTTTACGAAACCCAAGCCCCGTAAATATTTCCAATATTTACCAATAACCAATTTCTACCCTTTAAACTATTAATTGTTTTTAAGTCTACAAGTTTTAAAACTTGGCAACTTTAACCCTCCACTTACCTAACCATATATAAACATTTTTTTACTCCCACACAAACACATACACCATTTTTATAAAAAAAACATCACCCTCTCCTCCTGCTCTTCTTTGCCGCCACTCCCCACCACAAAACACCTTAAAACACCATCATCCACCATGATCAAACAAAAACAAAAATTAGAACCATGTTCCAAATCTTCTTGTAATTCTAATGATACAAAAATTTTATACATGCATCATGTTTTCAAGATTTTATAATTTTGTGGTTGGAAAGTGTTTAAATCATCATGCATGTGATGATCTTGGTAAGATCATCACTTTTTGATCATAAAAAGTTATATTTTTGATCTTTTATTTTTGTCAAATTTTTCATGCAAGTGTTTTTAGAAGTGTTTGGTTGATGGGTATGTTATTTTGGTGATACTATAAGTATAGGAATGAGTGGTTTTGCTTGGAAAATTGATTTGACATGATTTTTAAAAGTGTATTTTGGGACAGCAGGTCTATAACAGATTTTTCGTGGGTTTAAGGTCTGAGATAGGATGAGATTATTTGATATTGTTGTAGAGTTTTTCCAATACGCTCGTTTTGGTATAAGATAGAGCTTCTAATTCTTTACGAGTCAAAAGTTATGCTAGTTCGCGTACCGGGAGACACAAGTCGGCATAATCCGAAATTGTGTCTGATTTTGGGTCGACTCTCGGGGACATTCGGCTTGGTTAGATAATGGGTACTACTGGTTTTCAAAGTTTACAAACTTAATTTGATGAGTCTAGTAGTGGTTTCAAAAGACGGATTGTCGAATTAGTACTTTTAAAGCGGTATGAACGGTTTTATAAAGCAAGTACACAATCTGTCCCAAATTTGGAGTCGAGTAATGTGTCGAGCTAATGGGTTTTAAAGTGTGAACTTTGGCTCAAACTTTGGTGAGGTCTTATACAGGTTATAAGTGACCTTGAGACCAAATTTCATCTAAAACGGACAAGTCTAGATAGGGTAGATCGGTGTGTACATTCGGGGTGTACTTGCTGATTTTATTTTGGACACATAGTTTAATGTTTGTGTTGCGTGAGTTTGAGTATTCATCAACGGACATGGTGACTTATTCAAGTGCTTAGTCATTATATAAATGACTTAGCTACTGGTCCGAGCGATGTATAAGGATAGTTTGACTTGCGTAGACTTGGCGTCTTATGATGGATCAATTTCAAGTGTACAAGTGTTTAATCGTGTAGTGTTGGATAAATGGGTTAGTATGGATTCTTTTGGTTCGTGTCAATGGTTTTGAAATATGAACACTTTGAAAACATTTGAGTCATATTATATTTGGTATATACCGATATTTGAGTTCGAGTCTTAACGCGCGCCTTATTTTGATAGGTTGCGGTTTTCATGTTTCCCGGGGCATCCATATCGTCGGTGATCGTCTCACTACCATTGTTTCTACGCAGTTGCTGTGTACCGTGATTGACTTACCACGTGGCTAAGGTGAGTTCATAGCCCCTTTTACTTGTACATGTTTTCTAAACGCGGGGTGAGATTTTACTGGAACACAATCATTTAAAAACTGTATGCTATCCTCAACTTGTATGCTATCCATAATTTGTATGCTATCCAGAAATTGTATGATTTCCAAAACTTGAGGATTTCCAACTGATTTTCATTGATATTATTGCTTTTAGTCTTTAGCCTTAAGTTGCCTCTCATTGATCATGAACCGTTAATTAATCCTGCTACCAAGCGCGAATGTTGTGGGTGGATCCATCGGGATTGACAATCACCGTCCCGATTACCTTGATGCACGTACATTTGTTTATCACTTGAGTATTTAGGCTTAATACTGACTAGAGGAACTTACACTGAGTTAAGCTTCGGATCATGAACTAAACATCAATAATAATGTTTCGGACTATGGTTATCGTACGTAACCATTTTCCCCTATTTCTTGTTTACAAATGAATGCTTGTGTTCCACATCCTTATTGCTAAACCTATGAATATCACTCAACTTTGTGTTGACGATTTTACATGTTTAATCTCAGGTATTATTACTTAGCTTTGCTTGGATGGGAGCCCGCAGGATATTATCGTAGCTTGGAGATTTCTTTGATGCTTTTATAAGAGTGTTTTTAGTAAAAACTGTCAGGAGTTTATTCTATATTTTGGGCAACTTTATGTTATAAATCATGATAAAATAATATATCTTTCCGCATATAAAACTTTGGGACGTATGTTTAAAACTCTGATCATTTATGATGTAATATATGTATTTTTATTTCGTCAGCTTTGTGTCAACTGTAATTCACTGTTTCTTGTACCATGACGTGTTACCCCCTCGTTGCCTAGTTGTTCCATGTCAGTTTCTGGGGGTCTCACATATTGGTATCAGAGCGATGGTTATAGGGAACTGAGTCGTTTTCAAAAAAAAAGAAAAAAAGAAAGAAAAAAAAAACTTAGTCTATAACCGAAAATTCAAATATTTCATGTTTTAAGTGTCAATCACAGAATCTGCCATTGTTGATCGATATTTGCGCGGGTAACTCTCTAATCCTTATTATTTACTTTTAATTATCGTTATAGTATTTCATCTCTTGATTACATGTTGGAATATTATATTACCCTAATGACGATAATTACTATGTCTTTTTAAAGCCTTGTGCTTCATAGATTATCATTCGATATTACTGTGATTACATCTGCGTACACTGTATTTCTTGAATTCTTATTCTTGTGACTTGATCTTATTACAATGATTATATATCATTATGACGTTTCATACTTGTATTCAGAGCGCGTATGCTGCCCACTTTTCATACTCATTTTTCTGAGTACTGTTGCTATTTCATTTATGCGTGATACGACTGACTTCATATACTGGTTCGTTTTGAATCATCTGTTTTTCTCGACTCGCTGCTACATGTTGTGCATACTCTCGTGATACCATTGTTCGGAATTGAATAAGTGTTGTTTTCGATAAAACTCCTGATTTTCATTCTTACTACCGGGCATGTTGCTTTCATTGTTTATTTCCTTTAAAATATCTATTTAGATACGCAGATTTTCTTTCCGACCATTTGTAATTAAATGTCTAGTCTATAGACCATTGTGTAGCTCAATGTGTCTCCGGAAAAGACTAAAGGACACCATGTGAGTGACACATCTCGAAGCATTCGTTGAATCAGTACCTGAATAATATTGTGGGTTTTCATAATCTTGATTTACCTTTACGCCACCGTTTTACACGACACTTGTACATGGATTACATCTTATTTCATTGACCATTCTACGTTTCGACTTCGACTTACAACATCTGTTGTACCTTGAACACATGATCGTCATTTATTATGTGACGATTGTTTGGAATACGATCCTACTTGTATCATCCCTTTTTCATTAAACCTCCTCGTCCCATGAGTGTGACTTGTTAATATTTTGTTTCTTTCTCGGCATGTCTTGTGATTTTGGAAAATCACGCCGCCAGGAGACTTTCCTGCATTGCATCTTGCAGCCGAAGACACGGATGATATGCGTCGTTTTTGATCTCTCAGATTATCGGTTGGCATTCTTGAACCATTTCTATACTGTGTTTTCTTTACGTGATTAATTATACAGTTTATTCTCTTTCGTCTTTATGGAATCCACAAGTCTTGTGTGTACAATTAATTATAAGTTATTATGAAATTTAGATTTAATTTCAAGCTGTGTCGAAAAATATACTTTGCACAGAAACTTTACAGGAAATTTAACAGTGTCGAGAAAATATTTTATGACTTAGATATAAAAATATATATTGCTACCTGTTGAGATGTTCGTGTAGGACATAATATTTTACCAGTAAACTTTAAAATCGAGCAAGTTACGCTCATTTTAGATTGTATAATCTAAGAAGTTATTTTCTGAATAATTCTAAAATATCATTATGTTGAAAGATTTAATGCAAAGGCATTTTCGTCCATTTTTTATCCGTTTCAAGTCTCGAGTAAAACTAGAAAGTTGTTCAAAACATCGTTTTACACCAAATTACTCTAGACTTCGAGCCTTAAAATGTCATTTAGTGAATCAGTTGGTCTAGTCAAACCCAAAAGTCAAACCCAAAAGTCAAATTGTTAGCTCATCATCCTCATGATACAATCTTCGTTACCATTTTCCTAAATTCTTACCATTGATACCAGACTTGAAAGTTTCAACGTTATTATGCTTCTACATCGATCGACTTTCTCTATTTATCTTGGTAGACTTTCTAAACGTCCCTGGACGCGATTAATAATTTATGACTCTACGTGAACGATGATTTCGTGTAATTGTCATTATACGTGTTAAACTCTATTGTTTTGAATTTCATTAGTGTGAATCATGTGTTGATTTCGCCTTTCATTGCTAATGTTGTTCATTTTACTGGAATTACTCTCGAGTAACTTCTTAATAATTTTCTTTGATTCAAAAATTTATTGTGTGGCTTTTCTCTTTCGATCGTGTATCGACCAAGGAGAACTTAATAAGCCGTTATTGGTGTCACCAACTGCACTCAAGAAATAATGACTTGCTATAATCCTTTATTTCTCATTATTTTATTATTATCGACGCGTCTATTCTATCACGTTTGTTAAGAATTGATACGACTTTCGTTTTATTCCCTTGTGTTATTTCTCGCATACAGATTGTTGACCTTTATATGATTCATATTCGTTGTTGTCTTGTCACCTTTTGAAAACCAGACAAATGTTACGTGTTTATCATTTGATACCTTAAACACTTTCTTGAATTTCTAAAAATTATTATTAATTCTTAAGAACGTTTTATACATTTTATCAAATGTTTAACTTACCAAAATAACTGTTTCAAGTTAAGTACCGGATCTATACATCCTCTTTGGTAAATTTATAACTAGTATTTAAAAAGGATATCAAGCTGTATCTTTTAAAGTATTTGGTTATATCGTACTTTACTGTCAAACTATTGAAATTATTAAATTAAATTATAATTTCTAAACAATGTTTCTAAATAACTTGAAAAATCTGAATTTTCTCTAATGGTAACGATAAACCTGAGTTTTAACGATAATTTCATGTAGTCACCCAAAAGTTCTTAAGTCGATCAGGATAACTATTTTGAACTATTTTACTTTTGCTTTGAAAATCCTGGTCAAGAAAAAGATATAGCAACATCATACTCACTAAATACAGATAGTTTGATTTTAAATCACTACACCTTGTAAAATTTTCTTTTAATCAAGAAAATATTTAAACTGAGTTTTAAAGTAATACCAAAATACTAGACAACTGATTGTGACAGTTTGTATTTTAAATGATCATATGTAATTCATTTTTCCCTTCCATTTCTCTTGTAAATAGATTCATATGTTTTAAGATTGTCACGTTCTACAGTTGCATGATTTGCGACCCCTTGTTGATTTACAATTTTGATTCATCTTAACGCACCTTGTCCATTTAAGCGATTCTCATGTTCATTCTATCTTTTGAATATTTCTCCGTACTGAAGCGTAGTGAGTTCTAATTGTTAAGGTTCGCCGTGATGCAGAAGTTACCTGGGAAGCAATGAAACTGTTCTACACTTTGTACCTCCTCTTGTTTGCATCTTCTACTGTTTCCAGGAGAACTCTGAGGGACCAGAGTTCCTTTAGGGGAAAACTGTGAGAACCCGTATTTTCCCAGCATTATTTTATTCTTTTTATTCGTGTTTCTGAATTTTCCAACGTATTTCGTTTTCTTGTATTGTTATATGTAAATCCTGAGATTCTTAAATTTTAATAAATTATACTTTTCAAATATTTTCTGATCATTGATAAATACTTTGTATGGAATTATAAAATTTTTATTTTATTTTTCCATATTTCATTTAAATCAAAGTTTTTATTTAAAATCACCCGCGTGCATTTTTCAACGAGTTTATTCAAAATCAATGTACAACGAGAATTCCTAATGATCGCGATACCGACGGATGCCCAAAACTTTACATTTTGTTATCGATAGTTTCGATAATTAATGTTTTCGACGATTTCGTTTTAATTACGTATTAAGTCGTGTCGGAAAATCATATAATCATTTTTATGATGCATTGTAACTTTTGAAAAGTATTTTTACGAAACTCGAGCCCCGTAAATATTTTTAATATTTACCAATAACCATTTTCTACCCTTTAAACTATTAATTGTTTTTAAGTTCACAAGTTTTAAAACTTGGCAACTTTAACCCTCCACATACCTAACCATATATAAACATTTTTTTACTCCCACACAAACACAAACACCATTTTTATAAAAAAAAAAAATCACCCTCTCCTCCTCCTCTTCTTTGCCGCCACTCCCCACCACAAAACATCTTAAAACACCATCATCCACCATGATCTAACAAAAACAAAAATTAGACCCATGTTCCAAATCTTCTTGTCATTCTAATGATACTAAAATTTCATACATGCATCATGTTTTCAAGATTTTATAATTTTGTGGTTGGAAAGTATTTAAATCATCATGCATGTGATGATCTTGGTAAGATCATCACTTTTTGATCATAAAAAGTTATATTTTTGATCTTTGACTTTTGTCAAATTTGTCATGCAAGTGTTTTTAGGAGTGTTTGGTTGATGGGTATGTTATTTGGGTGATACTATAAGTATAGGAATGAGTGATTTTGCTTGGAAAATTGATTTGACATGATTTTTAAAAGTGTGTTTTAAGACAACAGATCTATAACAGATTTTTTGTGGGTTTAAGGTCTGACATAGGATGAGATTATTTGATATTGTTGTAGAGTTTTCCAAGACGCTCGTTTTTGTATAAGATAGAGCTTCTAATTCTTTACGAATAAAAAGTTATGCTAGTTTTAGTATTCGTGTACCGGGAGACGCAAGTCGGCACAATCCGAAATTGTGGCTGATTTTGGGTCGACTCTCGGGGACTTTAGGCTTGGTTAGATAATGGGTACTGATAGGTGTGAAAACACCCATCCTTTTACCACTTAATTATAATAATAACCAAGCCAAAACGTGTATTTTATGTCGTAAATGTCAGAATTATGCGTGGTTTGTGTTTTTGTTGTGATTTAGGACCAAAACGTGAAAAGGGAGGAAAACACGGGCTTTCACGGGCTTTTATCGAAGAAAAAGACAAAAGATGAAGTCAAAAGATCAAGAGTGCAAAAAGAACGGAAGTCCAAGGCCTATTCTGAAGATTTATCGAAGAACAAGTCTAAAGACGGATGTTTAATTAAGCCGAAGAACTCAAGTCTAATAAATGAAGAAATTATAAGACGATTTTAAATTAATCCCGAGACAAAGTCGAAAAAGTCGAAGAACTTAAAAGACGAAAAGACGTGAAGAAAGAAAGAAAGAAAAGAGCAACACAAGCATCCCCTCCTTTCCTATAAATACCCTTCATTTCACCACATGAAGGGGTGTTAGTCATTTAGGAGTAGATTAGTTTTAGGAGTAGGAGTAGATTAGTTTCTCTCTCTAGATTTCTTTCATGTTATTAAGCTTTTCTTTCAAGTTTTCTTAATCTTAATCTTTAATCTTTAATCTTGTACTTTTGAATCTTTAATCTTAATCTTATTTCAAGCTTTTTACAATCATTCTCATTCTACCTTTCTTGATTTTATTTACCTTTGATTCGATATAATCTTTGATCTTGTTTAGTTTTGATGTTTAATTGATTAAAAAGTTTATCTTTTTATTCATCTATAAGTTTTAATACAAATGAGTTTTGAGATTGACATGCTTATTGGCTTATTTTGTGTTTAGCTTATTTGTTTTTTCTAGTTTTTCTTAAAAGTTTATCTTTTTAAAGTTTATTTTATAAAGTTGTTTATTTTGTGTTTTTAAAAGTCTTTAAATTCTAGCTTATTAGCTTTTCTTAAACGTGTTTTGATTAGGTTTTTAGGCCTGTGCTTATTTGATTAATAGCTTATTAGATTTAGCTTATTTTATACATTCCTTTTAAATCCCGGTCATCTTGATTGGAAAAGGGTTTTACATTCCTTTTATACATTCCTTTTACATTCCGATGTGAGAACCCGTATTTTTCCTGGTAATTAAAAACCATTTCTTTATTCGTAATTTTTATTTTATCTTATTTTACATGCTATTCACTTATTACATACCTTGCTTACGTAAATCCCGGAAATTTCGAGAAATTTTAATTTATTTTATATTAATTATTTCTCTAATGATTTAATATAATTTATGGGAATTTTAGAAAATTTTATTTCTTTTCCTTGTTTAACTTAAATCCAAATTTTTGATTTAAATACATTCTCGTGTATTTTATAAAGTTCTCGAACCGACGGAATGAGAACCGGCAACTTTTATACTTCGACTTGAAGAAGGCAAAAATATTATTTTCAATAAATATTTCGTTTTTAGAATTTAACTTGCACCGAGTCGGATCGAGTAGAGTTTTTAAGAATTAAGTCGGGCTAGAACTAGTTATATTACAATTGGGCTAAGTTTTATTCAAGATTAGGTTATTGGGCCAAAAAGCCCCAAATATTTTCTCTTGCTGGATATAACCAAAACAAAACACAGACAAGAAAAAAAAAACTGAGATAAATTCGTATGTCTAGGAACGTCGGGTACGAAAATACCTTTCCGACGGTATAAGGTTCATTGTCTATCTCTTCATAACGAAGAAATGGCGTGCTTTTTTAGAAACTAGTCTAATAAGGAGCAACCGACCTAAACTAGCGTCTGGTTTAGCGCGTTTGATATGGGTATCGAGTGTTTAGCCATGATTTCTCACTTGAATCATTTGATAAACTTATATAGATGACTTTTGATGCAAAGGTTTAGTGTCCGTTAGTTACATCTAAGTTTTTGACACATAAGTGGGTATAGTTGACTAACTAGAAAATTTATAAAGTTGCTGATATAGCTGCTGTCCTAGGTTTAAGTGTGTCGAAAAGGTGTTTTCAGCCTTCGGATAAAACTACAGTTGTCCGGAATGATGTTTTTAGTCACCATCGCGGGAACGGAAGCTTTAAAGTGGGCATTTGACCCTCAAAAATGCAAAATACAGACTGTGATGTTTGACTTTTTCGTGCAGAATGCATTTTGGTTTTTATTTTTAAAAAGGCATCTAGACTTCAAAACTTTTCTTGAAATTCACAAGATATTAACTTCATGATGTATATGACTTCTCTTAATTGTTTTGATTTTTTTCCAAGAGTCTAGATAGGATTTTTAGGCTTCGCGAAAAGGAGTTTTCTGCATTATTTTACTAAGCGGGTAGATGACTAGTTCATTACCCGAACGTCGTTAAGCAAGCCTAAACCTTATGGAATGGATTTGAAATGATCAATACTGATACTTAGGATGTATAAAATCATAAATGAAGTGAAATTGAGGTTTAATGATTTGTTATCCGCCCCAAGTCGGAAAAGGCCAAAAGTTGACTATTTTCTATACGTTTAGTCAAAACTTATAAAAACGAGTTCTAAGCTATATAACTTGATGAAACAAGTTTGTATGACCATATTTTGTTGTATTCCAGTAACTTACATATAATATTACAACTTTTCATTATTGAGTCATACTCGGGTCGTACTTTGACTTTTGTTGACTTTTTACGTATTAGGTCGCGGTTAACGTATAATTGGCGTTTTTAGGTTCCAAATTGTTTGAGAATCTTAGTCCAAGACATTTAGATTTCATTTTAAGTATTTCTTACAGATTGTGAGCTTTATAGGTCATGTTTACTCTTAGACTCGGTTACTTGTGCAAGTTACTTATATATCTCAATTTTACGAAATATTTTGATTCAAACGTTTTATACTTTTATAAAACAAATATCTAAGGTCGTGATCACACCTGTAGGTCACGGATAATTCTCAAAGTATTACTATTTCCTTTCTTCATACGGATCTTATCTCGTCTCATTTCCCCTTTTAAGGTGAGTTCATAGCCCCTTTTCTTATATACTTTGTTACAAATTGCGGGGTGAGAATAACATGCGTGGAATACAATCATTTAAAACTTTTAGTATGCTATCCGAGAACTGTATGCTTCCCCAGATTATACATTTACTTATTGCATTAGTACCTTAGTCAAAAAGCCCCTACATCATGAACCGTTAATTCACATTTTGCAAGCGCGAATGTTGTGGATGGATCCATCGGGATTAACAATCCCCGTCCCGATTACCTTGACGCACGTACATTTAATTATCTAAGTATTTTGACTAGATACTTACTAGGGGTAAAACATTTATGTTAAAGCTTCGGTGTCGTGAGCTATTGCAATAAATAAATATAAATGATTTTGTATGACGGTACTAAATCATATCATGTTACTAATTTATAAAAATTAATGTTTGTATTTCACATTACTACTTATTAAACCTATGAATTTCACTCATCTTTATGTTGACCTTTTTACATGTTATTTCTCAGGTAATGCTAATGCTTAATTTTGGTAAGGATGGGAGCCCGCAGGATAGCGACACCTTGAAGATTTCATGTCTTGTTGGTCTAATATTTTGTTAATATTGTAAAAAGCTGTCCATTTTGGTATCTACCCCCTTCAAATTTGGTTGCACTAAGACAATAAAAAAAATGTTTGGTACATCTTATAAAACTTATGATGTGTAATATCCGTGTCTGGGACCCTATGTAAAAAGAATAATTTTATCTAAATTCCGCAGCTTTTGAAGTAATTATAGTCTTATGATGTCATTTTTACTTCATTTTCATGTCATTCATTATAGCATGTTTTGGGATATCATGAAGTGGGACCCTCAAGTTGCCTACCTGTCCCGTGTCTGATTCTGGGGTCTTACAGATTGGTATCAGAGCATATGGTTATAGGGAACTGAGTTGTTTCCAAACTTAGTCTATGACCCAAATTTTCAAACATTTATGTGTCTTAGTGTCAAACATGAAATCTGCCAAGGTTGTTCTGTATCTGCGCGGGTAACTCTCTGATCCTTTTTATTTACCATGATTATATTTATAATATATCATTCTTTGATTTCACTTTGAAATATTATATCGGTTTCATTATGATACTTGCTATCACTTTTCCAATTCCTTTGCACTTATTATATCTATGTATTGTTTTTCTTATGTAGATGGAATCACCACCTCGTTCGCCTACTTCCGTCCTTCACTTTTCCGATGCAGACGACTTCATTGATGACGACTCTCAGGGAGAGCCTATGCATGTTGAGGAAGATCCTGCGGAAGATCCTACGGAAGATCCTGAGGAAGATCCTGAGGAAGATCTTGAGGAAGATCCTGAGGAAGAGCCAGAAGAGGAGAATACTCTTAACCTGCCAAATCAGGATGACAATCAAGAGACAAGAGAACCCTCTACTGTCTGCTCTGCTTCCTCAGATACATCTTCTGATTATGTTCACCCTTCTATAGCTAGTGAGATAAATGATATTAACTTTGGGATGAATTATCTGATGAACAGTAACAAGGAAATGAAATCTGAGATAAGTAAGTTAGATGGGAAATTGGAAGAACATAAGAAGCAATATGCTAGTGATTCCCATGGAGACTCTCTATTTATGGTAAGAATGCGCGAGGAATTTGCAAATCTCCAATTCTATAGCCAGCGGAAAAGCAAAAATATCAGGAGGCTGCAGAAAGCCATGAAAAGTATGCAGCTTCTCATGAAGGAACGATTGGGTATAGAGATTGATGACATCTCAGACAGCTCGGATGATTCGGATGACCAAGAGAGTCCGCCAACTCGTGCAGCATCGTCACCTTTGGGGTCATCTAGTGGCTCCCAGTAGTTTCCTTATTAGTGTTTATGTTTATGCACCCTTAATCATGTATCTTTTGTACACTTGGTGCCTTTTATATTGTATCTTTTATGTATTTCTACTAAGCTGCTAAGACAGTTAGTGCTACATTGCATCTTGGGTGTAATTTTGTATCTTTTGTATATGCACCCTTGTAACCAAACTCTCGATGTAGTATGTATGGAAAACCTTGGCTAATGAATTAACATTTTAGTATCTTTGTGGTTACATTTATCTTTACTATATTCCTTGGATTCTTATTCTTAAGCGTCGCCATTGCAATTTAAATTATTCTGTGTTGCATTTCGTGTTGACATTCAGTTATGCATTACTACAATCTTTCCTCTTTTATCCTTCATTCTACATGAATCTTGAAATAGCATATCTTTACTGATTCTCACTGAATTCAGTATTGTGTTGTTGACAGAAACATGCCTCCACTCCGTAGAACCTCTGATATCAGGCGATCCCGAAAGGCTAAGATGGAAAGGATCATTGCAAGAAGGGTTGACAAGGCAATTGCTGATTATGAAAAGAAACGAAATCCTGAGGATAAAGCTGAAAGCTCCTCTAATGCTAAAGGGTGTTCACATAAAACATTTATGTCTGGAAAGCCACATGCTTTCAATGGAACTGAAGGTGTGGTAGGCTTAACTCGTTGGTTCGAGAAAATGGAGCAAGTGTTTGGTACTTGCAAATGTGCAGAAGAGGATAAAGTCATTTTCGCTGCCAGTACCTTAGAAGGACGCGCACTAACATGGTGGAATGGGAACATAAAAACCTTGGGTTTGGAAAATGCAAATATAATCCCTTGGGATCAATTTAAGGTAATGATGACTACTGAGTATTGTCCTGATACCGAAATCGAGAAAATGGAACAGGAGTTGTGGACCCTGCAGATGAAGAACTACGATATTGACTTATACACTAACTGATTTCATGAATTGGTTTTAATGTGCCCTGAATTGGTACCCACTGAGAGAAAGAAAATAAAGAAGTATGTTAAGGGTTTTCCAGAAAGGATTAAAGGGAACATCACTTCCTCTAAGCCTTCCACTCTACATGATGCTGTGAGTATAGCACGTGAACTTGTTGAGCAAGCTGTAGAAGGTAAGGCTGCCAAGTCTGATAAGGATCATAAAAGGAAATGGGAGGACACCCAGGGGTTTAATCAAGGAGGCAACCAAGGTAACAACCGTAAAAATAACAAGGGCAATAATAGAAACAACAATAAGAACAATAACCGTCAGTCCAATAAGAGACAAGAAGCGGTAGCAGCGTATGCAGCTGCTCCTGCTGCTCCTATTCATGCTCCTGCTGCTCCTGCTCATGTTGCTGCTGCTCCTGTAGCCCCTACTGCCAGACAAGGTTATGTTGGAAACTTACCAAAATGTGATCGATTCAACTGGCATCATCCTGCTGGACCCTGCCCTCCTAAGTGTGCTATATGTAAAAGAATTGGTCATGAAGAAGGAAATTGTACTGTGGTATGTTTTGGCTGTGGTGAAAAGGGTCATTTCAAGAATCGGTGTCCCAAGGCCAGAAACCAGCAGAATGATGGAGCTCGAGGAAGGGTGTATCAAGTTTTCGAAAATCCTCAGCAGAATCCAAGGGTGGTCACGGGTACATTTCTTCTTAACGATCACTATGTTAGTATTTTATTCGATTCGGGTGCTGAGAAAAGTTTCATGTCTTCTACCATTACCCATTTTATTGATATTGCCCCTTCTGCTTTAGAGGTTAGTTTCGAAATAGAATTAGCTGATGGTAATATTGTTAGTACCAATACCGTCTTACGTGGTTGTACTCTCGACTTGCTTGGTCACTTGTTTAAAATCGACCTTTTACCGACGCGTCTAGGCAGTTTTGATGTTATTGTGGGTATGGACTGGTTAGCATCCCATCGTGCTGTCATTGTTTGTTTTGAACGAATCGTGTGTATTCCCCTCCCATCTGGTAAAATCTTAGAAATCCGTGGTGAGAAGCCGGACGAAAATCTGAATTCTCTTTTAAGTATCAAGGCTGGGGAGAAAAAGCTTGATGACATTCGTATCGTTTGTGAATTTCCTGGAGTGTTCCCAGATGATTTGTCTGGATTACCTCCCGTGCGTGAAGTTGAATTTCGTATCGAACTTATTCCGGGCGCCCTACCTGTTGCTAAGTCCCCTTATCGTTTTGCCCCGTCTGAAATGAATGAATGGTCAAATCAGCTTAAAGAGCTTCAGGAGAAAGGTTTCATTAGACCAAGTCACTCACCTTGGGGTGCTCCTGTGCTCTTTGTTAAGAAAAAAGATGGTGCAATGAGAATGTGCATTGATTATAGGGAATTAAATAAGCTGACAATCAAAAATCGATATCCTCTCCCTCGAATAGATGACTTATTTGATCAATTACAAGGTGCTTGCTGTTTTTCAAAAATAGATCTTCGATCAGGTTACCACCAGTTAAGAGTACATGAAAGTGACAATCCTAAAACCGCATTCAGAACCCGTTATGGTCACTTCGAATTTACAGTTATGCCTTTTGGTCTTACGAATGCTCCTGCCGTCTTTATGGATTTAATGAACCGTGTTCGTAAGCCCTATCTTGATAAGTTCGTCATAGTCTTTATTGACGATATCCTCATTTACTCAAAGTCTGAAGAAGACCATGAACATCATCTGAGGACAATTTTGAGTCTCCTAGAGAAGGAAAAGTTATATGCCAAATTCTCTAAGTGTGAATTTTGGTTAAAAGATATCCAATTCTTAGGTCACGTGGTTAATCAAGATGGTATACATGTGGATCCTTGTAAAGTGGAAGCAGTAAAGAATTGGAAAACTCCTGAATCACCTACAGAGGTCCGTTCATTTCTTGGGTTAGCGGGATATTACCGTAGATTCATTGAAAATTTCTCTAAGATTGCCAAACCTCTAACTTTACTAACCCAAAAGAATAAGGAATACATTTGGGGTGATGATCAAGAGCAAGCCTTTCGCTTACTGAAGGAAAAGTTGTGTAATGCACCAGTATTAACACTTCTAGATGGACCGAATGATTTCGTAGTGTATTGTGATGCATCTCACCAAGGTTTCGGATGTGTCCTCATGCAGAGAGGTAAAGTGATTGCTTATGCCTCGAGACAACTTAAAACCCATGAAAAGAATTATACCACTCATGATTTGGAATTGGGTGTGGTGGTATTTGCACTAAAAATGTGGAGACACTATCTCTACGGGACAAAAAGTGTAATATACACTGACCACAAGAGTCTTCAATACCTCTTTAATCAAAAAGACCTAAATATGCGACAAAGAAGATGGTTAGAACTACTTAGTGATTATGAATGTGAGATTAAATATCACCCAGGCAAAGCAAATGTTGTGGCAGATGCTTTAAGCAGAAAGGAAAGGCTTAAACCTAGAAAAGTACGTGCTATGAGCATGACTATCCAATCTGGCCTCAAGGCTAGGATTTTAGAAGCACAGAAAGAAGCTACCAAAGATTTTAAGACTCAAGTCGAACGACTGGGAGGATTAGAAGCCCAACTGGAACAAAAAGAGGATGGAACTCTTTACTTTGTTGGTAGAATATGGATTCCATTTGTTGGTGGAATCAGGAAGGTAATATTGGATGAAGCTCATGCATCAAGATACTCAATCCACCCTGGTGCAGATAAAATGTACTACGATTTGAGAGATGTATACTGGTGGCCTGGGATGAAGACTGACATAGCCGAATATGTCAACCAATGCTTAACTTGTTTAAAAGTTAAAGCAATACATCAGAAACCTTCTGGCCTCCTGCAGCAACCGGAAGTCCCTGAATGGAAATGGGAGAAGATTACAATGGATCTAGTTACCAAATTACCTAGAAGCAGTGGTGGTTACGATGCTATTTGGGTTATCGTAGATAGGTTGACCAAATCTGCTCATTTCATTCCCATCCGTGAAGACTACAAGACTGAAAGGTTGGCACGAATTTACATAAACGAAATTGTTGCAAAACATGGAGTACCGGTGTCGATTATCTCTGATAGAGATAGTCGTTTCGCATCTCACTTCTGGCGAGCTCTTCAAAAGGCGTTGGGAACACAGGTATTAATGAGTACGGCTTATCATCCAGAAACGGACGGGCAGAGTGAGCGCACCATTCAGACTTTAGAAGACATGCTGCGAGCATGTGTTATGGATTTTGGAGGAAGCTGGGACACTCATCTACCACTAGTTGAATTTTCATACAACAACAGTTATCACAAGAGTGTCAAGTGCTCACCATTCGAGGCATTATACGGACGTAAATGTAGATCACCCGTGATATGGAATGAGGTGGGTGAAAGTCAGCTAATTGGACCGGAATTAGTCCAAGAAACTACGGAGAAGATTGTGCAAATAAGAGAGAGACTGAAAACCGCTAGAAGTCGACAGAAAAGTTACTTGGACAAAAGGCGCAAACCACTTGAATTTCAAGTCGGTGACCATGTACTGCTAAGGGTATCCCCCTGGAAGGGATTAGTAAGATTCGGAAAGAGAGGAAAGTTGGCCCCTCGTTTTGTAGGACCATTTGAAATCATTGAACGTATTGGTCCAGTAGCTTATCGTTTGAAGCTGCCACAAGAGTTAAGTTGCATTCATGATGTATTTCACGTTTCCAATCTTAAGAAATGTTTAGCCGAATCGGATATTCAAATTCCATTGGAAGAAATCAAAGTGGATGAGAAAATGTATTTCGTGGAAGAACCGATCGAAATTGTGGATCGACAAGTCAAGAAATTGAAGCGTAGTTGGATTCCAATCGTCAAAGTTCGTTGGAATTCTCGTAGAGGTGCTGAGTTTACTTGGGAGAGCGAAGACCAGTTCAAAGACAAGTATCCCCATCTTTTTCCGTCATCTTCCATCTCCAGTTGAACTCTGAGGGACCAGAGTTCCTTTAGGGGGGTCGACTGTGAGAACCCGTATTTTTCCTGGTAATTAAAAACCATTTCTTTATTCGTAATTTTTATTTTATCTTATTTTACATGCTATTCACTTATTACATACCTTGCTTACGTAAATCCTGAAAATTTCGAGAAATTTTAATTTATTTTATATTAATTATTTCTCTAATGATTTAATATAATTTATGGGAATTTTAGAAATTTTTATTTCTTTTCCATGTTTAACTTAAATCCAAATTTTTGATTTAAATACATTCTCGTGTATTTTATAAAGTTCTCGAACCGACGGAATGAGAACCGGCAACTTTTATACTTCGACTTGAAGAAGGCAAAAATATTATTTTCAATAAATATTTCGTTTTTAGAATTTAATTTGCACCGAGTCGGATCGAGTAGAGTTTTTAAGAATTAAGTCGGGCTAGAACTAGTTATATTACAATTGGGCTAAGTTTTATTCAAGATTAGGTTATTGGGCCAAAAAGCCCCAAATATTTTCTCTTGCTGGATATAACCAAAACAAAACATAGACAAGAAAAAAAACTGAGATAAATTCGTATGTCTAGGAACGTCGGGTACGAAAATACCTTTCCGACGGTATAAGGTTCATTGTCTATCTCTTCATAACGAAGAAATGGCGTGCTTTTTTAGAAACTAGTCTAATAAGGAGCAACCGACCTAAACTAGCGTTTGGTTTAGCGCGTTTGATATGGGTATCGAGTGTTTAGCCATGATTTCTCACTTGAATCATTTGAGAAACTTATAAAGATGACTTTTGATGCAAAGGTTTAGTGTCCGTTAGTTACATCTAAGTTTTTGACACATAAGTGGGTATAGTTGACTAACTAGAAAATTTATAAAGTTGCTGATATAGCTGTTGTCCTAGGTTTAAGTGTGTCGAAAAGGTGTTTTCAGCCTTCGGATAAAACTACAAAGTTGTCCGGAATGATGTTTTTAGTCACCATCGCGGGAACGGAAGCTTTAAAGTGGGCATTTGACCCTCAAAAATGCAAAATACAGACTGTGATGTTTGACTTTTTCGTGCAGAATGCATTTTGGTTTTTATTTTTAAAAAGGCATCTAGACTTCAAAACTTTTCTTGAAATTCACAAGATATTAACTTCATGATGTATATGACTTCTCTGAATTTTTTTGATTTTTTTCCAAGAGTCTAGATAGGATTTTTAGGCTTCGCGAAAAGGAGTTTTCTGCATTATTTTACTAAGCGGGTAGATGACTAGTTCATTACCCGAACGCCGTTAAGCAAGCCTAAACCTTATGGAATGGATTTGAAATGATCAATACTGATACTTAGGATGTATAAAATCATAAATGAAGTGAAATTGAGGTTTAATGATTTGTTATCCGCCCCAAGTCGGAAAAGGCCAAAAGTTGACTATTTTCTATACGTTTAGTCAAAACTTATAAAAACGAGTTCTAATTATCTAAGTATTTTGACTAGTTACTTACTAGGGGTAAAACATTTATGTTAAAGCTTCGGTGTCGTGAGCTATTTCAATAAATAAATATAAATGATTTTGTACGACGGTACTAAATCATATCATGTTACTAATTTATAAAAATTAATGTTTGTATTTCACATTACTACTTATTAAACCTATGAATTTCACTCATCTTTATGTTGACCTTTTTACATGTTATTTCTCAGGTAATGCTAATGCTTAATTTTGCTAAGGATGGGAGCCCGCAGGATAGCGACACCTTGAAGATTTCATGTCTTGTTGGTCTAATATTTTGTTAATATTGTAAAAAGCTGTCCATTTTGGTATCTACCCCCTTCAAATTTGGTTGCACTAAGACAATAAAAAAAATGTTTGGTACATCTTATAAAACTTATGATGTGTAATATCCGTGTCTGGGACCCTATGTAAAAAGAATAATTTTATCTAAATTCCGCAGCTTTTGAAGTAATTATAGTCTTATGATGTCATTTTTACTTCATTTTCATGTCATTCATTATAGCATGTTTTAGGATATCATGAAGTGGGACCCCCAAGTTGCCTACCTGTCCCGTGTCTGATTCTGGGGGTCTTACATCCGATCATCTTGATTGGAAAAGGGTTTTACATTCCTTTCAGCATTACTTTTAGCATTCCTTTTAGCATTCCTTTTAGCATTCCTTTTAGCATTCCTTTCAGCATTCCTTTTAGCATTCCTTTCAACATTCCTTTTAGCATTCCTTTCAGCATTCCTTTTAGCATTCCTTTCAGCATTCCTTTTACATTCCTTTTAGCATTCCTTTCAGCATTCCTTTTAACATTCCTTTCAGCATTCCTTTTAGCATTCCTTTTAGCATTCCTTTCAACATTCCTTTTAGCATTCCTTTCGCATTCCTTTTGCATTCCTTTTACTTATCACAATTTACATTTACATTTTACTTAGTTATAGACAGCGACAACCTTTTTATAATCCACCAAGAACGACTGAGTCGCACTTTCTACCAATAATCACTTCGAAAAGATTGGAACGAAATTATTTTGATACTTGGTTAAAACCCAGTTATTAAATGGCGCCGCTGCCGGCTCTTTTCGTGAAGATTAACGGTTTATTGTGAGAGACGCGTTGGATTTTGGGATCCGTTTACTTTTGAACGTTATTTTTCTTGTCAAATTTTCAAAAAAAAAAAATTATAATAAAAAATTTCAAAAATCCCAAAAACATTTTAAAAAACCATAAAATGCATTTCTTTTTTAAGTTTTGCAACCAAAAATATTCCTCTTAACCCTCTATTGTGTTTAATTCTTTTTCTCTAACCCCCCTAATTTTAATTCTTCATGGATTCGTCTTGCGTACGGTGTGGGAGACCATGGCATGGTTATCAAACATGTCAATGGTGTACTTGTGAGCGGTGTGGCTCTGATATTGACGATACACAATTTGGATTTTGTCCATTTTGCAATTCAACAAATTTATACTTCTTCTCTTACAATACTTTCTCACCCTCTCCCGTATATGACAATCCTTATCCTAACAATGCACCGGGTTTTTCTCCATACCCGTGGTGCAATATTTGTGGGGGCCCTCACGATGCTTCTTCTTGTCAACCGATGAATATCTTTGAGCTAATTTCGTGCTATGATTCCGGTTTGTATAACTTTGAGCCCCCACATCACACCCTCAATCATCAATCCTCTCAGGGAATTAGTCTTGACCAACAACTCACTACTTTGAATGACATTCTTGAAAGTTTAGCTCAACTCCGAGCTGACTTGCATCAGGAAAGGCAACCTTTGCTTGATGGTGACCAAATCTTGAAATCCACCTACACCTTTTTGAGCCAATTTGGTCGTTTTCCCTTCTTTTCTACACCAAAATGTTTACTTACATCGTGGGATAGAATGGGTTTAATTGAACATACTCGGGGAGATGATCAACAGAAATTTCTTCATGAGCTTCTTAAAGATGTGGAGGTTATCAAGGAGGAGTTAGTGGACTATATCACTCCTAACTGGAATGGTCCAGTCTATTATGATGATGATGACGAGGATGATATCTACAATCTCAACCCATCTTCT